>LR738713.1:701539507-701815276 GCA_902687465.1 Secale cereale
GGTGAATAGGCAACTAACAATTTTTAGCTTTTCTTAACCACCTTAAAATAAGCGTCAAAGTAAGTTGTCTAGATAAGCTACTAAGATGACAACTAACCGAAAGTAAAGGTAACAACTTCACAAGCACACTATAGGAGATAAACAAGTAATGCTTGCACAAGTAAAGGTAAGAAATAACCACAAGTGGAGACGGTGAAGACGAGGATGTGATATCGAAGTTCCTTCCCTTTGAGGGGAAGTACGTCTCCGTTGGAGCGGTGTGGAGGCACAATGCTCCCCAAGAAGCCACTAGGGCCACCGTATTCTCCTCACGCCCTCACACAATGCAAGGTGCCGTGAATCCACTAGTGGTGCCCTTGAAGGCGGCAACCGAACCTTTACAAACAAGGTTGGGGCTCTCTCCACAACTTAATTGGAGGCTCCCAACGAAACCCCGGAGCTTCACCACAATGGATTGTGGCTCCGAAGTGACCTCTTCCGTCTAGAGTGCTCAAACACCCAAGAGTAACAAAATCCACACAAGAAAGTATGGGGGAATCAAATTTTCTTTGGTGGAAGTGTAGATCTAGGTCTCCTCCTTCAATCCCTAGCAAATCAACAGGTTTGGTTGGCTAGGGAGAGAGATCGGGCAAGAAAGCTTCAAATGGCATTAATGGTGGAGAGAGAGAGGCAAGAGATAAGGTGGAGGTGGGAGAAGGGGCTTCTTAAATAGGGTCTCCACCAATCCAACCGTTATGTGCAGATTTACATAGGACCGGTAGTTCCGCTAGCCCAACCGGTAGTACCGGTGAGTGAAGGAACCTGCGCCCTTGCCACTAAGGCGGTACTTCCGGTGGCTCACTCGGTAGTACCGGTCTTCCGGAGAAAACCGGAACTACCGCCCCACCTCCGGTCAACTACCGCTTGGAAACCAGAAGGTTTCAAGCAGGGGCGGTAGTTGGGACGGTGGTTGGGCCGGAATTACCGCCAGGCAGATAGTTTCTGTGTGATGGCAGTCAGAGCGGTACTACCGCTCGGAACACCGGTAGTACCGGTCTTGCGAGAAGAACACCGGTACTTCCGGGCCACCACCGGTCAACCAGCGCACCCAGTACTGAAGGTATCACCCCTGAGCGGTACTTGGGGCGGTGGTTTGACCGGAACTACCGGCCACTGGTACAACCGCCAACTAGGGCGGTACTACCGCTGTGGATGAGTCTACACAAAAAGGAGGAATTAAATGGGACCTCTCTCTCCACGAACGGAGGCAATATAGTGGGTGCAAAGTATCTGTGTACGTGACTTGATTCACCCATTACCTTCCGATGTGGGTTCCCTCTTAATAGTACGGATTTCCTATGACCAAAAGAAACAAAAAGGCATCGGAACCTCCGTCTTCGATCTTTTCCTTAAAGAGGGAAGGCCTAACCGTCTTGTGCCACATGTTATCAACCTGAATAATATTGACACACGATTAGTCCACACAAGGATTGTCATCATCACCAAAACCTCAGGCAAGAGATGCCCTTACAATCTCCCCCTTTTTGGTGAATGATGACAACCACGAGACAATCACGGGGGTCTATAGAATGTAGGTAGAGCTCCCCCTGAGTGTGAGCACTTATTTAGAGTTTGCTTTTGGAATGCAAAAGTGCTCACACTAGGATCTATGCTCCCCCTAGGTTTTATAAACCAACCAGCGACCAAAAACAAAACAAAAATATAACAGAGCATATGATTGCATAGAGCTTAAAAACGTAAGTGCATGGATAACTTAGATAAGGGCACATGTCTTACACCATGCAACTGAAGTTCACAGGAACGAAATTCATAGAGCTAAGATAGAGCATAGAAAACTTAGATAACATGTCTTACACCATGCTACGGAAGTTCACAGGGAAGAAAAAGAACACCAAGAAACACCCATGCAACTCCCATGACCTAAAGCAATACTCAACTCTCCCCCTTTGGCATCAAGCACCAAAAAGGAAAAGAGCGAGACTAACGCCCCAGGGCTCAGTACAGCTCCTCGCCTGTCGCCAGAGAATCATCCGAGTCACCATCGTCAGAGTCCTCCGTGTCCTCATCGTCCTCAGCAGCCTCAGCCTCAGTCTCCATCGCATCCACAGTCGCTCAAGTAGTGGAGGTTGTAGGCTCATCATCAGACCACTGGCAGTTGGCCAGACACCACTTATCCTCAGGAGTGATGCTTTTCTCGGAGCCACTCTTCACATCAGGCACATTGAGGTGCTTCATCAACTGAATCTGTCGGCGGCGCGCCATCTTCTCATTCACATGAGCCTTGTAGAGCTTCTTCTGGACGTGGGCCTGCAGGCAGAAGGTCTTCTTGACCTTGGCAGTAAGCTTCTCCACCCAAGAGGGCTTGGCCCCAGCCTCTAACTCAAAGTCATCATCATCCGAGGTAGCAAAGGCATCATCCTCATTTCCCACGGCGAATCTAGGAGCTTTATGCTTCTTGTGTCTCAGCACCTTGACCTCATGCTCCGTGAGCCTATCCGGAATAGAAAGAGGCTCTCCAGGCCTCCGAACTTCCCAAACCAAGTAAAGGAAGCGCATCACAAAGGGAGCGTAGATCGGTACCTTGCGGTACCAAACACAGTTGTACATCTCCTCCCACATCCATTTGAACACATCAAAAGTGATGCCCTTGCCTCGCTTGGTCTTCATTGCCACAAGCAGATCCACCAGATAACCATAGATATCATCCTGGTTCCCAACTTTGGGCAGCAGCACACACCGGAACACACGGTGAAGAATGTCATAAACTGGCAGAAGGTCATTGGATTTACCTATTATGCCATGACCAGGGATATACAGAGGTGCTAGCTTCACTTTATCCATGGGATTGGCTCGGTCGTGAGGACGGAGACCACCTTGGCCTTCCAAGACAGTGTCATCATAGCCCAGAGCATTGCAGAAGGCACTCCAGGGAACACGGAAGAACTCATCCCGGCACATAAATGAAAGGTGACGCTGATCGTCACTGCCGAAGTGGACAGTAGCATAGAACTGATGAATGAGTTCCACATCAAAGTCACATCGCAGTTCCATGAGCTTGACCAAATCAAACTCCTCACAGACCTCCAGAGCCTCTCCAAAGTAATCGGGGCTGCTTCTCCACTTTGCAAGGTCAATGGACCACATACGGGTGAACTTGTTCTTGTGTTGCTCGAAGATTTCATCCACAATCCTCAACTGCATCTCATTGCGGAAGTGAGGATTATTCCAACGTGGAGGAGGTGGTGCGGTGTAGGGGTCTTGAAACCGAAACTTCTCCCAGTCCGAAAGCTTCCATTTGTACATAGGAAGCGCTACACGCTGCTTGGCTGCCACTGATTTTTCCCAGCGAGTTGTTTTGGAGGGGATCACAACCTCGGGAACATCTTCATCATCTGCTGGCCTCTTGCCCCTACGGGCCTTCCTTTTGGCAAACTGACCAGTGCGAGAGCTAGAGCCACCTGCAAACGCACACGGAGAACACATAGCAACCCAGAAAAGATGAGAGGAATGTACACAAGAGCAGAAGAATAATTCACAAGTACGTAAGGCGAATAGAAACAATGCATATAAATTTAGAGCAACCGGTAGTTCCGGACCGGCGGTAGTACCGGTCGTGTGACCGGTAGTACCGCTGAGAGCGGATCTGCCAAGAGGAGGGGAACTACCCGATCTCAAAACTACATGCACGATGTCTATTGCTAACTACGCACAAGTGAATAGGAATCTATACGGACCTCTCCCTCAAAACATTTAGCCAAAAATGAGGGAATACACGCATTGCCCTAGAAGAAGGATTCAAGAAGAACCCTAACAAAAAGAAGAAGTAGGGCAATACCGGTATCCATGGGAGGAGATCGAGGAAGAGGCGGCTTCCACGGAGCAGATCCGGTGAAGGGCCGACGGATCCATAGAGCCGGAGGGCGCTACGGGGCAGTGAGCGGAGGAACCGGCGGCTAGGGCGAAAGAATGAACGGGTGAAGGGGAAAACCTCTTCAGCCCGTGCCTTTTATATCCGCCCAAATCAGCCACCGGTAGTACCGGTCCGGATGCTACTAGGTGGTTGGAGCGGTACTTTCGCGCCAGGCGGTAGTTCCGCTAATCAACACCGATAGTACCGGCCAGGGGCACAGGTCAGAGCACCAGCGATAGAACCGCCTGCTCTAGACCGGTACACCCGCTGGGATGTAACCAGGTGATCAAGCGGTAGAACCGCTTGAACCACCGGTTGTACCACCTGGGAGTGCCCACTCACTCCAGGATAACAAGCTTGTGTACATTTGGACTAGATGGCTTAGGATGGAGCAAGTCACTGTAGTACGAGAAAAACACGAAAGCCAGAAACCAAACAAACCGGAGGGCGGTGGTGATACGTCCAAAACGTATCTATAATTTCTGCTTGCTCCATGCCTCTTTTGTGTGATATTGCTATGACATTTATGCACTTCCATACACTTTTGATCATATTTGGACTAACCTATTAACTCAGTGCACCACAGTGCCAGTTCCTGTTTTCTGCTGTTTTTCTATTTCAGGTTTCCCCCATATTAAAAGTGCCCTAAAAATTCCGGGAAAAATACAGGAAAAATCAGCGTATCGGGAGCTTCAAGAAAAACCAAGGCAGGGCCAGAGGGGAGCCTGGGGTGGCCCAGACGGCCACCCGGCGCGGCCCCACCCCTGGCCGCGCCAGGGGGCGCCTGGGGCCCCACCTCCGCCTCTGGTGCCCCCCTTTTGCATATATATTGCTCGCGTCCCGAAACCCTCGAGGACGGAACCCTTTTTCGCGATCTCATCTCTGTTCCGCCGCCGCCGCGCTTCCAAGATCGGGAGCACCAGGAGAACTCTTCCCGGCACCCTGCCGGAGGGGAGAACCACCACCGGGAGCTTCTCCACCACCATGGACGCTTCCCGGATGAGTTGTGAGTTGCCCTACATGGACCATGGGTCCATGACCAGTAGCTATGTGATGTTCTCCTCCCCTCTTTGTTCTTCATGGATTAGACCTCGTGAGCTGCCCTACATGATCGAGGCACATATGTAATCTTTATGCTGTTGCTCTGCTGAGTTTGCTGGGATCCGATGGATTATGAGATTATGTTCAGATTGTGTGTGAGTAATATATTTGATTCACCTCTTTTATATTTATGTTCTTGAGTAATTCTTGCATGTTCTCCGTTGCTATTTATTGCTTTGGCCGAGTAGTAGGTAGTAACTCCAAGAGGGAACGTTATGCTTGATTGTGGGTTCATGCCCCTCGATGACTAGTTTGAGTGACAGAAACATGAGTCTAGGGGATGTGCTGTTGCCACAAGGGGGGAAACAACGGTGCTTGTACTTGCGGGTGCAAGGATTGTTTACTTTACGCAAAGTTCTTTTAATGCAGTTGTCTGTTGCTTTGAGTTTACACTTTGGGTGGGATTCGCAACTTAATACCAGAGAGATGTTCTGGATAGATATCTCAAGGTGGATGATTGGTAGTAGATGCAGATGGATTTCGGTCTACTTGCCTTGGCGTACCGCCCATGCTTTTGAGCCTCTACCTTTCTTTACAGCATAGTTAGCATTGGTTTGCGCACATAATCCTGTCAATTGCCCAGCTGTAATTTGTTTACCTCGCTTAGCTGTTTTATCGTCTTTTGGGAGAGAGACATCACTAGTGAACATCATGGGACCCCGGTCCATATTACCATCACTGATCACACCCGCTATTTACTTCCTGTTCTTATTTCCTAGTTGCAGTCATACCTATCACTATTATCTCTTGCGTTTGATCCTTTGTAAACGATAAGGCCGGAGGGATTGACAACCTCGCTGTACTCGTTGAGAGCAAAGTTATTTGTATCTGTGTGCAGGTCCTGTCAAGCAAAAGTTTCTGGCGCTATTGACACCTTCTTGTCGACCCTCGGAGTCTCACGGGATTCGATCCTTGGTATCTTTGCCAAGGGAAATTTGCCGCTACGCTACATCTCAAACCTTCCACTTGGGGTAACCAACGAGGGGCGAGAAGCCATCAAGCAAGTTTCTGGCGCCGTTGCCGGGGACTCCACTCTTCAAGATAGGGGAGTTGCACGCTATCTTTTATCTTTGCTTTTTAGTCTTGTTAGTTTACCTTTCAGTTTTTGCTTTAGTATCCCTTACCAAAAATCACAAAAATAGTTATCTTGCTTGCTGCTGCTATGGGTTCCACCGAGAACACCAAGTTGTGTGACTTCACTAGTCATAACAACAATGACTTTATTAGCACGCCTATTACTACACCTGCCACTTCAGCACCCTCTTATGCGATTAAACCTGCTTTACTGAACCTAGTTATGAAAGATCAATTCTCCGGTGCTGGAGATGATGCTGCTTTGCACTTAAATAATTTTGTTGAGCTCTGTGATATGCAAAAGTACCAAGAAATAGATGGTGATATTGTTAAGCTTAAGCTTTTTCCTTTCTCCTTGAGAGGAGGAGCTAAAATCTGGTTTCAATCCTTGCCTAGGAATAGCATAGATTCTTGGGACAAGTGCAAGGATGCCTTTATTGGGAAGTACTACCCCCCTGCTAAAATTATCCAACTAAGGAGTAACATAATGAATTTTAAACAATTGGATAATGAACACGTTGCCCAAGCTTGGGAATGCATGAAATCTCTTGTCAAGAACTGCCCTACTCATGGTTTGACTACTTGGATGGTTATCCAAACTTTTTATGCAGGCTTGAACTTTACCTCGCGGAACTTGTTAGATTCGGCCGCGGGAGGAACCTTTATGTCAACTACACTTGGTGCTGCCATGAAGCTTCTCGATGAGATGATGACCAACTATTCCCAATGGCACACCGAACGCGCTCCAACAGGTAGGAAGGTAAACTCTGTCGAGGAGATTTCCTCCCTAAATGAAAAAGTTGACTTGATCATGTCTCTACTTTCCAAGCAATCTCCTATTGATCCTCATGATGTTCCTTTAAATTCTTTGATTCCTCAAGATCAAGTAGATGTGAACTTTATCTCTAGAAACAATTTCAATAACGATGCTTATAGGAGTAATTTTGGTAGCAACCCTAGACCGTTCCCCTCTAATTCCTATGGGAACAACAATGCTTATCCTAACACCAAGAACTCCACTTCTGAACTAGAGATTATGCTTAAAGACTTCATCACTACCCAAAAGGCCTTCAATAAGAGTGTAGAAGAAAAACTAAACAAACTAGATAATCTCGAAGGTAGACAATTTAGCCCATGAGGTAGAGTTGCTTAAAATTAGAACTTCTCCTCTTGAGGAGAGGAAGACCACTCCTATGAATGCTATTCAAGTGCAAATTAATGAAAACATTAGGATGATGGCTAAACTTAAAGAGAGATGGGCTAGAGAAAAGGAGGAGGAAGATAGAATTAAGAGCCTTCCTACCCACCACACTGTTGCTACTATCCAAGTTGTTGAGGATATCAAAACTCTTAGCACCCAATGCACTCCTAGTCCCATTGGACCTATTAATGGTGATGTTATGACCTCAACCGTAGAAACTCCTATGACCATAGAAGCTACCAAACAAGTGAGCCTAAAGGACACCACTACCACTTTACTTGATAGTAGTGACCTTGATTTTGATAATTGCACCCTTTCTGAAGTTATTGGTTTTCTTCACAATATGTCTAGAGATCCCCACACTAGCACACTTAATCTTGCCTTTACAGAGCATATCACTAATGCTCTCATCAAAGCTAGGGAGGAGAAGCTTAGGGTAGAAGCCTCCATACCTAGAAAGCTAGAAGATGGTTGGGATCCTATGATTAAAATTAAGTTGAATAACTTCTCTTGCTATGCTTTATGTGATGTTGGAGCTAGTACCTCCGTTATGCCAAAAGAATATATGATATGCTTAAATTGAAATCTTTTGATTCTTGTTCTTTTGGTGTTCGTCTTGTTGATTCTTCCATAAAGAAACCTTTGGGGAGGATTGATGATGTTCTTATCATTGTCAATGACAATTATGTTCCCGTTGATTTTACTATTATGGATATTGAATGTGAACCTTCTTGTCCAATTATTTTGGGACGTCCTTTTCTTCGCACCGTTGGTGCTATCATTGACATGAAAGAGGGGAATATAAAATTCCAATTCCCTCTCAAGAAAGGAATGGAACACTTCCCTAGAAAGAAGATTAAGTTGCCTTTTCAGTCCGTTACACGGGCTAGCTATTCTTTTACTCTTGATAAAACTTGATCCTCTCTTTTTGCATTATGCCCAGCTTAAAGGCATAAAAGAAAGCGCTTTTGGGAGGCAGCCCACAATGAATAAAATTTTATTTTGCTTTTGTTGTGTCTTGATGTTTTTTACTACAGTAGCATCATCATTGTATCTTTTCTTTTCAGCTTTGTGCCAAGTTTAGCCTCCGATTGCAAGAAAGTTCAAAAGTTGTGACGTGCAGTCCAGAAAACAGATTCTGTCCTTGGACAGAAAAATTCGTATAAAATCACCGGATCATCTTTTTGATCTGATTTTTTTTGACAACGTGCTCTATACAATTGGCTTTCGGGCGTCTGTTCTGAGTTTTTTGATTTGAGTTGCAGAAGTGCCACGAAAAAATTATTTACTACCTGCTGGTCTGTTTTTCACAGATTCTGTCCTGTTTTGCCTTTTCTTCGTTTTGCAAACCTTGAGCTTTCTTTTTCTTTGCAAAAACCTTTTGGCAATCTTGAGAAACAGTAGCTCTTCAAGATTATCTTTATTTCCAGTAGGAAAAAATTATTTTATTGTGGGTACTAACCTCGCTAATCAGATTATGATGAGTTATGTATGAAGGGAGTTTTCAAGTGTGCGAGGGAAGATGATAAAAAGATTCAGGAGGGTCAAACGCTCAAGCTTGGGGATGCCCCCGTGCACCCCCAAGAAATATTCAAGAAGACTCAAGCGTCTAAGCTTGGGGATGCCCCCGTGCATCCCCTTCTCCATCAACAATTATCAGTTCGTCTTTCGTTTCACTATATTTTAATCACTTCATGCGTTATGTGCTATGCTTGGAGCGTCTTGCTCTTAGTTTCCTTTTTAGTTTTCTTTAGCTTTGCTTGCTGTTCATAACGAGTTAGAACCCAGCTTTCTTTGTGTGGGAGAGAAACACGCTCCACTTCAACCTAGAACACAACATAGGATTTTCATGCTTATCTTTGCTGTGTATGTTCTTTGTCTTTCCATAGCTACTGTCATGTTTAGCTCTTAGTTTTCATGCCTTTCTTTTTAAAGAGCTTTTGTTTAGTTGGTTGCTGAACTCTCTTGAGTTTTCATGTTTATCTTGTTAGAGAGTTTGTCTGTTGCACTGAATTGTGTGTCTTAACTTAAAGTAGGTAATTGAGGTTGCTATTTAATTTTAGTAGTAACTTGCAATAGTTTTGAGGTATTGCCATGAGTAATGACTGAACTTTTGGTGTCAAGAGCTTTAGCCTATTAGTGATAGATGTCGTATTTTGGGCAATCCGTGTTTATTTTCGAAAACCTACAAAATAGTTGAGAACTTTAGCTACTAAATGGATCACTAATCTTTGGAGGGATCGAATATTAGAGTACACTCACGTACCATGAGCCGAGGATGCGCAAGGATAACCAAATCCCCATACACTCCTCCTCGGGGTACTTGTCTCTTTGTGAACCTCCTAATTAGATTGAGAGTTACCGATAATAAGTGCATGAGTTCTTCGGACTAATGTGAGTATTCGAAGGTTGACACTTCCACCTATCCATATTTTTCTAGCCTCTTCGGTACCGTGCATTGCCCTTTCTCACCTCGAGAGGTTGCGCATACTTCGCCGGTGCATCCAAATCCTTGGCACGATACGCTCTGTCATCATAAGCCTCATTATATCCTTCCTCAAAACAGCCACCATACCTACCTATTAAGGCATTTCCATAGCCTTTCTGAGATACATTGCCATGCAACATCCATCTTCTCATGACTTGATCTTCATGTCATACATGCTTTTTGCTTGATCGATGAGCCGCATGCTAGTTGGGCCTGAAGGAAATATGCCCTAGAGGCAATAATAAAGTTGTTATTTATATTTCCTTATATCATGATAAATGTTTATTATTCATGCTAGAATTGTATTAACCGGAAACTTAGTACATGTGTGAATACATAGACAAAACAGAGTGTCCCTAGTATGCCTCTACTAGACTAGCTCATTGATCAAAGATGGTTATGTTTCCTAACCATAGACATGAGTTGTCATTTGATCAACGGGATCACATCATTAGGAGAATGATGTGATGGACTAGACCCATCCGTTAGCATAGCACTTTGATCGTTTAGTTTTACTGCTATTGCTTTCTTCATGACTTATACATGTTCCTATGACTATGAGATTATGCAACTCCCGAATACCGTAGGAACACCTTGTGTGCTATCAAACGTCACAACGTAACTGGGTGATCATAAAGATGCTCTACAGGTATCTCCGAAAGTATTCGTGGTGTTGGCATAGATCAAGATTAGGATTTGTCACTCCGAGTGTCGGAGAGGTATCTCTGGGCCCTCTCGGTAACACACATCATAATAAGCCTTGCAAGCAAAAGACTAATGAGTTAGTCACGAGATGATGTGTTACGGAACGAGTAAAGAGACTTGCCGGTAACGAGATTGAACTAGGTATAGTGATACCGACGATCGAATCTCGGGCAAGTAACATACCGATGACAAAAGGAACAACGTATGTTGTTATGCGGTTCGACCGATAAAGATCTTCGTAGAATATGTAGGAGCCAATATGGGCATCCAGGTTCCGCTATTGGTTATTGACCGGAGAGATGTCTCGGTCATGTCTACATAGTTCTCGAACCCGTAGGGTCCGCACGCTTAAACGTTCGTTGACGATATAGTATTTAATGAGTTATGTATGTTGGTGACCGAATATTATTCGGAGTCCAGGATGTGATCACGGACATGACGAGGAACTCCGGAATGGTCCGGAGATAAAGATTAATATATGAGATAATAGTGTTTGACCTCCGGAAGGGTTCCGGAATTCACCGGAAGAGGTTCCGGATGTTTCCCGAAGTGTTTGGGTACGAGAACACGTTATTTGGGCCAAAAGGGAAAGCACACAAGGTTTTTGGAAAGCACAAAAGGAAGTTTTGCGGAGTCCAGGGGCCAGACGCCAGGGTCCCTGGCGTCTGGGTCCAGACGCCGGGAACCCTGGCGTCTGGCCCTGGAGTCCGAGAAGGACTCTTGCCTTTCGGGTGAAACCGACTTTGTGAAGGCTTTTACTCCAAGTTTCGACCCCAAGGCTCAACATATAAATAGAGGGGTAGGGCTAGCACCCAAGACACATCAAGATACACCAAGCCGTGTGCCGGCTACCCCGACCCTCTAGTTTATCCTCCGTCTAGTTTCTGTAGTGCTTGGCGAAGCCCTGCAGAGATTGTTCTTCATCAACAACCGTCACCACGCCGTCGTGCTGCCGGAACTCATCTACTACTTCGCCCGTCTTGCTGGATCAAGAAGGCGAGGACGTCATCGAGCTGAACGTGTGCTGAACGCGGAGGTGCCGTACGTTCGGTACTAGATCGGGACGGATCGTGAAGGTGCACGACTACATCAACCGCGTTGATAAACGCTTCCGCTTTCGGTCTACGAGGGTACGTAGACACACTCTCCCCTCTCTTTGCTATGCATCTAGTAGATAGATCTTGCGTGATCGTAGGAAAATTTTGAAAATACTACGTTCCCCAACACAAGACCCATCCGTTAGCATAGCACTTTGATCGTTTAGTTTTACTGCTATTGCTTTCTTCATGACTTATACATGTTCCTATGACTATGAGATTATGCAACTCCCGAATACCGTAGGAACACCTTGTGTGCTATCAAACGTCACAACGTAACTGGGTGATCATAAAGATGCTCTACAGGTGTCTCCGAAAGTATTCGTGGTGTTGGCATAGATCAAGATTAGGATTTGTCACTCCGAGTGTCGGAGAGGTATCTCTGGGCCCTCTCGGTAACACACATCACAATAAGCCTTGCAAGCAAAAGACTAATGAGTTAGTCACGAGATGATGTGTTACGGAACGAGTAAAGAGACTTGCCGGTAACGAGATTGAACTAGGTATAGAGATACCGATGATCGAATCTCGGGCAAGTAACATACCGATGACAAAAGGAACAACGTATGTTGTTATGCGGTTTGACCGATAAAGATCTTCGTAGAATATGTAGGAGCCAATATGAACATCCAGGTTCCGCTATTGGTTATTGACCGGAGATGAGTCTCGGTCATGTCTACATAGTTCTCAAACCCGTAGGGTCCGCACGCTTAACGTTTGATGACGATCGGTATTATGAGTTTATGAGTTTTGATGTACCGAAGGTAGTTCGGAGTCCCGGATGAGATCACGGGCATGACGAGGAGTCTCGGAATGTCCGAGACATAAAGATTGATATATTGGACGACTATATTCGGACACCGGAAGTGTTCCGGAAAAGTTTCGGATTTAACTGGATTGCCGGAGGGGGTTACCGGAACCCCCTACGAGGGGGGATGGTCCATAGTGGGCCTTGAGGAAAGGAGAGAGGAAGCCCATAGAGGCTGGCCGGCGCCCCACCTAGGGATCCTAGTTGGACTAGGATTGGGGGGGCGCCACCTCTCCCTCTTTTCCTTTCCCTCTCTTCCTTCTTGGTGGACTCCTACTAGGAATAGGATTGCAATCCTATTCCTAGTAGGATTGCCCTAGCCGCACCATAGGAGGCCGGCTGGCCCTCCTCCCTTGCTCCTTTATATACGGGGGCAGGGGGGCACCCAAAGACACACAAGTTGAATTGTTCCAGCCGTGTGCGGTGCCCCCCTCCACAGAAACACACCTCGGTCATACCGTTGCAGTGCTTAGGCGAAGCCCTGCGCCGGTAAATACATCATATCCGTCACCACGCCGTCGTGCTGACGAAACTCTCTCGTGAAGCTCAACTGGATCAAGAGCTCGTGGGACGTCATCAAGCTGAACGTGTGCTGAACGCGGAGGTGCCGTACGTTCGGTGCTTGATCGGTTGAATCGCGAAGAAGTTCGACTACATCAACCGCGTCACTTGACGCTTCCGCTTCCGGTCTACGAGGGTACGTAGACACACTCTTCACTCTCGTTGCTATGCATCTGGTAGATAGATCTTGCGTGATCGTAGGAAAATTTTGAAATACTGCGTTCCCCAACAGTGGTATCAGAGCCAGGTCTATGCGTAGATGATATGCACGAGTAGAACACAATGAGTTGTGGACGATACTAGTCATACTGCTTACCAGCATGTCATACTTTGCTTCGGCGGTATTGTGAGATGAAGCGGCCCGGACCGACATTACGCGTACGTTACGCGAGACTGGTTTCACCGTTACGAGCACTCGTTGCTTAAAGGTGACTGGCGGGTATCTGTCTCTCTCACTTTAGCTGAATCAAGTGTGGCTACGCCCGGTCCTTGTGAAGGTTAAAACAGCACATACTTGACAAAACATCGTTGTGGTTTTGTATGCGTAGGTAAGAACAGTTCTTGCTAAGCCCGTAGCAGCCACGTAAAACTTGCAACAACAAAGTAGAGGACGTCTAACTTGTTTTTGCAGGGCATGTTATGATGTGATATGGTCAAGACATGATGAGTTATACGGTTTTGTATGAGATGATCATGTTTTGTAATGTTATCGGCAACTGGCAGGAGCCATATGGTTGTCGCTTTATTGTATGAAATGCAATCGCCATGTAATTGCTTTACTTTATCACTAAGCGGTAGCGATAGTCGTAGAAGCAATAGTTGGCGAGACGACAATGATGCTACGATGCAGATCAAGGTGTCGCGCCGGTGACGAAGGTGATCGTGACGGTGCTTTGGAGATGGAGATCAAAAGCACAAGATGATGATGGCCATATCATGTCACATATTTTGATTGCATGTGATGTTTATCTTATTTTGCTTAGTTCGACGGTAGCATTATAAGATGATCCCTTACTAAATTTCAAGCTATAAGTGTTCTCCCTGAGTATGCACCGTTGCGAAAGTTCGTCGTGCCGAGACACCACGTGATGATCGGGTGTGATAAGCTCTACGTTCAAATACAACGGGTGTAAGCCAGTTTTGCACACGCAGAATACTCGGGTTAAACTTGACGAGCCTAGCATATGCAGATATGGCCTCGGAACACTGGAGACCGAAAGGTCGAGCGTGAATCATATAGTAGATATGATCAACATAAGATGTTCACCATTGAAACTACTCCATCTCACGTGACGATCGGACATGGTTTAGTTGATTTGGATCACGTGATCATTTAGATGACTAGAGGGATGTCTATCTAAGTGGGAGTTCTTAAGTAATATGATTAAATTGAACTTTAATTTATCATGAAGTTAGTCCTGGTAGTATTAGCATATCTATGTTGTAGATCAATAGCTCGCGATGTTGCTCCCCGTTTATTTTTCATATGTTCCTAGAGAAAACCAAGTTGAAAGATGTTAGTAGCAATGATGCGGAATTGTTCCGTGATCTGAGGATTATCCTCATTGCTGCACAGAAGAATTATGTCCTTGATGCACCGCTAGGTGACAGACCTATTGCAGGAGCATATGTAGACATTATGAACGTTTTGACAAAAGCTCGATATGATGACTACTTGATAGTTTAGTGCACCATGCTTTACGGCTTATAACCGGGACTTCAAAAACGTTTTGAAACGCCACGGAGCATATGAGATGTTCCAAGAGTTGAAATTAGTATTTCATACTCATGCCCGTGTCGAGAGGTATAAGACCTCTGACAGTACTTTGCCTACAAGATGGAGGAGAATAGCTCAACCAGTGAGCATGTGCTCAGATTGTCTGGGTAGTACAATTGCTTGAATCAAGTGGGAGTTAATCTTCCAGATAAGATAGTAATTGACAAAGTTCTCTAGACACTATCACCAAGTTAGTAGAACTTCGTGATGAACTATAATATGCAAGGGATGACGAAAGTAATTCCCGAGCTCTTCACGATGCTGAAATCGGCGAAGGTAGAAATCAAAAAGGAGCATCAAGTGTTGATGGTTAACAAGACCACTAGTTTCAAGAAAAAGGGCAAAGGAAAGAAGGGGAACTTCAAGACGAATAGCAAGACAGTTGCTACTCCCGTGAAGAAACCCAAAGCTAAACTCAAGCCTGAAACAAGTGCTTCTACTGCAAAGGAAATGGTCACTGGAAGTGGAACTGCCCTAGATACTTGGCGGATAAGAAGGATGGCAAAGTGAACAAAAGGTATATTTGATATACAGATTATTGATGTGTATTTTACTAGTGTTCATAGCAACCCCTCGGTATTTGATACTGGTTTAGTTGCTAAAGAGTAGTAACTCGAAATGGGAGTTGCATAATGAACAGAAACTAGTTAAAAGATGAAGTGACGATGTGTATTGGAAGTAGTTCCAAGATTGATATGATCATCATCGTACACTCCCTATACTTTTGGGATTAGTGTTGAACCTAAATAAGTGTTATTTGGTGTTTGTGTTGAACATGAATATGATTTGATCATGTTTATTGCAATACGGTTATTCATGTAAGTTAGAGAATAATTGTTGTTCTGTTTACATGAATAAAACCTTCTATGGTCATACACCCAATGAAAATGGTTTGTTGGATCTCGATCGTGTGATACACATATTCATAATATTGAAGCCAAAAGATGCAAAGTTAATAATGATAGTGCAACTTATTTGTGGCACTGCCGTTTAGGTCATATTGGTGTAAAGCGCATGAAGAAACTCCATAGTGATGGACTTTTGGAATCACTTGATTATGAATCACTTGGTGCTTGCGAACCATGCCTCATGGGCAAGATGACTAAAACTCCGTTCTCCGGAACAATGGAGCGAGCAACAGGTTTGTTGGAGATCATACATACAGATGTATGTGGACCAATGAGTGTTGAAGCTCGCGGCAGGTATCGTTATTTTCTGACCTTCACTGATGATTTGAGCAGATATGGGTATATCTACTTAATGAAGCACAAGTCTGAAACATTTGAAAAGTTCAAAGAATTTCAAAGTGAAGTGGAGAATCATCGTAACAAGAAAATAAGAGTTTCTACGATATGATCGTAGAGGTAAAATATTTGAGTTAGCGAGTTTGGCCTTCAGTAAAAACAATGTGCAATAGTTTCACTACTCACGCCACCTGGAACACCACAGTGTAATGGTGTGTCCAAACGTCATAACCGTACTTTATTAGATATGGTGCGATCGATGATGTCTCTTACCGATCTACTACTATCGCTTTTGGGGTTATGCATTAGAGACAGCTACATTCACGTTAAATAGGGCACCATCTAAATCCGTGGAGATGACACCATATGAACTGTGGTTTGACGAGAAACCTAAGCTGTCATTTCTTTAAGTTTGGCACTGCGATGCTTATGTGAAAAAGTTTCAACATGATAAGCTCGAACCCAAATCGGAGAAGTAAATCTTCATAGGATACCCAAAAAGAAACTGTTGGGTACACCTTCTATCACAGATCCTAAGGCAAGGTCTTTGTTGCTAAGAGTGGATCCTTTCTAGAGAAGGAGTTTCTCTCAAAAGAAGTGAGTGGGAGGAAAGTAGAACTTGATGAGGTAATTGTACCTTCTCCCAAATTGGAAAGGTAGTACATCACAGAAACTCGTTCCAGTGATTCCTACACCAATTAGTGAGGAAGCTAATGATGATGATCATGAAACTTCAGATCAAGTTTCTGCTGAACTTCGTAGATCGACCAGAGTTCGTTCCGCACCAGAGTGGTACGGCAACCCAGTTCTGGAAGTCATGTTACTAGACCATGATGAACCTACGAACTATGAGGAAGCGATGATGAGCCCAGATTCCGCAAAATGGCTTGAGGCCATGAAATCTGAGATGGGATCCATGTATGAGAACAAAGTGTGGACTTTGGTTGACTTGCCCGATGATCGGCAGGCCATCGAAAATAAATGGATCTTCAAGAGGAAGACCGACGCAGACGGTAATGATACTGTTTACAAAGCTCAACTTGTTGCGAAAGGGTTTCGACAAGTTCAAGGAGTTGACTACGATGAGGCTTTCTCACCTGCAGCGATGCTTAAGTCTGTCCGAATCATGTTAGCAATTGCCGCATTTTATGATTATGAAATCTGGCAAATGGATGTCAAAACTGCATTCCTGAATGGATAGTTGTATATGATGCAACCAGAAGGTTTTGTCGATCCAAAAGGTGCTAACAAAGTATACAAGCTCCAGCGATCCATCTATGGACTGGTGCAAGCATCTCGGAGTTGGAATATACGCTTTGATGAGGTGATCAAAGCATATAGATTTATACAGACTCGCGGTGAAGCCTGTATTTACAAGAAGTGAGTGGGAGCACTACAACCTTTCTGATAAGTATATGTGAAAGACATATTGTCGATCAGAAATGATGTAGAATTTTCTGGAAAGCATAAAGGAGTGTTTGAAAGGAGTTTTTCAAAGAAAGACCTTGGTGAAGCTGCTTACATATTGGGCATCAAGATCTATAGAGATTGATCAAGACGCTTGATAAGACTTTTGATGAGTACATACCTTGATAAGATTTTGAAGTAGTTCAAAATGGATCAGTCAAAGAAGGAGTTCTTGCCTGACTTGTAAGGTGTGAAGTTGAGTAAGACTCAAAGCCAGACCACGGTAGAAAAATATAGAGAGAATGAAAGTCATTCCCTATGCCTCAGCCATAGGTTCTATAAAGTATGCCATGCTGTGTACCAAACATGTTGTGTACCTTGCCATGAGTTTGTCAAGGGGGTACAATAGTGATTCAGGAGTAGATCACTGTACAGCGGTCAAAATTATCCTTAGTAACTGGATGACTAAGGAAATGTTTCTTGATTATGGAGGTGATAAAGAGTTCATCGTAAAGGGTTACGCCGATGCAAGCTTTGACACTAAATCTAGATGACTCTAAGTATCAATCTGGATGCGTATTGAAAGTGGGAGCAATTAGCTAGAGTAGCTCTATGCAGAGCATTGTAAACATAGAAATTTGCGAAATACATACGGATCTGAATGTGACAGACCCATTGACTAAACTTCTCTCACAAGCAAAACATGATCACACCTTATTACTCTTGGGTATTAATCACATAGCGATGTGAACTAGATTATTGACTCTAGTAAACCCTTTGGGTGTTGGTCACATGGCGATGTGAACTATGGGTGTTATTCACATAACAATGTGAACTATCGGTATTAAATCACATGGCGATGTGAGCTAGATTATTGACTCTAGTGCAAGTGGGAGACTGAAGGAAATATGCCCTAGAGGCAATAATAAAGTTGTTATTTATATTTCCTTATATCATGATAAATGTTTATTATTCATGCTAGAATTGTATTAACCGGAAACTTAGTACATGTGTGAATACATAGACAAAACAGAGTGTCCCTAGTATGCCTCTACTAGACTAGCTCATTGATCAAAGATGGTTATGTTTCCTAACCATAGACATGAGTTGTCATTTGATCAACGGGATCACATCATTAGGAGAATGATGTGATGGACTAGACCCATCCGTTAGCATAGCACTTTGATCGTTTAGTTTTACTGCTATTGCTTTCTTCATGACTTATACATGTTCCTATGACTATGAGATTATGCAACTCCCGAATACCGTAGGAACACCTTGTGAGCTATCAAACGTCACAACGTAACTGGGTGATCATAAAGATGCTCTACAGGTGTCTCCGAAAGTATTCGTGGTGTTGGCATAGATCAAGATTAGGATTTGTCACTCCGAGTGTCGGAGAGGTATCTCTGGGCCCTCTCGGTAACACACATCACAATAAGCCTTGCAAGCAAAAGACTAATGAGTTAGTCACGAGATGATGTGTTACGGAACGAGTAAAGAGACTTGCCGGTAACGAGATTGAACTAGGTATAGAGATACCGACGATCGAATCTCGGGCAAGTAACATACCGATGACAAAAGGAACAACGTATGTTGTTATGCGGTTTGACCGATAAAGATCTTCGTAGAATATGTAGGAGCCAATATGAACATCCAGGTTCCACTATTGGTTATTGACCGGAGATGAGTCTCGGTCATGTCTACATAGTTCTCGAACCCGTAGGGTCCGCATGCTTAACGTTTGATGACGATCGGTATTATGAGTTTATGAGTTTTGATGTACCGAAGGTAGTTCGGAGTCCCGGATGAGATCACGGGCATGACGAGGAGTCTCGGAATGTCCGAGACATAAAGATTGATATATTGGACGACTATATTCGGACACCGGAAGTGTTCCGGAAAAGTTTCGGATTTAACTGGATTGCCGGAGGGGGTTACCGGAACCCCCTACGAGGGGGGATGGTCCATAGTGGGCCTTGAGGAAAGGAGAGAGGCAGCCCATAGAGGCTGGCCGGCGCCCCACCTAGGGATCCTAGTTGGACTAGGATTGGGGGGGCGCCACCTCTCCCTCTTTTCCTTTCCCTCTCTTCCTTCTTGGTGGACTCCTACTAGGAATAGGATTGCAATCCTATTCCTAGTAGGATTGCCCTAGCCGCACCATAGGAGGCCGGCTGGCCCTCCTCCCTTGCTCCTTTATATACGGGGGCAGGGGGGCACCCAAAGACACACAAGTTGAATTGTTCCAGCCGTGTGCGGTGCCCCCCTCCACAGAAACACACCTCGGTCATACCGTTGCAGTGCTTAGGCGAAGCCCTGCGCCGGTAAATACATCATATCCGTCACCACGCCGTCGTGCTGACGAAACTCTCTCGTGAAGCTCAACTGGATCAAGAGCTCGTGGGACGTCATCAAGCTGAACGTGTGCTGAACGTGGAGGTGCCGTACGTTCGGTGCTTGATCGGTTGAATCGCGAAGAAGTTCGACTACATCAACCGCGTCACTTGACGCTTCCGCTTCCGGTCTACGAGGGTACGTAGACACACTCTTCACTCTCGTTGCTATGCATCTGGTAGATAGATCTTGCGTGATCGTAGGCAAATTTTAAAATACTGCGTTCCGCAACAGGGCCTTGCCCTAATCATTGCTACATGACGCGCTAGTATCATTGCATATCCTGCTACACGGCAGAGGCATACATTTGCATACATCATGATAGTTTCATTTTCTTTATGTTGAGTACTTTTGTAAAGTGTGAAAGATCTTCTATACCTCTTGTAATACATAGAGTGTTGCCCCTAAAGTGAGGAAAAGATCCCAAAGAGGAGAAATCAAAAGATCCCAAAGAGGACAAAATCAAAAGATCCCAAAGAGGACAAATGAGAGATAAATAGAAAGAGCCATTGAGGCCACAAAAAAATTAAAAAAATAGAAAAAAGAGAAAAAGAAATAAAAAAGTGAGAAGGGGGCACACTACTATTTCCTTTTGAGAGATCCACACTCCTACTCCATCTTATACCTTGTGCTCCATAGAGATTATCATTTATGCATATAGCTATGTGGGGACCTTTACACTATAGAACTTGGCTTGTATATTCCAATGATGAGCCTCCTCAAAAGAGCTCTAGGTCTTCTTGAGCAAGCAAGTTGGATGCACCCCCACTATTTCCATTGGAGAGCTTACGTTAGCTCATATGTGCATCCGTTGCATGGCAATCCCTACTCCTCACATCATATCTATCATTTGGCTTTCTCTCGCCGATGATTGTCCTCATTGATGTGAGCCTTTCACACCTTTTTTGTCTTCCCCCTCCATCATTTTTCTCTCTTTGCCATCCTAAGTGTCGACTTTCTTGCTTACGCTCATCCATTGCATGAGTGCTCAAAATATCGAAAGGGAGTGGATCATTTTGACTTGTACCTGGCTGACGGTCTGGGGATGAGTCAAGATAAGATTCCAAAGAAGACCAAGTGTGAAACTTTAGTAGATTAAGTTCTCAACAATACAAAAACTATGTTTTACTCTCTCATATATCCCTATCCCCTTTCTTGCACGCAAACACCATTTGGAGACATTCGAGTCACGGACAGTGAGAGCTCTTGCACCTTTATGTTCTTATGTTGCTTGTTACAATGCTAATATAGACTCTTGCTTGTTATGACTTGAATTGGATTACATGCCTTAATTGCTTTACTTAAAAGTTCTTATATGGTTGATAGCATGTCACCACAGAAATTATGCTTGTTATCATTTACCTACTCGAGGACGAGCAGGAATTAAGCTTGAGGATGTTGATACGTCCAAAACGTATCTATAATTTCTGCTTGCTCCATGCCTTTTTTGTGTGATATTGCTATGATATTTATGCACTTCCATACACTTTTGATCATATTTGGACTAACCTATTAACTCAGTGCACCACAGTGCCAGATCCTGTTTTCTGCTGTTTTTCTATTTCAGGTTTCCCCCATATTAAAAGTGCCCTAAAAATTCCGGGAAAAATACAGGAAAAATCAGCGTATCGGGAGCTTCCAGAAAAACCAAGGTAGGGCCAGAGGGGAGCCTGGGGTGGCCCAGGCGGCCACCCGGCGCGGCCCCACCCCTGGCCGCGCCAGGGGGGCGCCTGGGGCCCCACCTCCGCCTCTGGTGCCCCCCTTTTGCATATATATTGCTCGCGTCCCGAAACCCTCGAGGACGGAACCCTTTTTCGCGATCTCATCTCTGTTCCGCCGCCGCCGCGCTTCCAAGATCGGGAGCACCAGGAGAACTCTTCCCGGCACCCTGCCGGAGGGGAGAACCACCACCGGGAGCTTCTCCACCACCATGGACGCTTCCCGGATGAGTTGTGAGTAGTCCCCTTTGGACCATGGGTCCATGACCAGTAGCTATGTGATGTTCTCCTCCCCTCTCTGTTCTTCATGGATTAGACCTCGTGAGCTGCCCTACATGATCGAGGCACATATGTAATCTTTATGCTGTTGCTCTGCTGAGTTTGCTGGGATCCGATGGATTATGAGATTATGTTCAGATTGTGTGTGAGTAATATATTTGATTCACCTCTTTTATATTTATGTTCTTGAGTAATTCTTGCATGTTCTCCGTTGCTATTTATTGCTTTGGTCGAGTAGTAGGTAGTAACTCCAAGAGGGAACGTTATGCTTGATTGTGGGTTCATGCCCCTCGATGACTAGTTTGAGTGACAGAAACATGAGTCTAGGGGATGTGCTGTTGCCACAAGGGGGAAAACAACGGTGCTTGTACTTGCGGGTGCAAGGATTGTTTACTTTATGCAAAGTTCTTTTAATGCAGTTGTCTGTTGCTTTGAGTTTACACTTTGGGTGGGACTCGCAACTTAATACCAAAGAGATGTTCTGGATAGATATCTCAAGGTGGATGATTAGTAGTAGATGCAGATGGATTTCGGTCTACTTGCCTTGGCGTACCGCCCATGCTTTTGATCCTCTACCTTTCTTTACAGCATAGTTAGCATTGGTTTGCGCACATAATCCTGTCAATTGCCCAGCTGTAATTTGTTTACCTCGCTTAGCTGTTTTATCGTCTTTTGGGAGAGAGACATCACTAGTGAACATCATGGGACCCCGGTCCATATTACCATCACTGATCACACCCGCTATTTACTTCCTGTTCTTATTTCCTAGTTGCAGTCATACCTATCACTATTATCTCTTGCGTTTGATCCTTTGTAAACGACAAGGCCGGAGGGATTGACAACCTCTCTGTACTCGTTGGGAGCAAAGTTATTTGTATCTGTGTGCAGGTCCTGTCAAGCAAAAGTTTCTGGCGCTATTGACACCTTCTTATCGACCCTCGGAGTCTCACGGGATTCGATCCTTGGTATCTTTGCCAAGGGAAATTTGCCGCTACGCTACATCTCAAACCTTCCACTTGGGGTAACCAACGAGGGGCGAGAAGCCATCAGGTGGCCGGAGCCACCAATGTTAGAGTCAATTGGCATGGCACCGCGAAGAATTATCCTTGGGCCCATAACCAAAACTCGTCTTTGAAACACAAGTGTCATCACAAATGACGAATGTGAAAAGCATATCAATTTATGCATAATGGGGGGAGGATGAGTTCATTGAGAGAACACCACTCCCCCTATTTCCATGCCTACACCTAGACTAGACAATATGATGAGTATGGTGGGGTGTGCACGTGCTCAAGCCACATTGCTCAAATCAATGATATTTTGCTCATGCCTTAACTCACGAAATCTTGCTTCATCCAACGGCTTCGTCAAGATGTCAGCAAGGTTGTCATGAGTGTTGACATAGTGAAGCTCGATCTCTCCCTGCCTTATGTGATCCCGGATGAAGTGATACCGAATCTCTATATGCTTCGTCTTGAAGTGTTATACCGGGTTGAGAGAAATCTTGATGGCACTTTCATTGTCACACCAGAGAGGCACTTTGTGACAAGTGACACCGTAATCCTTTAAAGTTTGCCTCATCCATAAGAGTTGAGCACAACAACTTCCAGCAGCCACATACTCTGCTTCGGTGGACGAGAGAGACACACAACTTTGCTTTTTGGAAGACCAACTAACCAGAGAGGAACCAAGAAATTGGCACCCTCCAGAAGTGGACTTCCTATCCACTTTGTCTCCTGCCCAGTCAGAATCAGAGAAACCAACAAGGTTGAAGTTTGCTCCTCTTGGGTACCATAAGCCAAAGTTTGGGGTATGAGCCAAATATCGAAAGATTCGCTTGACAGCCACAAAGTGACTTTCCTTAGGTGAGGCTTGAAACCGTGCACAAATTCCCACACTCAACATAATATCTGGTCTAGATGCACAAAGGTAAAGCAAGGAACCGATCATAGAGCGATATACCTTTTGATCCACCGCTTTACCATTTGGATCAATGTCAAGTTGGCACTTGGTTGGCATTGGAGTAGTAGCCGGCTTGACATCACTTAGATTGAACCTCTTGAGCATGTATTGAGTGTACTTGGATTGTTTGATGAAGATCCCTTCTCTTCTTTGCTTGATCTCAAACCCAAGGAAGTACTTCAACTCTCCCATCATAGACATCTCAAAATGTGTGGTCATGAGTGCGGCGAACTCATCATTGAAAGCTTTGTTAGGAGAACCAAAGATAATATCATCAACATATAGTTGGCATACAAACAACTCCCCTTTGACCTTCGTAGTAAAAAGAGTGGGGTCGATTTTCCCAATTTCAAACCCACGATCTTGCAACAACTCGGTAAGATGCTCATACCACGCACGTGGGGCTTGTTTAAGGCCATAGAGTGCCTTGTCGAGTTGGTACACGTGATTGGGGAGCTTAGGATCCTCAAACCCCGGGGGTTGTTTAACATACACCAACTCATTAATGGGACCATTAAGAAAAGCACTTTTTACATCCATGTGATGCCCGGGTAATCAAGCTACAGTAAACCTCTGCTAATGATGCCACGTCACCACGATTACTGTTACTAATCTCGCGTTAGTTTGAAACCGATTCAAATTCAAATTAAATATCAAGCAAACAATAAAAGTTTTCAAATATTAACACTAAAATGTTCGGAGTGAACCAAATAATGCATAGGCAATTATGATGGAGAAACCACCCCTTTATAAAATGTTTAAATACTGTGAGATGAATAAAAACAATAGAAAAAATAATTATTTAAAAACCTTTTGTAATTAATAAAATGTCAAGCTAATTTAATTGAGGACCTGACTTTTTGTGACTATGGACTAAGTTGAAATACTAAATTAGAAGCTACGAGCATATTTTACTAAAACTAAAAATTAATAGGAAACACAACTAAAACAGAAAAGGTAATATAAATAAAAGGAAAAAGGCAAAACAGAAAATAAAACAAAAGAAAAGAAAACAAAGAAACAAACCACCCCCACTGGGCCAAATGGCCCAGCTGGCCACCAGGCCCAGCCCACACCCCCACTCATCCCCAACTTCCTGCTACAGGGAGGCAGGGGATCGTGGCGGGCATCCACCGGCCATGGCCGCAGCCATGGCGCGTGCCGGCCATCCCCCTGTTCCCTTGGGGTATAAGGCCGAGCCCCCGAACGCCCTGGAGAACCCTAGTCCTCCATCTCTTCATCCCCGGCCGCTATCTTCCCCGCTACCTGCTGCCGAGCCGCCGTCGCCATGAACCACCACTCTTGTGCAGCCACCGTCCACCCCGGCTCCTGATTTTGTCTCCACACGCTCCGCCATGGTCGCCGTCGTCGCCTACACCAGCAGATCGAGGCGGGGGATCCCCGTACACATCGTCCGCGCGTTGTCTTCAACCTCGGGCACCCGAGGACGACGTCATTAAATACGTCGCCGTCAAGCCTCCTCAGCCTTCACCGAGCCCGCCACGAGCTCCGGGGTGAGCCTCGCTCCTCATTCCCCTCGTTTTCCCCTTGTTTTGGTTGTCGTAGTCGCCGCGCGTACTATCCGAGGCCATCGTGGCCGCATCCGAGCATCTACGCGCTCGCGTCCACAGGCCCCTGCGTGTGTCGCCCTGTCCGCGCCGGCCGGCGACTCGCCACGCCCACCAGCACCGCTGCCGCCCGCGACCGCAGTCGCCCACGCCCGCTGCTGCACCTCCGCATCTGGCCACGCTCGTCGCGAGCTCTGCTGCCCCGCTCACGCCCGATGCTGCTCACCGCGGCCCTGGCCACTTGGTGGCCGCGCCCACGTCGCCTGCGCAGCCCCGCCACTTCTCCCGCGCGCCCAGCCACCTCGTCCCGGCTCGCGCCGTGCAGGCCCCCCCGCATGCTGCTGTTGCTGACTGCCACCGCCGCCGCGCTCCCGTCCGCTCGCCCTGACCCCTCCTCCGCCCGCCACTGCCGGCGGCCCACTGCCCCGCGCCCGCCTACAGCCGTCGGCCACCTCCCTTCCTTCCTGCCGCCCCATTCCGGCCGGCGTCCGCGCGGCCCCTTGTCGTCGGCGCCGTGCCCGGCTATCCCCTGTCGCCCGTGGCCGTTCGGGCGGGTTGCGGCGTCCGCCAGCACCCGCCCGCCTGATAGCCCAGTGCCCGCTATGGCCTTGGGCCACTGCCAGGCGGGGCCTAGTCCCCCAGTTAAAAAAAAGAGATAAAAAAAATAAAAAAATAAAAAATATAAAATAAATAATAATAATAATTAAAATATTAATTAATTAACTAAAGAATTAATTAATTAATTTAATCATAGTTAGATTAACCTAATCACTAATTAATTATTTGTTAATTAATCAGACCATGACAAGTGGGACCCGCACGTTTGTTGACTCCATTGAATGAGTCAATTGACCGTTGACTGCTGACATCACCCTGACCTCATGATGACATCATAATTGCAATTTATAATTAAACTAATTCTCTTAATTCTAAAAATGTGTTATAAACTTTAGAAAATCATATAAAATAATCCGTAACTCGGATGAAAATAATTTATATATGAAAGTTGCTCAGAATTTCGATACGAATTCGAATACGCGGTCCGTTTGTCAACCACACGTCTCTAGCGTAGCAAACCTGCAACTTTTCACCTCCATTTCATCTGCCCAAAAACGCCTAACACTAGGAATACCTTCCCGGATGTTTTCCATCCTCACCAGTATCACTCAGTACCGCGTTAGGTCACACGTAGCACCGCGTTTTGCCATGTTACACTTTGTGATGCTTTGATTGCTCTGTTATTTACTATGTTCCCCCTCCGTTACTTCTCTCCGATAGACACCGGGACTGAGACTGCTGACGGTGCCACTTTGATCGACTGCATCGACGACGACCCCTCCTTCTTGCCAGAGCAACCAGGCAAGCCCCCCCCCCCTTGATCACCAGATATCGCCTATTCTTCTCTCTACTACTTGCATTAGAGTAGTGTAGCATGTTACTGCTATCGAATAATCCTATTCTGTTGCAAAGCCTGTCATTGTTGCTACAACCGTTGATACCTTTACCTGCTATCCTAATGCTTAGTATAGGATGCTAGTACTCCATCAGTGGCCCTACATTCTTGTCTGTCTGCTATGCTATACTACCGGGCCGTGATCACTCGGGTGGTGATCACGGGTATTACTATACTATTACATACTCATGATGATGATTTGGAGATGGGGGCTGAAGGGGCAGGTGGTTCCACCCAGGTAGTGGTGGGCCTGGGTTCCCGGCAGCCCCCTGATGGTTACTTTGTGGCGGAGCGACAGGGCGGGTTGCGACCACCTAGGAGACAGGTGGGCCTGGCCCTGGTCGTTGTCCGCGGTTCTTTCATAATAACACGTTTAACGGGATCTTGGTATTTGATCTGAGTCTGGCCATTTGGTCTATACGCACTAACCAGCTACGTGGGAATAGTTATGGGTACTCGACGTCGTGGTATCAGCCGAAGCCTTCTTGACGTCAGCGACTTAGCGGCGCGCGCCGGGTTGGACCGCGTAACGCAACTTCCTTAGTAATGGATATTGCTAGGTCTGCTCACCGGCCGCCCTCGCAACGTGCAGGTGTGCATTGGGCGATGGGCCCAGACCCCTGTGCGCTTAGGACTTAGACCGGCGTGCTGACCTCTCTGTTGTGCTTAGGTAGGGATGCGACGTGTTGATCTTCTGAGGCCGGGCATGACCCTGGAAAGTGTGTCCGGCCAAATGGGATCGAGCGTGCTGGGTTATGTGGTGCACCCCTGCAGGGAAGTTAATCTATTCGAATAGCTGTGTCCCTCGGTAAAAGGACGACCCGGAGTTGTACTCTGACCTCATGACAACTAGAACTGGATACTTAATAAAACACACCCAGACAAGTTCCAGATATAACTCGGTGGTTGCTCTCTCACAGGGTGATGTGCGGGAGGATCGCCGGGCATGTTTATGCTATACGATGTTACTTGGTGAAGTTACCATCTATTCTATTCTACTGCTGCAAGACGGAGGCTGCGAGATACGAGGATACTTGTTACTTCCAGCTACTCTCTTCTTCTGCTGCAAGATGGAGGTGGCCAGAAGCGTAGTCTTCGATTGGATTAGTTATCCCCCTCTTATTCTGCTTTCTGCAGTTCAGTCCACATATATTACCCATTTACACTGATACCATTGCATATGTAGTATAGATCCTTGCTTGCGAGTACTTTGGATGAGTACTCACGGTTGCTTTTCTCCCCCTTTTCCCCTTTTGTCCCTTCTTCTCAGATGACGCAACCAGATGGTGGAGCCCTGGAGCCAAAGGATCCCGATGATGTTTCTACATGGAGTTCGGCTTCGAGGAGTAGTTAGGAGGTCCCAGGCAGGAGGCCTTGCCTTTTCGATCGTTGCTACTTTTGTGCTAGCCATCTTATGGCACCTTGTTTAACTTTATGTATGTACTCAGATATTTGTTGCTTCCGCTAACTTGTCTATGATCGAGCACTTGTATTCGAGCCCTCGAGGCCCCTGGCTTGTAATATAAAGCTTGTATTATTTTAATTTGTATCTAGAGTTGTGTTGTGATATCTTCCAGTGAGTCCCTGATCGTGGCCGTTCACATTTGCGTGCATGATTAGTGTACGGTCAAATCGGGGGCGTCACAAGTTGGTATCAGAGCCGACTGCCTGTAGGAATCCTCCTTTCCAACTCCTTGGCCGAAGTTGAGTCTAGTATTTGAAAAACAAATTTACTAACTTGTTGTGTGGCTTACGGGCCCACATCACCAATGGATGGTATTAGGATCTTTTATTTCTCGTCTATGCTCTGGGACTCTGATCTCTCTTCTATTCGGGTCGAAAGATTTTATTAACTCTGACTCTAGGTTCTCGCAACTATTTCTCTCGGAGAGCCCTCATTACAGAAGATCGTCTGCTTCATTAGAAGGTTCTGAGGATATCCCTCGACATTTTACCGATACCCTTGTGCTCATCGCCTTGGCAATTCACTGCCACCGATATATCCCTATGGATATCTGCATGCACTTGTCATTCTCATGATCATTCCTCGTCGCTCCTATTGTTACAAGATGCCTCGAAATATTCTTCGTTGTTTCGAGAATCCTTTGAGTATACTGTCTTGCAGTTTTATTTTCGCATGAAAACCCTTACGGTTATTTCCTCACATTTATCGAGGATCCGTTTTTCTCAAGTGATCATGTGTCTCACAAAATTCTTCTGAATACTTTTCGATCTTTCGAAATTCCTCTGCAGCCGGTTACTCTCGAAATTCTTGCGTGCTTGCATTATGGTTAATTCCATATGACTGATAGTCTTTGTTAATATCCCTTGTCTTAGCCATTTTGAGCCTATTGATTCAATGTGTGCGTATGCATGAAGTCATTAGGTTATCCTTTTTAAAATTAACTTTCCGGCTCAGACGTCATTCCGGACATGAGTTGGTTTTCGGCAATTCAAACCTTTATTGATTTCCAACTAAGTGTTTCAACTTATCCATCCTTGATCAGAGCTTCTGCTTCTGATCCTTCGTTTTGGAAACCATAATTTCTTTCTATTTTAAGCATCGGACTAATCAGGTGATTCTTGAGTCTGAGGCCTCGGCATTCTTTCTTCCACTGAGTGAGTACCGATACTCACATAAGCTTCGTTGTGGATCACACGATCCGTTGTTGGATTGTTATCCGGCAGTGTCCTTCATATTCAATCACCTTGTGAATTCTTCCCCTGATACGTAATTCCTTCGGTAAGTTGTATCCTCTGCTTGGCCAATCATGCTCTGCTTTCGAGCTTGGGTATTTACTTTTGAAACTTGTGGTAAATGTTACTAAGATGCCCGATGGGTTGAACCCATGCCTTCCCCTAATTTGTGAGAACCCAAAAGTTTTCACAAGTCATACTCTTCCGGTGTTCTACCAGATAAAATTCCAATACTACAGCTTTAACAAAGCGAGAGGTGAATGAAATGATATGCATTAAAGAAGTGGGAGTCGACCTTGAACTTTGTATTCATGCCCATGAAAATGATGTAGACCGTCTCGGAAGCTTCTTGCAAATGATTATCCAGCTGTATGATTCTTTCAGTATTCTTGAATTGATTCCGTACAGTTATGGTTCCGACCATGCTGTCCTGATCTGATATATCTGATGAGAATTCATTCTAGTGCCTCGTCTATTTTTGGCAAGGTTGAAGTATCTACTTTCATAGGCCAATGACCCGGTTCTACTTCTATCATGTCCTACCTTCGAGTAATTACCCCCTGGTATCTCGAAGATGTCTTGCCATTGCGCCACATCTTACTAACTTTGTTGAAGTAATATATTTCCTAGCTGTAATCACTCTACGGGTTCTGGGTTGTTGTCAACCGAGGACACCGACTAGTGAAATTATTCCGCACTACAAATCAAATACCCCTAGTATTTTTACCGTGAAATTCTGAACTCAATCTAGTCATCCCTAGACTATCGGCTGCATCCTGGTCTTGCTATCTTTGACTGTGCTACCTCGTCCTTCTCTGGTGCACGAATTCTTCAGTGTGTGAGCACGACTTACGTCGAGCTTTCAACATCATGTTGCTTGTCTAGAAAGGCAACTTTGGTTCCGAGCTTGCATCTTATATATTGATCCTCTAACTTACCACTTCGTTATTCCCTTGCTTGTTGTAGTTGTTGTTTGATTGCATCCTCTTGAAACCTCCCGACAAATGTATTGGATCACCTTCAACACTTTGACTTCTTCCAAGATGTCAACTGTGCTCATGATGAGAAATACTTTCCTTGCCTTGGATGATTTTATTATCATCGACAACACCCTTGACTTCCTTTCATCGCAAACTTGTCCACATTATGAATAGAACTTGCTCTCCAACTAGTGTTGTGCTCTGCCTTGAAGTACTACTGTCTTTTATGTCGAGAATGTTGTGGGGATTGCTCCACCTCTTAGAAATTCTTGGTATGATGATACTTCTCACCATCACCATTCTTCCTTGGTCCCCATGTTGTTTTTAACCGGGATACCAATATGCTAACGATGATGCTTGAGTTATATACTTCTAGCAACCCTATTGCTTCGAAGTTAACGGTCGACAGTTCGTTCTTAGACTGTTGGTTATTGAATCGTCACTCTAACATTGATCTTGCTACCTAAGGTCATATTTTGGGCACACCTTTCAACTAAATGATTAATGGTGTATGTTTTCCTCGACCATATAACATTATATCATTTGAATTAACAAGTGTCATATTTTTGTTCACCTTATTGTGGAAATCCCTCCGTTTGGAATTCTCGATGAATTGTCGCTGAGCCCATCAGCCACGTCTTCATCCTCTCCTTGGTTTAATGATGAACTATTGTTCCCGGGACCCGCTCCCATAAGTTCATTTCCCGAGAAACTTGCAATGTCATTTCGACGATTTGTGTTGCACCTTTTCTTCTCGAACATCGTGAGTCTGAGGTATCATGACGCCAATCAGATCTGAATCTCGGTCAGATATGATGGTTGGGGCAACTTTCCAGGAGTTATAATGTTGGTCCTTTGATGACCCGATAATATGATATCATGCCCAGCACCCCTTGCTGGAGGACCCATCATTATAATTTCTTTTGCAAGGATAGCCATTCTTCCAGGAGGAGATTGTAACACTTATTCTATAAGTTGCTTCTGATGGATCAATTGTGTATCCAAGGTCTGTCCCTTGATTGAAACACCATATCATGGCTACCTCGTAGCATGACTATGATACCCCGCTCATCAACAAGAACATTGGAGGCGTGATGCTAAATGTTTCTTGGTCAGTTATCCAGACACCGTTGTATGGGTAACATCTTGATTAATCCTTGCCTCTTTATCTCAATGGTTGGGTACTTTCTCTCCTACCCTGCATGCCATGTTCTTCTTGTCCATGAGAAGGATATACTCCTAATAATTGTGTGTAATCACAATTTTCCTTTCCATTTGTTTGTTTAACCTTTCTTTGATCTATATATAATCTAAGCAGTAATAATTCTCTGCTTATGTAAACACATTGTTGTACAACTCTGTCAGTAAGACCTTGTTACTATTGTTGTAACATTCCATTAACTGCCGGTGAACGAGAACCTTGCCTATTGGTCCACCTCGTTGCAATGAGCAAGAAAATGGTTCTCTTCGTACCTCGCCATTGGTGCTGACGTTGTTGCCGACATAACTAACATGCTATCCTTGGACATGCCTTGCTATCATGACCGTGCAAGATGTCAGCGCCCTCCCTAGTTTTCTTTTTCCCACATGGTGGGCCCATAACCCAAAGGTCCACGGGATCGAAACCTGACTCTTCTATACAACCTTGATCCTAAAGTATCCTTTACACTTGGCTCGTAAGTAATTCATGAGCTAAATGGTATACCATGTTTCATCCTGGTATCAAACACATTAATTATTCTCATTGCTCAAGCCCCCGTTTCAGCTTCTGTTTAGGCATCGAATGAATGCCTACCCATTTGAAACTTATGTACCATCGTGTATTGCTCTCAAGGAGTTCACTACAATACTACTTGTAGGGTACTTCGTGTATTTGCCAATTAGTTCACCGTCAGATGCCTAGCCTTGTGGAGATGCGTTCTTCCAAAATTTCCCCCCTTATCGCGCTCGTAGGACGATGGAGATCCTGAAGAAAGGATGACGACTTGATCACGATAACTTGAAACAGAGAAATGAAGACATCCATGGAAGGGATCAACCTCTTCGAAAGGGCAACCAAGACCGAGAAGACTCGTTAGGTTTTCGCTACCAGCACTTCCCCCCTTACTCCACCGCTTAAATCTCGGGACGAGATTTCTTGTAGTGGAGGAGAATTGTGACGCCCGGGTAATCAAGCTACAGTAAACCTCTGCTAATGATGCCACGTCACCATGATTACTGTTACTAATCTCGCGTTAGTTTGAAACCGATTCAAATTCAAATTAAAAATCAAGCGAACAATAAAAGTTTTCAAATATTAACACTAAAATGTTCGGAGTGAACCAAATAATGCATAGGCAATTATGATGGATAAACCACCCCTTTATAAAATGTTTAAATACTGTGAGATTAATAAAAACAATAGTAAAAATAATTATTTAAAAACCTTTTGTAATTAATAAAATGTCAAGCTAACTTAATTGAGGACCTGACTTTTTGTGACTATGGACTAAGTTGAAATACTAAATTAGATGCTACGAGCATATTTTACTAAAACTAAAAATTAAAAGGAAACACAACTAAAACAGAAAAGGTAAATAAATAAAAGGAAAAAGGCAAAACAGAAAAATAAAACAAAAGAAAACAAAACAAAGAAACAACCCCCCCCCCACTGGGCCAAATGGCCTAGCTGGCCACCAGGCCCAGCCCACACCCCCACTCATCCCCAACTTCCTGCTACAGGGAGGCAGGGGATCGTGGCGGGCATCCACCGGCCATGGCCGCAGCCATGGCGCGTGCTGGCCATCCCCCGGTTCCCTTGGGGTATAAGGCTGAGCCCCCGAACGCCCTGGAGAACCCTAGTCCTCCATCTCTTCATCCCCGGCCGCTATCTTCCCCGCTACCTGCTGCCGAGCCGCCGTCGCCATGAACCACCACTCTTGTGCAGCCACCGTCCACCCCGGCTCCTGATTTCATCTCCACATGCTCCGCCATGGTCGCCGTCGTCGCCTACACCAGCAGATCGAGGCGGGGGATCCCCGTACACATCGTCCGCGTGTTGTCTTCAACCTCGGGCACCCGAGGACGACGTCATCAAATACGTCGCCGTCTGATAACCCTCAACCGTAAGGGATCGAGATAGTCTTCGCGGGTAAGAATAACCCAATTTATTGATTCGACACACGGGGAGCCAAAGAGTATTTATAAGCTTTGACAGTTGAGTTGTCAATTCAACCGCACCTGAAATATACTTACTTGCAACAAAAGATAAGTGGTAACAGTGATATGATAGTGATGATAGTGATAGTAAAAGTAAACAGCAAAAGTAAATAGCAAGAGTAAATGGCAAAAGTAGTAACTAGTAACCAGCAGGATTTAAAACACTGTAGGCTAGGGAGATGGATGGTTGGGCGCTGCATGGATGAGATATATCATGTTTCTAACTTGGGGCACGGCACACGGAAAAGTAATGATCATCTAGGCAAATATTAAACATTAGGCATGTATCCCGTAGGTAGTTGTACGTGCTTGCAATAAGAACTTGCACAACATCTTTTGTCCTACCATCCCGCTACGAACGGGGCCAAAAGGAACTTATGGAGATTAAGGTGCTCCTGTCAAAGAGCACCGGAACAAAGCAATGAACTCAATGGATACATGTAATCCTCAAACGACGGACCATCACCTTTGGTGTCCCAAGCTGTCACTTTTGGGATCGCCGGTTCCGAACCGTAATAGGTGCAAACAACTCATAGATAGGATCAAGAACACAAATATACGTATGGTTCAGATCTGAAATCATGGCACTCAGGCCCTAAGTGACAAGCATTAAGCATAACAAGTTGAAGCAAAGATGATAAACACCATAGTAGATGATAGGCAACATGCCCCCAACGATCTGACAAACTATTACATGATCTAACTCATCCAATCCCTACCATCCCCTTCGCCTACAGCAAGGGATTACTCACACATGGAAGGAGAAGTCATGGAGGGATGATGGAGTGGTGATGGTGATGACGATGGCGACGATCTCCCCTCTCCGGAGGCCAATTCAGCCTCCAGATTAGCCCTCCCGAAGAAGAACAGAGGGTGGCGGCGGCTCCGTGACGAAAACTGCAAAAAGAACTTCTGATCTGGGGTTTCTCCGTCACGAGCTAAAATACGAGTCGAAGTAGGGCACCAGGGGAGGTGGGGCCCACCCAAGCGACCCCCCGGCGCGGCCAGTGGCTGGGTCGCGCCACCAGGGCGCCTGGCCCCCCCTGGCCCCCCTCTGGCCTCTCTTCTGGCTCCGGGTTCCTTCGGGTGCATGGATTTTCTGTGATTTTTCGTGGATTTTTCTGAGATACCTAAAAATCCGTTTTCCTGCACACAATAAAACCATACAGGCAGCTCTGCTGAAAACAGCGTCAGTCCGGGTTAATTAGTTCAAATCGTGCAAGAATGAGGTCAAAACAATATCAAAAGTGTTTGGAAAAGTAGATACGTTTGAGACGTATCAACTCCCCCAAGCTTAGCATATTGCTTGTCCTCAAGCAATTCAGTTCAACGAACTGGACGCGACAAAGAAAACTTTGACAAACTCTTTTGCTTCATTAGATGTATACAAGCATGTACTACGAAAAGAGTCTAGCAAGTATTGAAACAGTATTATGAGGACAATGCACGGAGCAATCCTTCTTTCAAGTGACCAATCCCAAATACCCAAAAGTAAATAATATACTACTGAAAATCAAGACAAGATTACATTGCACCTAGCTTGAGCATACTAGGGTGGTATCTCGCTAGCCTCCATGAGTGAAGCAAAACATAAATGCAGAAACTCCTCCAGAGTTTTAAAGGAGACTAGAACTAAGAATTTCAGAATAAATCATATCACAAGCATGCAGAAGACAATGTAATACTTTGGGACAATGCACATTACACTCAGAATGACAATTATGCTCTCCTAGTTGGTGCTTTGAAGAAAGAAGGTGGAGACTCTCGAACCGTGGCTTTTGTTGGCAAGGTTGAAAACCCGTGGTCGGAAACAAAAACTAAACATGTACCAGAGCTCTTGGTTTTAAAAACAGAGGTAAAAATGTTTTTGAGAGGTGCATATTTCGTCAACGAATGCTAGCAGATAACTCAATCACTTCTTGAGCTGGACAAGTCTCGAGGAACGGCTCCCGCATGAGGACGATCACATCCTCTTAATCTCCTTTGTTTATCACTGCCAAAGTTTTCTGATTTCTCATGAACAAAGTGTGAAGGAGGGTTTGTTTGTTGTATTATCTTTATGAGCCGGGCGCACTCTATGCCAGTTCCTTCTCGTATTATGGGTTTGCACATTAGACATGCAATCCCGGGGTGAAACTTGTCCAACTTAAAAAGATCATGAATTAACTACTACTTCCTCATGAGCTAAAACAGAGGCACAAAAAGAGAAATGCTTTTGATTAATTTCGAGATGGTACACGAAAGTCTTCGTTAGGAATGGCAGGTAAATACCATGTATAGGAAGGTATGGTGGACTCATATGGCATAACAGGTTTTAAGGATTTTGGATGCACAAGCAGTCAGTCCGCTTAGTACAGGTGGAGGTTAGCAAAAGACTGGGAAGCGACCAACTAGAGAGCAATAACGGTCATAATCATGCAGAGCGACAAAGCAACATTGAATCGGGCATGAAAGTGATATAACTATTCTGAACTCAAAGATCATCAAGGCAGAGCAGACCTTTTAGTCTTAAACATGTATAAACATGTGCCAAGTCAATCCAAAAATTCTCTAAAGGGAAATACCACCTTAGTATACCGAACTATGAACAATGCAATGCATGTAGATCATTTCAATAACACATTATATACTCTAGCTATTCGAGACTAGCCACAAGGAAAGCATGAACCACTGGAAGAGCATTGTAAACATAGCACTATGTCGCTACAAGCTGGTCTCTAGATCATAAGTACAGGCATATGTACAAAAGTAGAAACAAGAAGAGTTCATACTGGTCTTCCTTGTTGCTTCCCTTTAGTCGATCTTCGTCATTACTGCCTCGTCACTTGCACGATCGAACGTAGGAAATATAATTAAATGCCATCACGGACTCGAGCTGAACTCTGAAAGCAAAGCAAACTAAAGAGAGAAAGGAAATCTTTTTGGATTATTTCAAAGGTTGAACGAAAGCAAAAGAAAGAGAAAATCTTTTTGTTGTTTTTGCAAAGAGAGAAATAAAGAAGAACGGGCAAAAACTTCGAAAAGATCAAAGCGGATAAAACGGATAATACAATGGAAAAGCGAGAGGGGCACGTACTCCCCCAAGCTTAGGCTTTTGGCCTAAGTTGGTAGCAGCTACTGCCCCCAGGAGCCTCCTGCTCCAGGGGTATGGTAGTGAGTCCAAGGGTCGTAGAAGGATGCTGGCGCGTACACCGAACTCCTCAGAGTCTCCCACGAGGAAGGGTCCGTACGCCAAGCAGAGGAAGACCCTTCACCAAACTCGGTGGCGGTTTCTTCCTGAAAAGGTGGTAACTCACCGTGCTCCTCCTCGTCGGGCACAACCCCCTCCATGGGGTTATGAAACTGATACTGGGCCATGAACTCATCGAACTGGACAACATCAAAGGACCATCCGTTCCTGCGAGAAAAATCAAACAAAATAGGTGCAGGTAGACGGATCTCGCGTTCCGCGGCAGTTCCAAAACGCAAGATATAAACAAGATTATCCAGCTCAGAAGCCATGGTAATAAACTTATGCCTTTTCATAGCAGCAAGATCAAAGCTTAAATAAGTAAAAGGATTATCATCAGGGTGTGGGGTGCCTCCAAGATGTTCTAAGATAAGTGTGGCATAAACGCCACCATATAAGTCTCCCTTGTTACCGTTCATAGCAAGGCGTCGAGCAATTAAGGCACCCAGATTATAATCAGACCTCCCTGAGAGGGCTGCTGCCAGGATAGCAATATCCGGAGCAGAAATGTTGCTCGTGTTGTCACGAGCTAACACCCCTCTAGCAACATAATATGCAAAATACCTGAGGTGAGGAAATAAGATGCTGGAGATCTTCGACCGATGAATATCCCTCGTACCCATGCTGCAGAGAGAGTTGATGACGGTTTTCAGCTCGGAGGGCTGAAGCCGTCCTCCCAACATTTGGCACACCTATTATTTCACAAAACTTTCCCAAAGGCATGGTGATAAGATCATTTTAAATTTTAAACTCAATAGCACCTGAATCAGGATTATATCTAAAACTGTTAATGAAACTGGAGGTGAGTTTTTGATACTGAGTAACACGACACGTGACGAGCCGTGTCAGACCTGCATTAGCACAAAGATTATAAAACTCATCCTTGATTCCCGCAGCTTCAAGGAATTCATCACATGGAAACGTCATAGCACGTGCTGGACTTGTGTCTTCCAACAACTCCAGGGGCACATGATCTTCATTATAGCTCACCCTAGCAGTCGAGGGTGAAGCTGCGGCTCTAGTAACTCGATCGGAGTGTGCGGGACTCCTCTTCTCAAGCCACCCTTTTGCCCTTCCTAACAAACTCGTTTCTGAAATTTTTGGCAATTTACAAAAACAAGGATTAAAACAAGGTGAGTTAAGGCAAACTACTCAACTCACTTGCCCAAGGCATAAACTTGCATCAAAACTTGGAAAATAACTTTCTACACATGCATGCAAGCTCATCTATACAGCACCAAGAACTACTAAATACTCACAAATGAAGCCACCAATCAGAAATCTAATTGGAGGGGTGGAGGAGTCACATACCAGGGAGTATTTGCTCAAAATCTCAGCTCAAATGATGGGCTGTAGAGAGAGATCGAAGAATCGCCTCCAAGAACAGCAAGAACGCAAGAACAAGTGCAGAACTCGCGTTTTTGGAGAAAAAGAGAGGGGAAGGAAGAAGACATACCTGGAGGGGGGCCTTGTGGGCCCCAGGCGCCCTGTGGGCGCGGCCAGGGGGCAGGCCGCGCCAGCTGGCCGCCTGGGCCACTGGTGGGTCCCCCTGGCTGGCCCCAGGTCCCTCTGGGTCACTCCCGACGTGGAAATTTTTATTTTAATTTTTCTGGAATTTTTCTGAAAACTTCACTGTTGAAAATTTTTTGAAGTTCAAAAAGCTGCGAAACTGTCTGAAAACTTGAAGCGGTGAGTAGTATTGTGAAGCTTCAAAACATAAATACTTGGCTAAAACGGTGGGCTCAGCCCGAGCAACGAAAGCAGCCCCAGTCACTACAACTTCTGGAGAAGCAGGTGTAGTTGGGGGAGTCGCAGTGTGAGCCGGATTGGGAGATGCCGGATTAATTTGAGGAGAGTTGACCCGGGCAGGACTTGGCGAATTGTGGGCATCTTCAGCAGTAGGATTTTCGGGTATTGAGATGTGATCCGTAGGTGCAGGATCTTCAAGAGGAGCTATGGGCTTGCCTTCTGGAGGAACGGTAGTCGCCGGATCATTCGCCGGATCATCTGCAGAGGTCTCAGCAGGGGGTTTGTTTGCCTTGGGTTTCTTGCTAGGCTTTGGCTTGCTGAAAAAAAAAGTTTGCAAAATGAGTTAACATTATAAAGCAAAAAGGGAATCATAAACCGGAAATGTTAAAAAGATTTACCCTGGGACAGTTTTCAATGGGGGAAGCTGTGTGGCAGTAGATTCACCAGAAGAAGACAGTGGAGTTTCCTGATAATCAGGGTCAGACGGTTTAAGAGGTTTTCGGATAAGCCCGGCCTTGGGATGAAGAAGAGTCAGAGAAAGTATCACCTCAGCACGGCGCTTCCGAGCCGGAGTTAAAGAAATCCCGGATGATTCCACTGCCAGGACACTATGGCGAGTGGTCCGGTGAAGAGCTTCATGTTGTTGCTTCTTCAAAATAAAATTAGGATCCAATTTAGCACAAGGGTGAGAAAATTGGTATTTCCGGACGGTCCGACGACTTTATTGTGGAAGAGGTTCTGAATCAGAAGAAAGGATAGTTACCTCAACTTCGGCCGGATTATCACCTTCAGCCAACTCCTGTGGAAAGTTATCATTAGATACAAATATGAGTACAAGAAAGCAAAATTCAAACTGGATTAATTCATACCTCGGAATCCGGATCATCATCCTCGGCATGAGAGCTGGAGTCAAGAGCTGCCTTTCTTTTCTTGTTAGCAAAGGTCTTACGGCGTGCTTGTTTGCCAGTTTTCTCCTGAGGTTTTCTCTTCCAGAAAGGATCATCAGCCTACTTAAAAGAAGGAAAGACAGTTGAAAGGACGGTTTAAATAAACGGATTACAAGCACAGGATAAAGCAAAACTTACCGCAGGCAGTTTATTCTTCTTATAATATGGTGCTAACCCGACTTTGCTGCAGTCTGCTAAGGAGACGTTGAGCATCTTTTTAGCCGATTCAATAACCTCTGATTCAGATAATTTTTCCTTGGTAAATCGTTGAGGATCGTCCGGTTTACCAGAATACTGGCACATCAGCTGTGATCGCCGGTTCAAGGGAAGGATGCTCCAAGACAACCAGCAGCGCATAAAGTCAGTTCCAGTCAAGCCATTGGCCATGAAAGCTTTTAACCTGGAGAGCTGTGATGCAAACCGGGTCCGTTCGACAAAGCTGAGTCGTTGTGGTAGAGGATGATCCTCCGGAATACGGTGCTCACGATAACCCGGCAAAGGGTTCTCCCCTTCAGGAGAAGTGTCAACGCAATAAAACCATGACTTGTTCCACTCCTTTGGATGCGTGTGTAAAGCGGCGTGAGGAAAGACAACGTCTCTCCTTTTCTGGATACTAACACCGCCGAGTTCCTGATGCGGTCCGCTGGTGAACTCTGTGCGCTGGTTCAGGTGAAAGAAGTCCCGGAACAGATCGACAGACGGTTTTTCTTGCAGATACACCTCCGAAAACAGTTGGAAGTCACAGATATTTGAAATAGAGTTGGGTCCAATATCCTGAGGGTGGAGTTGGAAGGCAGCAAGAACGTCCCGGAAAAACTTTGAACCGGGGGGAGAGAAGCCTCGAGATATATGGTCAAAGAACACAATAACCTCCCCGGGCCTGGGAGTAGGAGGCCATTCATTCCCTGGAGCCCGCCACTTCAAAACAGACTAAGGGCCTAAGGTACCAATTTCAGAAATTTTGACCAAGTCTTCTTCCGTGATGATGGAAGGAACCCAATCACAAGAGACAAACTGCTTGGCCATAGCAATGGAAGGACAAGTACTGAAAAAGATAAAGTGCAAAAAACGGATTATGCGGGTACAGCAGTATAAACCGGAAAATATCTATGAAAGTTACGCAACGGTTAAAACAGAGGACTAATGGTATGGTTAAACCGGCAATAACAGGGAGCTATGTCATTTCCGGTTTACGACAGTAAAAGAGGAACAGCTAAACCGTTGCGTTCAACTTCAAAAATTTTACAGGAACAGGGCATAACAGTTTAAACCGGAGTATACCTAATGGATCTACAAAGGAGAAGAAACAGTTTCTTTGTAAACGGCTAAAGTGGAACAGATCTGGGCGCGCAAAGAAAAGAAAAGAAAATTAAGTGCAAGAAAGTATGGGAAGAAATGCAAGGGTCTTATGCGGAGCAGATGAATCTACAGGATAAGTATAAGTGGCGAGATTTAAAGCAAATACTAGTAGAAGATCTATTAACTGGGCATAAAGGTCAAAAACTTTCTACAAGGTGAGCATTTAAGAGGAACAAGATGAAGCTCTCGTTGAAAGCCCTAATGGCGGAGGAACAGGGAAGAACCCTAGAGGATGCAGATCTATAACGAGGAAGAAAAGACGTACCTGAACAATGGAAGACAGCGGCGGAGTTTCTCTAGTCGAATCAGGTTGATGCAGCGGCCAGGGAGGTCTTGACTCGGCGAGGCAACGGCGGCGCTTCAAGCTCGGGCGTCAATGGTGTCTTGAAGCTCGGGCGGCAGACGGAGGAAGAAGAGGCGAGAAGAAGAAAGAACGAAGGGGGACGGCGGTATTTATAAGCGAAGGACAGATGTGAAGCGACATGTGCGGGATTCGAGGGGGCAAAGATCGGATAAAGATCCCTTTGACGCCTCGATCTTCGGGATAACCATTAAACAAAGCTACAGCACAGCTCGCAGCGTTAAATGCGGAGATGATGTCACGGTCAGATTCAATGATTCTCGAAGATGACGTCAGAGCCGGTTTACAAAAATGAGAAGACACAGAAGAAAATTATACAAGACAAGGGAGATTGATATGAACAAGTTCAAATCATTCTGGGGCCTAATGTCAGGGATATGACTAGCAGGTATGAACCGGCTAGTGTAAACCGGCTTAGTTATATTATACTTGGTTGTAATATTTAGTAAAGGCTACGGCCCATAAAATCCTAGGGCCCATGTATAGAACTATGGTTTGTAAACCGCCAAGCGATGTAACTTGAGAGATAAGGAAGAAAGGACAGAGACCGAGGCGGACACAAATATGAGCCGGCCTCGGGACTCTGTAAACCGGACCAGGCGTCACCTCTATATAAAGGGACGACCCGGCGACGGTTCAGAGGAAGCAAGATTCAACCCGTCGAGACTACAGGCAAGCGATTCGCTCCCTGTAAACCGACGCCCAAGCAATACCAAACCAACTAGACGTAGGCTTTTACCTTCATAGAAGGGGCCGAACTAGTATAAACTCTCTGTGTCCTTTGTGTGCTATGAACCCCTTCAAGCTAACCCGTGCGATGGTTCCATCATCAAGTCCGCTAAACCGGACATCTGCCGTGCTAATTCCACGACATACTTGGTACAGCAAGTAGGACAAAAACTAAAAACAAATGAAAACATAACAAGCTCAACTTTTTATCTATATAAAAGATGTTTACTAGTAAGGTTGATCAAGTCTTACCAACAAACAGGCGATATATAGAGCAAAAAGTCTCACCTCTTACGAAGTAATCACTGAACCTTTACTTTGATGGACATTGTCCCCACCATGATAGTTTTGTATTTATGAGGCACATGTAGTGGACAGCCCATTCTCCAATCTTCACGGTATCGATATTCTCTATAGAGTTGAGGCCATGCCTCCTGTCGGTCTTCTTTGGAAAATATACCGTGTGTTCTTTATCATTCACATTGAAGGTAACCTTCCCTTTATTGCAATCAATAACAGCACCTGCGGTGTTAAGAAAAGGTCTACCAAGAATAATGGACATGCTCCCATCCTCGGGCATGTCAAGCACAACAAAATCAGTAAGAATCAAACAATTAGCAACTTCTACTGGAACATCCTCACAAATACCTATCGGGACGGCGGTTGACTTGTCAGCCATCTGAAGAGAGATATCTGTAGGAATTAGTTTCTCTAAACAAAGCCTCTCGTAAAGAGAGAGAGGCATAACACTCACTCCTGCTCCAAGATCACATAAAGCAGTTTTGACATAATTATTCTTTATGGAGCAAGGAATGGTGGGTATACCTGGATCACCGAGCTTCTCAGGAATCTTGCCACTGAAAGAGTAGTTAGAAGCATAGTAGATATTGCTTCATTAGGAACTTTTCTTTTGTTAGTGACAATATCTTTCATATATTTTGAATAAGGAAGTAACTTAATAGCATCAGTCAAAGGTATCTGAAGAAAAAGAGGTTCAATCCACTCACAAAACTTATTATAATGCTCTTCTTCTTTAGATTTGATGGACTTACCTGGAAAGGGCGTGGGTTTCTGTACCCATGGTTCTTTCTCCTTCCCATGTTTTCTTGCGATGAAGTCTTCTTTAGTGTACCTCTTACGTTTGTCAGGTGCTTCTTCTTCTCGAACTTCAGGCAGATCGTTCTTCTCATTATCCTTACCTTCAGGTTCAGCACCGTCTTCAGTCTCAACATCGGAGATAGATACACTGTTGGGATCAACAGCTGGCTCTTCATCTGCAATAGGATCATTAGAATTGTCGGCCTCCTTATGTTTCTTCTTCTTCTTTGGAGAGCCAACAATTTCTTCTTCCTGCATTTGAGAATCTTGCTCGATTCTCCTCGGATGCCCCTCTGGATAGAGAGGATCTTGAGTGCTAGTTCCTCCTCGGGTCTTAATCCCGAAAGCCTGCAAATCATCTTGTTTGGCATTGTTAGCAAGCAAATCTTTTTGCACATTAGAAATTTGGTAAAGCTGAGTTTGAACCATATGAAAATGCTTCACAAGACATTGAACATCATTAACCGTTCTACCTAGAACATCAAGCAATCTTTTGATAGCAAGGGAATTATCATGCAACTGACTTTGTATCCTCTCATTAAAATGATTTTGTTTCATAATAAAATTATCAAACTCATCTAAACATTGATCAGGAGGCTTACCATGAGGGATGTCACTTGCGTTGAAATCTAAAAGAGAGTGTACCTCTACCATAGGAGGGTGAGTGGTAGGCTCACACAACTTCTCAATAGGGGGTAGATTCTTCACGTCTTCAGCTTTAATACCTTTCTCTTTAATAGACTTCTTTGCTTCTCGCATATCTTCGGGGCTTAGAACAAATATGCCCCTCTTCTTTGGTGGTGGAGGTGGTTCAGGGACGGACCAATCTTCATGGTTTTTGGCAATCCTGCCCATCAAATCCTCTGCATCTTTCGGCGTCCTTTTCCTGAAAACACAACCAGCACAATTGTCCAAATAGGACCTGGATTCATCAGTTAGACCAGCATAGAATATATCAATTAATTCGTTCTTAGGGACTTCATGTCCTGGTCTAGCCCGAATCAGACCGCAGTACCTCCCCCAAGCTTTAGGGAGGGACTCATCCTACAACTGTTTAAAGTTATAAATTCTTTGTAAAGCAGCATGTTGCATGTGAGCAGGAAAGTACTTATCAACAAAAGAGTGAGCTAAGTCTTGAGGACTCTTAATGGAACCGCATGGGAGTGAATCATACCATGCTTTTGCACCTTCCTTCAAGGAGAAAGGAAGAAGCTTGGTCACATAAAAGTATCGTATCTTCTCATCTGTGGTAAACAGGCCACCCAACTCACCGAGTTTAGTCAGGTGTGCAATAGCATCATCATTTTCTCTGCCATAAAAGGGGTCAGCTTCAACCATATGTATAAGTGAAAGATCAACAGAGAAATCATAATCAGGATCATCAATGCATATAGGAGATGTAGCAAATTCAGGATTAGGAACGGTTTTGTTCTTCAAAGAGTGTTTTTCAAACAGTTTCTTAATAACTTCAGGGTCAGAGCCAGAAAACTCTGTCAGTTCCCTGCATAAATCTTCATCAAGCATATAGTAATCATCATCAAGGAGTCTCTCCTTGAGTTTACTCAAATCAGGATAATCATAAGTTTCACCAATAGGGTAGCGAGTAACAGGAATTTCAATTCCAGACTTTTTAGCAGCAGCAGCGATCTGTTTCTCAAGAGCATAACCAAGTGAACTAATATCATCAAAAGTAGTAGAAGCATCATCAAGAGTATCGTACATAGTAACAGATTCAGTAGGAGCATCATGTGGTGGCGGTGAGGCAAACTTACTCATAACAGAAGGTGAATCAAGTGTAGCACTAGTGCTCAGAACAATACCTCTTCTTGTAGTGGATAGTAAGATCGGAACCTTGGGGTCTCCTTTCTTACCCATAGCGGATGAAGTGCAGCAGGTAGGATACTTCAAGTAGACTTGTAAATATTGCTATGCTCCCCAGCAACGACGCCAGAAAACGGTACTTGATAACCCTCAACCGTAAGGGATCGAGATAGTCTTCGCGGGTAAGAATAACCCAATTTATTGATTCGACACACGGGGAGCCAAAGAGTATTTATAAGCTTTGACAGTTGAGTTGTCAATTCAACCGCACCTGAAATATACTTACTTGCAACAAAAGATAAGTGGTAACAGTGATATGATAGTGATGATAGTGATAGTAAAAGTAAACAGCAAAAGTAAATAGCAAGAGTAAATGGCAAAAGTAGTAACTAGTAACCAGCAGGATTTAAAACACTGTAGGCTAGGGAGATGGATGGTTGGGCGCTGCATGGATGAGATATATCATGTTTCTAACTTGGGGCACGGCACACGGAAAAGTAATGATCATCTAGGCAAATATCAAACATTAGGCATGTATCCCGTAGGTACTTGTACGTGCTTGCAATAAGAACTTGCACAACATCTTTTGTCCTACCATCCCGCTACGAACGGGGCCAAAAGGAACTTATGGAGATTAAGGTGCTCATGTCAAAGAGCACCGGAACAAAGCAATGAACTCAATGGATACATGTAATCCTCAAACTACGGACCATCCCCTTTGGTGTCCCAAGCTGTCACTTTTGGGATCGCCGGTTCTGAACCGTAATAGGTGCAAACAACTCATAGATAGGATCAAGAACACAAATATACGTATGGTTCAGATCTGAAATCATGGCACTCGGGCCCTAAGTGACAAGCATTAAGCATAACAAGTTGAAGCAAAGATGATAAACACCATAGTAGATGATAGGCAACATGCCCCCAACGATTTGACAAACTATTACATGATCTAACTCATCCAATCCCTACCATCCCCTTCGCCTACAGCAGGGGATTACTCACACATGGAAGGAGAAGTCATGGAGGGATGATGGAGTGGTGATGGTGATGACGATGGCGACGATCTCCCCTCTCCGGAGGCCAATTCAGCCTCCAGATTAGCCCTCCCGAAGAAGAACAGAGGGTGGCGGCGGCTCCGTGACGAAAACTGCGAAAAGAACTTCTGATGTGGGGTTTCTCCGTCACGAGCTAAAATACGAGTCGAAGTAGGGCACCAGGGGAGGTGGGGCCCACCCAGGCGACCCCCCGGCGCGGCCAGGGGCTGGGCCGCGCCACCAGGGCGCTTGGGCCCCCCTGGCCCCCTCTGGCCCCTCTTCTGGCTCCGGGTTCCTTCGGGTGCGTGGATTTTCTGTGATTTTTCGTGGATTTTTTTAAGATACCTAAAAATCCGTTTTCCTGCACACAATAAAACCATACAGGCAGCTCTGCTGAAAACAGCGTCAGTCCGGGTTAGTTTAGTTCAAATCGTGCAAGAATGAGGTCAAAACAATATCAAAAGTGTTTGGAAAAGTAGATACGTTTGAGACGTATCACCGTCAAGCCTCCTCAACCTTCACCGAGCCCGCCACGAGCTCCGGGGTGAGCCTCGCTCCTCATTCCCCTCGTTTTCCCCTTGTTTTGGTTGTCGTAGTCGCCGCGTGTACTATCCGAGGCCATCGGGGCCGCATCCGAGCTTCTGCGCGCTCGCGTCCACAGGCCCCTGCCTGTGCCGCCCTGTCCGCGCCGGCCGGCGACTGGCCACGCCCACCAGCACCGCTGCCGCCCACGACCGCAGTCGCCCACGCCCGCTGCTGCACCTCCGCATCGCCTGGCCATGCTCGTCGCGAGCTCTGCTGCCCCGCTCACACCCGACGCTGCTCACCGCGGCCCTGGCCACTTGGTGGCCGCGCCCACGTCGCCCGCGCAGCCCCGCCACTTCTCTCGTGCGCCCAGCCACCTCGTCCTGGCTCGCGCCGTGCAAGCCCCCCCGCCTGCTGCTGTTGCTGACTGCCACCGCCGCCGCGCTCCCGTCCGCTCGCCCTGACCCCTCCTCCGCCCGCCACTGCCGGCGGCCCACTGCCCCGCGCCCGCCTACAGCCGCCGACCACCTCCCTTCCTTCATGCCGCCCCATTCCGGCCGGCGTCCGCGCGGCCTCTTGTCGTCGGCGTCGTGCCCGGCTATCCCCTGTCGCCCGTGGCCGTTCGGGCGGGTTGCGGCGTCCGCCAGCACCCGCCCGCCTGATAGCCCAGTGCCCGCTATGGCCTTGGGCCACTGCCAGGCGGGGCCTAGTCCCCCAGTTAAAAAAAGAGATAAAAAAATATTAAAATATAAAATAAATAATAAATAATAATAATAATTAAAATATTAATTAATTAACTAAAGAATTAATTAATTAATTTAATCATAGTTAGATTAACCTAATCACTAATTAATTATTTGTTAATTAATCAGACCATGACAAGTGGGACCCGCACGTCAGTTGACTCCATTGACTGAGTCAATTGACCGTTGACTGCTAACATCACCCTGACCTCACGATGACATCATAATTGCAATTTATAATTAAACTAATTCTGTTAATTCTAAAAATGTGTTATAAACTTTAGAAAATCATATAAAATAATCGGTAACTCGGATGAAAATAATTTATATATGAAAGTTGCTCAGAATTTCGATACGAATTCGAATACGTGGTCCGTTTGTCAACCACACGTCTCTAGCATAGCAAACCTGCAACTTTTCACCTTCGTTTCATCTGCCCGAAAACGCCTAACACTGGGAATACCTTCCCGGATGTTTTCCATCCTCACCAGTATCACTCAGTGCCGCGTTAGGTCACACGTAGCACCGCGTTTTGCCATGTTACACTTTGTGATGCTTTGATTGCTCCGTTATTTACTATGTTCCCCCTCCGTTACTTCTCTCTGATAGACACCGGGACTGAGACTGCTGACGGAGCCACTATGATCGACTGCATCGACGACGACCCCTCCTTCTTGCCAGAGCAACCAGGCAAGCCCCCCCCCCTTGATCACCAGATATCGCCTATTCTTCTATCTACTACTTGCATTAGAGTAGTGTAGCATGTTACTGCTATCGAATAATCCTATTCTGTTGCATAGCCTATCATTGTTGCTACAACCGTTGATACCTTTACCTGCTATCCTAATGCTTAGTATAGGATGCTAGTACTCCATCAGTGGCCCTACATTCTTGGCCGTCTGCCATGCTATACTACCGGGCCGTGATCACTCGAGTGGTGATCACGGGTATATACTATACTATTACATACTTATGATGATGATTTGGAGATGGGGGCTGAAGGGGCAGGTGGTTCCACCCAGGTAGTGGTGGGCCTGGGTTCCCGGCAGCCCCCTGATGGTTACTTTATGGCAGAGCGACAGGGCGGGTTGCGACCACCTAGGAGACAGGTGGGCCTGGCCCTGGTCGTTGTCCGCGGTTCTTTCATAATAACACGTTTAACGGGATCTTGGTATTTGATCTGAGTCTGGCCATTTGGTCTATACACACTAACCAGCTACGTGGGAATAGTTATGGGTACTCGACGTCGTGGTATCAGCCGAAGCCTTCTTGACGTCAGCGACTTAGCAGCGCCCGCCGGATTGGACCGCGTAACGCAACTTCCTTAGTAATGGAGGTTGCTAGGTCTGCTCACCGGCCGCCCTCGCAATGTGCAGGTGTGCATTGGGCGATGGGCCCAGACCCCTGTGCGCTTAGGACTTAGACCGGCATGCTGACTTTTGGGGAACGTAGCAGAATTCAAAAAATTTCAACGTTTTCACCAAGATCAATCTAAGGAGTCATCTAGCAACGAGCATAAAGGAGTGCATCTACATACCCTTTGTAGATCGTGAGTGGAAGCGTTTGAAGGAACGTGGATGAAGTAGTCGTACTCTTCGCGTTCTTCGTCACCGATGATCCTAGCGCCGAATGGACGGCACCTCCGCGTTCAACACACGTATGGTACAGCGACGTCTCCTCCTTCTTGATCCTGCAAGGGGGGAGGAGAGGTTGACGGAGATCCAGTAGCACGACGGCGTGGTGGTGGATGCAACAGGAAAAGCTGCAGGGCTTCGCCGGCGCCCTGCGGGAGGAGTAGGAAGTGTGACGGGAGGGGGGAGAGGCGCCAGAGGCTTGGGGTGCGGCTGCCCTCTCCCCCCCACTATATATAGGGGCCAGGGGGGCATCGGCCCTGGGAGATCAGATCTCCAGGGTGGGGCGGCGGCCAAGGGGGGTAAACTTGCCCCCCAAGGCATGGGGGCGCCCCCTCCCCCTAGGGTTTCAACCCTAGGCGCATGGAGGGGGGCCCCATGTGGTGCGCCAGCCCACCAGGGGCTTGCCCCTTACCCCTTGCGGCCTAGGGGACCCACCGGGATGGGTGGCCCCACCCGGTGGACCCCCGGGACCCCTCCGGTGGTCCCGGGACACTCCCGGTGACCCCCGGAGTTCACCCGATGGCCGAAACTGGACTTCCTATATATCATTCTTTACCTCCGGACCCTTCCGGAACTCCTCGTGACGTCCGGGATCTCATCCGGACTCCAAACAACATTCAGGTTTCCATTTGCATGTATCTCTACAACCCTAGCGTCACTGAACCTTAAGTGTGTAGACCCTACGGGTTCGGGAGACACGCAGACATGACCGAGACGACTCTCCGGTCAATAACCAACAGCGGGATCTGGATACCCATGTTGGTTCCCACGTGTTCCTCGATGATCTCATCGGATGAACCACTGTGTCAAGGATTCACTCAATCCCGTATGTTATTCCCTTTGTCCATCGGTACGGTACTTGCCCGAGATTCGATCGTCGGTATACCCGATACCTTGTTCAATCTCGTCATGGCAAGTCTCTTTACTCGTTCCGTAATCCATCATCCCGTGACCAACTCCTTAGTCACTTTGAGCTCATTATGTGTGACGCCCGAAGACCGACGTCCCAGAAGATTCCAGAGATTCCAGATGTTCCGGCTTCTCCCGTGTGTTTCGTTGTGCTTGTGTTATTTCTTTTTTTGCTTTGCATCATAGCATCATGCCATCATGTCATATTTATCTTTGCATCTCAACCTAAATAAATTGTGTGGATCGTCGGTCCATTTAAATCGAGGGAAGTGTGACTTCTCTTCATAACATATACTCCCAATATTTTAGGGAGCTATTATAATAACATTCCATTGCTTCGGAATAACCCAACACACTTGCATATATTTTCCCCGTGCCTTTCCTTTCTTAATCCTTGCCTAAAAACCTTGTCTATATTTCTTTTCCCGTTTATCGAGGTTCCTCCAAAATCCTCAACATTTTTGGGCTCTTCTAAATCTTAGTCTTTGTTCACACCATTTGAAATAAATTCAAAGGAATTTGAATTTATTTTCCAATCATGCCCCTTTTATATTTTTTCTGGGAACCAACGTATTATTGCGAGTCCAGGAATAATTGCCTCTTGCTCAAATTCTACCCATAACCCTTCCTTTCTCCTCCTTCTCTTCTTTGACATTTTCTATTTTGAGAAAGAACAAAGGAAGAAGGAGCCCAGCTTCAGTAGGAGAGGCAGCCACCAGCCCAGGCCTCCCTGGCCCATCTCCTCCCAGCCGCTCCTGCCTTCCCTTCCCAGGCCCATTCTTTCCTTTAGCCCAGCAGCCAGGCCCAAGCCGGCCTTCCCTTCCCGCGGCCATCAGGCCCAGCCCGACCGCTCCTGGAAAACCCTAGCGCTCGCACCCAGGCTCCCATCGCTCCTCCTCATTCCCCTGTGCGCCGCCGGTTCGTCCCCTCGACCCGTTCTCCCGCATCCCGCTCGCAGCAATCCCATCTCCCTCCTCCCTTCGAGCCCGACCCTGGAGCCACATATCCCGATCGATCTCCCTGCTCCCCTCGTTCCCTCGGTGTTCCTCCGCGCCGCGACAGGAGCCAGCCCCGAGCGCCTCTGCGCCTCGTCTCCAGGGCCGCCGGCCACCTCGCCCGAGCTGGCCTTCCTCCGCCCTGCTCCGTCCTCGAGGCCGCGCCCTCGCCTCCAGGACGCAGCGCCGCGCCCGCCGCTTCTTCCGCGGAGCCCGCGCCGGCAGCCGTCGTCCCGGCCGCGACCTTCCTCCGGCCTCCCTCCATCTCCAGCAAGGCTGCAGCGCCTCCCTTCTCCAGCGCCTTCTGCCCGAGCCGCCCTTCCTCCGCGTCGCTCGCCAAGCCCGCGCCCGCGCCATGGCGCCCATCCAGCGCGAGGAGCCAAGGCCGAGGCCTTCTCTGCCGAGAAGCTCCCTGCGGCCCCGGTCCCCAGGCCCCGAGCGCCGCAACCGCGAGCGCCTCCCGTGCGGCCCGACCGCCCTCGCCTCCTCTGAAGATCGTCCAGCGCCTCCCCGTGCGGCCCCTTTTGGTTGCTCCCGTGTTTTGCTTTGCTTTGAACCGTCAAGACCGGCAAGATCGATGCGTCGCCGAGACCGTCCCGTGTGTTTGTGGCAGTTGTTGTTCTCCAAGGTCCTCGGGATGCGTCAAGTTCCTCTTCAATATGAACGGCTACACGACGATGCGCAAGTTCCACGAAGCATCAAGTTCAACTACGTGGAGATGCGTCAAGTTCCACTACACCATCATGCATGAGTACCACGACGAACGTTTGAAGCGCCAAGTACCCCTACACGGCGAAACGACAAGTACATCTACCGTCGCCGAAGACCGCGTGTACCTCTATGATACGAGAACGCCGACACAAGACGACGCGACAAGTACCTCTTCGGAAACGGAAACGCCAACGTGTACAACTACCGTCGCGACGTCTACTTCCCTCTACAGAACGACTACTTCCTCTACGACCGCGAGAACGTGTACCACTACTTCCTCTACGACTCGAACCGCCCCGAAACGAGTGTTCCGAAGGTATAACCCCGAGTCGATGACCCGTGGAATGTGTGTGTTGTATGAGATGCATCCCTTGTTTGCACCGTGTCCGTTGTGCCCTCTTTTGTCGCCGACCCGTGGGAACCCGGCAACGGGATCACCCCCACCTTTCTTCTTGTTCGAATCGATTACTCCACCTTGCTTTTGCACCGGTCTCTCAACGAGTTACCGGAACAGAGATGTTGTCGTTGCATCATTTTCAGATTGTTGCCGTGGCACCCTTTCCTTCCACCACGGTGACAAATGCTCTGTATCATCTTCATATCTCTTCATGTTAACTTTTACTAAAATTGCATAAACTTGTTCATGTCATCCGCATCATGTTAACAACCTTTGAATGTTTAATTGTTGTTTGCTTATAATTACTAAACATGCTCATGGGGATTTTCCGGATATGTTGTTGTTATTTCCGGCCCCATTTAAAATATCTAAATAGGTAGTTTGTTTTTGCTTCACCTCTTGCCATGTTAACCAACATTTAATCTTGTCTTGTAATAAACGAGAGTCAATTAAATAATTATAATGTGGTGTTTCGTCAATATGCAACTCGTTGCATATTGAGCTCCACTTAACTTGTAGTTTTGTTTGTGCACTTTGCCATGACATGCATATTTAAACCGGACATGCATCATACTTGGATGTGCATCGTATGCCATGTTAATGCTTGTGTGTTTACCGTGTTGTTTGTTTCTTTTCGGTTTGCTTCTCTTGGTAGCTTCGGTTTCGTTCCGGAGTTGTGAGGATTCTCTCGTCTATGTTGCTCCGTCTACTTCATGGATCCGTTCTTCTCCCTTGCGGAATCCCAGGCAAGATGATCATACCCTTGGATACCTTTACTACCATTGCCATGCTTAGTTGTCTCGATGCTATCGTTACATGTCGCCCTACCCATCTTTTATGTCAGCCTCTCCTTGTTGCCATGAAACCTCTAACCTTTGACACCTTCCTAGCAAAACCACTGTTTGGCTATGTTACCCGCTTGCTCAGCCCCTCTTATAGCGTTGTTAGTTGCAGGTGAAGATGAAGTTCGTTCCAGGAGGGAACTTGTTGTTGTTATATCACAATATCTATAATTATTATTAACACACCTATATACTGGGCATGGGTGGAAGGCTTGGCCTTTTGCTCGGTGTTTTGTTCCACTCATGCCACCTTAGGCGCCGATAAACCGGCATTATGTTCCTTGATTTTGCGTTCCTTACACGATGGGTGGATGGGGACCCCTTGACAGTTCGACTTTGAATAAAACTCCTCCAGCAAGGCCCAACATTGGTTTTAATTTGCTCATAATAACAACTTAATTATTTAATTAAATTGCATAGGGGGTCACACCCTCGAGTTCTTAATTATACATAGCAGGGGGGCCAGTGCTGATGGTGTTGGTCCCAAACTAGAGCCACTTGCGGTACCACCCAGTTATCTGGGATCTTCGGTTACTGTACGTAGCGCTCATCCGGACGTGGCCTGAGACGAGATGCGCGCGGCTACCATCAGGGTGTCGGCACGCCGGGAGGTCTTGCTGGACTTGTTTTACCATTGTCGAAATGTCTTGTGCTACCGGGATGCCGAGCCTGATCGGTTTTCCCTAAGATAAGAAGTGATGATATTATATTTATCACTTCAGCTAATCGTGAGAGCTTGTGATGGGCTAAGTTGGAACACCCCTGCAGGGTTATGATCTTTCGAAAGCCGTGCCCGCGGTTATGTGGCAGATTGGAATTTGTTAATGTCCGGTTGTAGAGAACTTGACAGAGGATCCGAAGTAAAACACACAACTGTGTGAGTAACCGTGACTGTCTCTTTTCATTTTGAGAAGAAAAAACGGTGGTGTTATGTTTGATTCGTATGTAGTTCAGGATCTTTAGCGATCACTACTTTTGCGACCGTTTGCGTAGATGCTCATCTTATTCTGGTACTCGTAAGTTAGCCACCATATTATGCTTAGCCGCTGCTGAAACCTCACCACTTTACCTCTTCCTACCCACAAAGCTTTGCTAGTCTTGATACCCATGGTTATGGGATTGCTGAGTCCTCGTGGCTCACAGATACTACAACACCAGATGCAGGTTCAGTCGAGCTGATGCAGGAGCTGGATCAGTACTTCACTGGGAGCTCGATGAAGAGAGTGGCCGTATGCTTGTGACGTTTCGACGATCAGTAGTGGTTTCTACTAGGATTCAATCTTGACCTGTGGCTTTATGTTGTTTTGGTATCTTTCTTTTTGGATCTTCGCCCGTAGTCGGGTTGTGATGTTTTGAATGATGTCTTGCTTATGTAATGTATTGTGTGAAGTGGCGGGTGTAAGCCAACTATCTTCTTTTGCAATTTAATCCCTCTTTTACATGAGTCGTGCAAAGATACCAAAACTTGCGATCATTCCAGGATGGGCTTATATCTTTAAGTCGTGCCTCGACACGTAGGAGATATAGTCCCATCCTGGGCATTACATTATGATGATGTCTTACCGAGAGGGCCCAGAGGTACCTCTCCGTCACACGGAGTGACAATATCCCAGTCTCGGTTCGTACCAACTCAACAGACACTTTCGGAGATACCCGTTTGATGTCTACACACGCTTCTATTCTTGTAGACTATGTTGGGCCTCCAAGCGCAGAGGTTTGTAGGACAATAGCAATTTCCCTCAAGTGGATGACCTAAGGTTTATCGAACTCAGGGAAGTAGAGGTTGAAGATGGTCTCTCTCAAGCAACCCTGCAACTAAGATACAAGGAGTCTCTTGTGTCCCCAACACACCTAATACAACTAGGAGTTGTGTAGGTGCACTAGTTCGGCGAAGAGATGGTAAAATATGGATGATAGGAGTGGCAAAGCAAAGTAATATAAATCTGTAATAAAAAGTGCAGCAAGCAAACAAGTGGTAAACGTGAGCACAATTGGTATTGCAATGGTGGAAACAAGGCCTAGGCTTCATACTTTCACTAGTGGCAACTCCCAACAACATTAACATAGTCTAAGCACATGATATTTCCCATAAAACATGCAATGGAGACGCACTCGGAGGTCATTCCTTTGTGGTCAAGAGAGGACGAGAATTATGTAGGGCTACAAAAGCACACCTCAAAGTTAGTAGTTCTCAATCTATGGATTTCCCAATGTCACCGCGGCCATCCAAAGAAAGTACCACAATCACCACAACATATCTCAAGGATAGTCAAAGACAAGCACCAAGAGACTCTCAATCTTCAATCAACACACAAAAGAGGAAATCACTCATGAAAGTATTCTTCTAATCCATGTCCAATAGACCGCTGTCACCTTGGTCTCGGGGATTATACTAGATAAAGACAAGTGAGTACATCAATCCAATACATAGAGGAAGGGGAAATATCATGGGATCACCCTAGATTAACATAGCCTATGATCACAACGAAGATCACATCATGGGAGAGAGAATTGACCACATAGCTACTGGTAGAAACCTCAGCCCCGAGGAGGAACTACTCCCGCATCATGGAGGGAGGAAGCAACGTCGATGGAGATGAATCCGGGGGCACTTCCCCGTCCCGGCAGGATGCCGGCACAGGAATTCTGGTCCCCCGAAACTTGGTGGCGATGGCGGCGGAGATCGGAATTGCTTCTGGAGAAAAGGGTTCTGGAATCAGGGTTTTCGCGACGGGAGGAATATATATGCGAAGGGGGGCAACCAGAGGCGGAGTTAGGGCCCCAGGCGCCCCCCTGGCGCGGCCAGGGGTGGGGCCGCGCCAGGTGGCCGCCTGGGCCACCCCTGGCTCCCCTTTGGCCCCACTTTGGTTATTCGCGAAGCTTCCTGTACACTGATTTTTCCTGTATTTTTCCCGGAATTTTTTGGGCACTTTTAATATTGGGGAAACCTGAAATAGAAAAACAGCAGAAAACAGGAACTGGCACTGTGGTGCACTGAGTTAATAGGTTAGTCCAAATATGATCAAAAGTGTATGGAAGTGCATCAATATCATAGCAATATCACACAAAAGAAGCATGGAGCAAGCAGAAATTATAGATACGTTTTGGACGTATCAACATCCCCAAGCTTAATTCCTGCTCGTCCTCGAGTAGGTAAATGATAACAAGCATAATTTCTGTGGTGACATGCTACCAAAGAGTCTTTCACAATCACATGACAAATGCTTATTGAGATAATGAATCTTTAGTAATTAAGTTGCCTCATGAGAATATCACAAAGAACTGAAAGTTTACAATATGATACTGAAACACCCAATAGATTTGTAGTGAGCATGGTGTGCAAACATGACAAAATGATACCTCGCTTGCCCCCTTTAGTGAAGCAGAACATAAATGCAGAGCACCTCCGAAGTTTAAGTGACGACTAGATACAATGATTTCAGAATAAGCGATATCACAATCATGCAGAAGACAATGGTACTTTGGGACAATGCACATTACACTCAGAATGACAATCATGCTCTCAATAGTTGGTGCTTTGAAGAAAGAAGGTGGAGACTCTCGAACTGTGGATTTTGATGGCAAGGTTGAAAACCCGTGGCTGGAAGCAAAGACTAAACAAGTACCAGAGCTCGTGGTTTTAAAAACAGAGATAAAAAAACTTTTGGGAGGTGCATAATTCGTCAACGAATGCTAGTAGATAACCCAATTACTTCTTATGCTGGACAAGTTTCGAGGAACGGCTCCCACGCGGGGACGATCACATCCCCTTAATCTCCTTTGTTTATCACTGCTAGAGTTTTCTGATTTCTCATGAACAAAGCGTGAAGGAGGGTTTGTTTGTTGCTATTATCTTTTGTGAGCTGGGCGCACTCATGCCAGTCCCTCCTCGTATTAGGGGTTTGCAGATTAGACATGCAATCCCGGGGTAAAATTTGTCCAACATAAGAAGATCATGAATTACCTACTACTTCCTCATGAGCTAAAGCAGAGGCACAAAAGAGAAATGCTTTTGAATAATTTTGAGATGGTACAAGAAAGTCTTCGTTAGGAATGGCAAGTAAATACCATATATAGGAAGGTATGGTGGACTCATATGGCATAACTGGTTTCAAGGATTTTGGATGCACAAGCAGTCAGTCCGCTTAGTACAGGTGAAGGCTAGCAAAAGACTGGGAGCGACCAACTAAGAGAGCAATGACGGCCATAATCATGCAGAGCGACAAAGCAACATTGAATCGGGAATGGAAGTTATATCACTACTCAGAAATTAAAGATCATCAAGGCTTGATAGACTTTCTTTACAGTCTTAAATATGCGTGAGCATATGCCAAGTCAATCAAAATAAATTCTTGGAGGAAGATATCACTAAGCCATACCACATCATAGGCAAACAAATCATGTTGGTACTTCAATAACACATTAAGAACCCCCAGCTATTTGAGACTAACCATAAGAAAACATGAACTACTAAGCACCATTATGCACATAGCATTTTTATCATAGACATATCAACCACTGCCATAGAAGCCAACTCTCTTAACAAGATAAGCATGATAACTCAAGAGAGTTCCAGAAGCAACAACCTAAACAAAAGCTCTTAAAAAGATAAGCATGAAAACTAAGAGCTAAGCATGACAGCAACTATGAAAAGATAAAGAACACACACAAGAAGATACGCATGCAAGCCTATGTTGTGTTCTACAGTGGAGTGGAGCATGTTTCTCTCCCAAACAACGAAGGCTAGGATCCAACTTGTTAAGAACAGCAAGTAAAACTAAATAAACTAAAAAGAAAAGAGCAAGACGCTCCAAGCATAGCACATAACGCATGAAGTGATAAAAATATAGTGGAACGAAGGACGAACTGATAATTGTTGATGGAGAAGGGGATGCACGGGGGCATCCCCAAGCTTATATGCTTGAGTCTCCTTGGATATTTCTGGTCTCCCTAGAGCTCTTTCTTTATAGCCATAAAGATAGGCTTAAGACTTTAATGATGCTCTCGTAGGAATAAGGGTTGAAGAACAAAAGAGAGCATCAAGAAGCAAATACCAAACACATTTAAGCCTAACATGCTTCCTATGCATAGGAATATTGCAATAGAATAATTCATTGAAGCACAAAGCAATAAGCATAGGAAGACAAAACAAGTGCAGCTTCAAAACCTTCAACATAAAGAGAGGGAACTTGATATTATTGAAATATCTATAAGCATATGTTCCCTTCTCATAATAATTTTCAGTGGGATCACGAATAAACTCAACAATATAAGCATCACATAAAGCATTGTTACCATGATCCACATGCAAAAAGGTACTCTTACTCTCCACATAAGCATAATCTTTCTCATTGGTAATAGTGGGAGTAGGACTATCATAAACAACTTGAACACTATAGATTAATTGTGTATTAGGAAGATGGTGTTCAACGAGGGAGTAATTCCCTCCATGATTATGACAAGTTTCATAAGGATAATTTCTCCTTATGTCATAGGTACCTTTATAATCACTATAGATTGGAGTTATAACATCATCATAGTAGAGAAGAGCATTATCATTGCTAGCAACTATATTTGTAAACATGTTTTCTTTATTCTTACTAGCAAAAGAATTATCAATTATCACATCACTTGTGGGTAAAGGATTTGCAATCCTATCATCCCCAAGCTTAGAGCTTTCCATATCATCACTTTCAGAGTTGGTACCAAAAAGATTTTCAAGATCATAAGTAGCATTATCATCATTTTCCCAATCACAATAAGTAACATGCATATCATAATCAAAATCATCTTCAATAGTACCTACGGACGTATCATCAAGATGATAATTAAGGCAATAAACTTCACCTTCTTCTTTAAACTTACAACCGTTAGGATAAAAGTTGATGGGAGGAATATGCTCAGGCCAGGTTGATACCCATTCTTCTTCCTTCTTGCTCCTCTTCCTCCTCCTCTTCTTTTTCTTCTTCTTCACCTTAGGAGGGGGTGGTTGGAGATGAAGCTTCTCCACATATCCTGGTTTATCATTAGAAACAATAGGGGAAACTTGGGAGAAACTCTCCTTTTTATTAGCAGAAATATAAGAGACATTTTTATACTTTGGTAAAGTTCCCTCCTTTCTAATCTTACTTATGTAATCATTTTTATGGCAATTAATAACACAATAGAGATGGCAATTTTGCAAAGTGTTTTTTTATTCCTATGGCATTAACATCTAGCCAAGAAGTCTTTTCTGATAACTCTTCACACATCAAAAATAACATAAGCTCATCATAAAGATCAGGGGTGATCATGTTATCACACAACTGGTTAACAGTTATGTTTTGAAAGTGCATGCATTGAAAATTAAAGTGACCCTCTATACAGAAATGTTCACAAGCAAAAGGATAAAGGTCACACAATTCTCTAGCAATTTCATTTAAATCTTTGACCCAAGTGATTGTTCTTTCATGCTTATGTTGCTTACAATACTTCTCTTCTTCAATCATAGGCCTTTCACAAGGTCTATCCACTCCACAAAAATTAACATGCTTATATAAAACTTCATTTTTAGGAATTGGATCATGCATGTTGCAATCATCATGAACAATTTCATTTTCTTTGCAAATCTCTTTAAAAGGTTCATGATGCTTGATCCAATCCTCCTTAGGCATATTAAGATGTGAAGCAAAAGATTTGAGGAAATCAACGAGGAGTTGAGAATCAAGCCCAAACTTAGCACTAAACTTATTAAAACTTGTAGTTTCAACAATGGACTTAATGCAATCATACTCATAAATTATACCTGACTCTTTACCTTTGTCGATCTCCCAATATTCAGTGTTGCGTTGAATTCTTTCAAGGAGTTCCCATTTAGCATCAATCTTTTCGTTTGTGAAAGAACCCATGGAGGAAGCATCGAGCAAATCTTTATCCTGTCGAGAGAGCCTCGCATAGAAATTAGTAATAATCATATCTTTGGGGAGCCCATGGTTAGGACATTTTAGCATTAACGTTTTCAGTCTCCCCCAAGCTTGAGCTATGCTCTCTCCGTCATGAGGATAGAAATTATAAACATAATTTCTATTCTCATGAACTTCATGAAGAGGATAAAACTTGGAGTAAAAGAGAGACTGGATCTCTTCCCAATCCAGCAGGTGAGAGTCATCTAGTAGCCTATACCATTCCAATGATTTTCCTTTCAGTGACAAGGCAAATAATTTCCTCATGACTCCATCTCTTGTCAAACCTGAAATCTTAAACAACTCACAAAGTTCTGTAAGTTTCAACAAATGAATACTAGGATTGACTGTCCCATCATAACAATCATTCCTAATTATTTCAATTATCCCAAGTGGTATTTGGAACGGGATACATTCAGTAGGTGGAGGAGACTTCTCTACCACGGGTGTGGTAAAGCAGCCTTCCCCAAGCAGCGAACTAAGAGTGCGGTTTTCCATAAACATAACTAGTGAAACTAAAAACAAGAAACGAAAAGATTTAATTGCAAGATCTAAAGATATACCTTCAAACACTTACTTCCCCGGCAACGGCGCCAGAAATAGCTTGATGTCTACACATGCTTCTATTCTTGTAGACTATGTTGGGCCTCCAAGCGCAGAGGTTTGTAGGACAGCAGCAATTTCCCTCAAGTGGATGACCTAAGGTTTATCGAACTCAGGGAAGTAGAGGTTGAAGATGGTCTCTCTCAAGCAACCCTGCAACTAAGATACAAGAAGTCTCTTGTGTCCCCAACACACCTAATACAACTAGGAGTTGTATAGGTGCACTAGTTCGGCGAAGAGATGGTAAAATATGGATTATAGGAGTGGCAAAGCAAAGTAATATAAATCTGTAATAAAAAGTGCAGCAAGCAAACAAGTGGTAAACGTGAGCACAATTGGTATTGCAATCATGGAAACAAGGCCTAGGCTTCATACTTTCACTAGTGGCAACCCCCAACAACATTAACATAGTCTAAGCACATGATATTTCCCATAAAACATGCAATGGAGACGCACTCGGAGGTCATTCCTTTGTGGTCAAGAGAGGACGAGAATTATGTAGGGCTACAAAAGCACACCTCAAAGTTCGTAGTTCTCAATCTATGGATTTCCCAATGTCACCGCGGCCATCCAAAGAAAGTACCACAATCACCACAACATATCTCAAGGATAGTCAAAGACAAGCACCAAGAGACTCTCAATCTTCAATCAACACACAAAAGAGGAAATCACTCATGAAAGTATTCTTCTAATCCATGTCCAATAGACCGCTGTCACCTTGGTCTCGGGGATTATTCTAGATAAAGACAAGTGAGTACATCAATCCAATACATAGAGGAAGGGGAAATATCATGGGATCACCCTAGATTAACATAGCCTATGATCACAACGAAGATCACATCATGGGAGAGAGAATTGACCACATAGCTACTGGTAGAAACCTCGGCCCCGAGGAGGAACTACTCCCGCATCATGGAGGGAGGAAGCAACGTCGATGGAGATGAATCCCGGGGCACTTCCCCGTCCCGGCAGGATGCCGACACAGGAATTCTGGTCCCCCGAAACTTGGTGGCGATGGCGGCGGAGATCGGAATTGCTTCTGGAGAAAAGGGTTCTGGAATCAGGGTTTTCGCGACGGGAGGAATATATATGCGAAGGGGGGCAACCAGAGGCGGAGTTAGGGCCCCAGGCGCCCCCCTGGCGCGGCCAGGGGTGGGGCCGCGCCAGGTGGCCGCCTGGGCCACCCCTGGCTCCCCTCTGGCCCCGCTTTGGTTATTCGCGAAGCTTCCTGTACGCTGATTTTTCCTGTATTTTTCCCGGAATTTTTTGGGCACTTTTGATATTGGGGAAACCTGAAATAGAAAAACAGCAGAAAACAGGAACTGGCACTGTGGTGCACTGAGTTAATAGGTTAGTCCAAATATGATCAAAAGTGTATGGAAGTGCATCAATATCATAGCAATATCACACAAAAGAAGCATGGAGCAAGCAGAAATTATAGATACGTTTTGGACGTATCACCGTTGCGTACCTTTATAGCCACCCAGTTACGTTGTGACGTTTGGCACACCCAAAGTATTACTACGGTATCCGGGAGTTGCACAACCTCATGGTCTAAGGAATAAATACTTGACACTAGAAAAGCTTATGCATTACGAACTTATACGATCTCGTGCTAGGCTCAGGATTGGGTCTTGTCCATCACATCATTCTCCTAATGATGTGAGCCCGTTATCACTGACATCATATGTCCATGGTCAGGAAACCGTGACCATCTGTTGATCAACGAGCTAGTAACTAGAGGCTTACCAGGGACTCAATGTGGTCTATATATTCACACATGTATCGCTGTTTCCGTACAGTACAATTCAAGCATGAATAACAGACAATTATCATGAACAAGGAAATATAATAATAATGCTTTTATTATTGCCTCTAGGGCATATTTCCAACAGTCTCCCACTTGCACTAGAGTCAATAATCTAGTTACATTGTGATGAATCGAACACCCATAGAGTTCTGGTGTTGATCATGTTTTGCCCGTGGAAGAGGTTTAGTCAACGGGTCTGCAACATTCAGATCCGTATGCACTTTACAAATATCTATGTCTCCATCTTGAACATAATTCCGGATGGAGTTGAAACGGCGCTTGATGTGCTGGGCTTCTTGTGAAACCTGGGCTCCTTGGTAATGGCAATAGCTCCAGTGTTGTCACAGAAGAGAGTCATCGGGCTTGACACGCTTGGAATGACTCCTAGGTCGGTGATGAACTCCTTCATCCAGACTCCTTCTTGCGTTGCTTCGCAAGCAGCTATGTACTCCGCTTCACATGTAGAATGCGCCACGACGCTCTGCTTGCAACTGCACCAGCTAACTGCTCCACCATTCAAAATATACACGTATCCGGTTTGTGACTTAGAGTCATCCAGATCTGTGTCGAAGCTAGCATCGACGTAACCCTTTACGACGAGCTCTTCGTCACCTCTATAAACGAGAAACATATCCTTAGTCCTTTTCAGGTACTTCAGGATGTTCTTGACCGCTGTCCAGTGTTCCATACCGGGATCACTTTGGTACCTCCCTGCCAAACTTATGGCAAGGTTCACATCAGGTCTGGTACATAGCATGGCATACATGATAGAGCCTATGGCTGAGGCATAGGGAATGACACTCATTTTTTCTCTATCTTCTGCCGTGGTCGGGGACTGAGCCTTGCTCAATCTCATACCTTGCAAAACAGGCAAGAATCCCTTCTTGGACTGATCCATATTGAACTTCTTCAATATCTTGTCAAGGTATGTGCTTTGTGAAAGACCAATGAGGCGTCTTGATCTATCTCTATAGATTTTGATGCCTAATATGTAAGCAGCTTCTCCAAGGTCCTTCATTGAAAAACTCTTATTCAAGTAGGCCTTTATACTTTCCAAGAATTCCATATCATTTCCCATCAGCAATATGTCATCCACATATAATATGAGAAATGCTACAGAGCTCCCACTCACTTTCTTGTAGATACAGGCTTCTCCCCAAGTCTGTATAAAGCCAAACGCTTTGATCACATCATTAAAGCGAATATTCCAACTCCGAGATGCTTGCACCGGCCCGTAGATCGAGCGCTGGAGCTTGCATACCTTGTTAACATTCTCTGGATCGGCAAAACCTTCCGGCTGCATCATATACAGTTCTTCCTTGAGGAAGCCATTAAGGAATGCCGTTTTGACGTCCATTTGCCATATCTCATAATCATAGAATGCGGCAATTGCTAACATGATTCGGACGGACTTCAGCATCGCTACGGGAGAGAAAGTCTCGTCGTAGTCAATCCCTTGAACCTGTCGATAACCCTTAGCGACAAGCCGAGCCTTATAGATGGTCACGTTACCATCCGCGTCTGTCTTCTTCTTAAATATCCATTTATTTTCTATGGCATGCCTATCATCGGGCAAGTCCACCAAAGTCCATACTTTGTTTTCATACATGGATTCTATCTTGGATTTCATGGCTCCAAGCCATTTATTGGAATCCGGGCCTGCCATCGCTTCTTCATAGTTCGAAGGTTCACCGTTGTCTAACAACATGATTTTCAAGACAGGGTTGCCGTACCACTCTGGTGCGGAATGTGTCCTTGTGGACCTTCGAAGTTCAGTAGTAACTTGATCTGTTTCTTCATGATCATCATCATTAACTTCCTCCCTTGTCGGTGCAGGCACCTCAGGAACAATTTCCTGCGCTGCGCTACTTTCCGGTTCGGGAGGGGTGACTGTCACCTCATCAAGTTCTACTTTCCTCCTACCCACTTCTTTCGAGAGAAACTCTTTCTCCAGAAAGGATCCATTCTTTGCAACAAAGATTTTGCCTTCGGATCTGTGGTAGAAGGTGTACCCAATCGTTTCCTTTGGGTATCCTATGAAGACGCATTTTTCCGATTTGGGTTCGAGCTTTTCAGGTTGAAGTTTCTTGACATAAGCATCGCAACCCCAAACTTTCAGAAACGACAACTTAGGTTTCTTGCCAAACCAAAGTTCATACGGTGTCGTCTCAACGGATTTCGACGGAGCCCTATTTAAAGTGAATGCGGCAGTCTCTAAAGCATAACCCCAAAAAGATAGCGGTAAGTCGGTGAGAGACATCATAGATCGCACCATGTCCAACAGGGTACGATTTCGACGTTCGGACACACCGTTATGCTGAGGTGTTCCGGGCGGTGTCAATTGTGAAACAATTCCACAGTTCCTAAGGTGCGTGCCAAATTCATGACTTAAATATTCACCCCCACGATCCGATCGCAAGAATTTTATTTTTCTGTCACGTTGATTCTCAACTTCATTCTGAAATTCCTTGAACTTTTCAAAGGTCTCAGACTTGTGCTTCATCAAATAGATATACCCATATCTACTCAAGTCATTTGTGAGGGTGAGAACATAACGATAGCCTCCGCGAGCCTCAACACTCATTGGACCGCACACATCGGTATGTATGATTTCCAACAAGTTGGTTGCTCGCTCCATTGTTCCGGAGAACGGAGTCTTGGTCATCTTGCCCAAGAGGCATGGTTCGCACATGTCAAATGATTCATAATCAACAGACTCTAGAAGTCCATCTGTATGGAGCTTCTTCATACGCTTGACACCAATATGACCAAGGCGGCAATGCCACAAGTATGTGGGACTATCATTATCAACTTTACATCTTTTGGCATCTACACTATGAATATGTGTATCATCACGTTCGAGATTCATCAAAAATAAACCATTGACCAGCGGGGCATGACCATAAAACATATCTCTCAAATAAATAGAACAACCATTATTCTCGAATTTAAATGAGTAGCCATCTCGCATCAAACGAGATCCAGATACAATGTTCATGCTCAAAGCTGGTACTAAATAACAATTATTGAGGTTTAAAACTAATCCCGAGGGTAGATGTAGAGGTAGCGTGCCGACGGCGATCACATCGACCTTGGAACCATTCCCGACGCGCATCGTCACCTCGTCCTTCGCCAGTCTCCGCTTATTCTGCAGCTCCTGCTTTGAGTTACAAATGTGAGCAACTGCACCGGTATCAAATACCCAGGAGCTACTACGAGCGCTGGTAAGGTACACATCAATAACATGTATATCATATATACCTTTGACGTTGCCGGCCTTCTTGTCTGCTAAGTATTAGGGGCAATTCTGCTTCCAGTGACCCGTTCCCTTGCAATGAAAACACTCAGTTTCAGGCTTGGGTCCATTCTTTGGCTTCTTCCCGGCAACTGGCTTACCGGGCGCGACAACTCCTTTGCCTTCCTTCTTGAAGTTCTTCTTACCCTTGCCTTTCTTGAACTTAGTGGTTTTATTGACCATCAACACTTGATGTTCTTTCTTGATATCCACCTCCGCTGATTTCAGCATTGAATACACCTCGAGAATGGACCTCTCCATCCCCTGCATATTGAAGTTTAACACGAAGCTCTTGTAGCTAGGTGGGAGCGACTGGAGGATTCTGTCAATGACCGCTTCGTCTGGGAGATTCATTCCCAACTGAGACAAGCGGTTGTGCAACCCAGACAACTTGAGTATGTGCTCGCTGACAGAACTATTCTCCTCCATCTTACAACTGTAGAATGCGTCGGAGACGTCATATCTCTCGACTCGGGCATGAGCTTGGAAAACCATTTTTAGCTCTTGGAACATCTCATATGCTCCGTGGTGCTCAAAACGTTTTTGGAGCCCCGACTCTAAGTTGTAAAGCATGCCGCACTGAACCAGGGAGTAATCATCACAACGCGACTGCCGGGCGTTCATAACGTCTTGGGTCGCTGGGAGAACGGGTGCATCACCTAGCGGTGCTTCAAGGACATATGATCTCTTGGCAGCTATGAGGATAATCCTCAGGTTACGGATCCAATCCGTATAGTTGCTACCATCGTCTTTCAGCTTGGTTTTCTCTAGGAACACGTTGAAGTTGAGGGCAACTTGAGCGTGGGCCATTTGATCTACAAGACATATTGTAAAGATTTTTAGACTAAGTTCATGATAATTAAGTTCATCTAATCAAATTTTAATGAACTCCCACTCAGATTGACATCTCTCTAGTCATCTAAGTGACACATGATCCGAATCGACTAGCCCGTGTCCGATCATCACGTGAGACGGACTAGTCATCAACGGTGAACATCTTCATGTTGATCGTATCTTCTATACGACTCATGTTCGACCTTTCGGTCTTCCGTGTTCCGAGGCCATGTTTGTACATGCTAGGCTCGTCAAGTGAACCCTAAGTGTATTGCGTGTGTAAATCTGGCTTACACCCGTCGTATGCGAACGTTAGAGCCTATCACACCCGATCATCACGTGGTGCTTCGGAACAACGATCCTTAGCAACGGTGCACAGTTAGGGGGAACACAATTCTTGAAATTTTTAGTGAGAGATCATCTTATTTACTACCGTCGTTCTAAGTAAACAAGATGCATAAACATGATAAACATCACATGCAATCAAATAAAGTGACATGATATGGCCAATATCATCTTGCTCCTTCGATCTCCATCTTCGGGGCACCATGATCATCTTTGTCACCGGCTCGACACCATGATCTCCATCATCATGATCTCCATCATCGTGTCTTCATGAAGTCGTCACGCCAACTATTACTTCTACTACTATGGCTAACGTTTAGCAATAAAGTAAAGTAATTACATGGCGTTATTCAGTGACACGCATGTCATACAATAATTAAGACAACTCCTATGGCTCCTGCCGGTTGTCATTATCATCGACATGCAAGTCGTGATTCCCTATAACAAGAACATGATCAATCTCATACATCACATATATCATTCATCACATCTTCTTGGCCATACCACATCACATAGCACATGCTGCAAGAACAAGTTAGACGACCTCTAATTGTTGTTGCAAGTTTTACGTGGCGTCTATAGGTTTTCTAGCAAGAACGTTTCTTACCTACGCAAAAGCCACAACGTGATTTGTCAATTTCTATTTACCCTTCATAAGGACCCTGTTCATCGAATCCGATCCGACTAAAGTGGGAGAGACAGACACCCGCCAGCCACCTTATGCAACTAGTGCATGTCTGTCGGTGGAACCAGTCTCACGTAAGCGTACGTGTAAGGTCGGTCCGGGCCGCTTCATCCCACGATGCCGCCGAATCAAGATTGGACTAGTAACGGTAAGAAAATTGAGCAAACTCAACGCCCACAACTTGTTTGTGTTCTACTCGTGCAAGATGCTACGCAAAAGACCTAGCTCAGATGCCACTTTTGGGGAACGTAGCAGAATTCAAAAAATTTCTACGCTTTCACCAAGATCAATCTAAGGAGTCATCTAGCAACGAGCATAAAGGAGTGCATCTACATACCCTTTGTAGATCGCGAGCGGAAGCGTTCGAAGGAACGTGGATGAAGTAGTCGTACTCTTCGCGTTCTTCGTCACCGATGATCCTAGCGCCGAATGGACAGCACCTCCGCGTTCAACACACGTACGGTACATCGATGTCTCCTCCTTCTTGATCCAGCATGGGGGGAGGAGAGGTTGACGGAGATCCAGCAGCACGACGGCGTGGTGGTCGATGCAACAGGAAAAGCTGCAGGGCTTCGCCGGCGCCCTGCGGGAGGAGTAGGAAGTGTGACGGGAGGGGGGAGAGGCGCCAGAGGCTTGGGGTGCGGCTGCCCTCTCCTCCCCACTATATAAAGGGGCCAGGGGGGCGCCGGCCCTGGGAGATCAGATCTCCAGGGTGGGGCGGCGGCCAAGGGGGGTAGACTTGCCCCCTAAGGCATGGAGGCGCCCCCTCCCCCTAGGGTTTCAACCCTAGGCGCATGGAGGGGGGCCCATGTGGTGCGCCAGCCCACCAGGGGCTGGCCCCTTCCCCCTTGCGGCCTAGGGGACCCACCGGGATGGGTGGCCCCACCCGGTGGACCCCCGGGACCCCTCCGGTGGTCCCGGGACACTCCCGGTGACCCCCGGAGTTCACCCGATGTCCGAAACTAGACTTCCTATATATCATTCTTCACCTCCGGACCCTTCCGGAACTCCTCGTGACGTCCGGGATCTCATCCGGGACTCCAAACAACATTCGGGTTTACATGTGCATGTATCTCTACAACCCTAGCGTCACCGAACCTTAAGTGTGTATACCCTACGGGTTCGGGAGACACGCAGACATGACCGAGACGACTCTCCGGTCAATAACCAACAGCGGGATCTGGATACCCATGTTGGTTCCCACGTGTTCCTCGATGATCTCATAGGATGAACCACTGTGTCAAGGATTCACTCAATCCCGTATGTTATTCCCTTTGTCCATCGGCACGGTACTTGCCCGAGATTCGATCGTCGGTATACCCGATACCTTGTTCAATCTCGTCATGGCAAGTCTCTTTACTCGTTCCGTAATCCATCATCCCGTGACTAACTCCTTAGTCACTTTGAGCTCATTATGATGATGTCTTACCGAGAGGGCCCAGAGGTACCTCTCCGTCACACGGAGTGACAATATCCCAGTCTCGGTTCGTACCAACTCAACAGACACTTTCGGAGATACCCGTTGCGTACCTTTATAGCCACCCAGTTACGTTGTGACGTTTGGCACACCCAAAGTATTACTACGGTATCCGGGAGTTGCACAACCTCATGGTCTAAGGAATAAATACTTGACACTAGAAAAGCTTATGCATTACGAACTTATACGATCTCGTGCTAGGCTCAGGATTGGGTCTTGTCCATCACATCATTCTCCTAATGATGTGATCCCGTTATCACTGACATCCTATGTCCATGGTCAGGAAACTGTGACCATCTGTTGATCAACGAGCTAGTAACTAGAGGCTTACCAGGGACTCAATGTGGTCTATATATTCACACATGTATCGCTGTTCCCGTACAATACAATTCAAGCATGAATAACAGACAATTATCATGAACAAGGAAATATAATAATAATACTTTTATTATTGCCTCTAGGGCATATTTCCAACACTGACCTCTCTGTTGTGCTTAGGTAGGGCTGCGACGTGTTGATCTTCCGAGGCCGGGCATGACCCTGGAAAGTGTGTCCGGCCAAATGGGATCGAGCGTGCTGGGTTATGTGGTGCACCCCTGCAGGGAAGTTAATCTATTCGAATAGCCGTGTCCCTCGGTAAAAGGACGACCCGAAGTTGTACTCTAACCTCATGACAACTAGAACTGGATACTTAATAAAACACACCCAGACAAGTTCCAGATATAACTCGGTGGTTGCTCTCTCACAGGGTGATGTGCGGGAGGATCGTCGGGCATGTTTATGCTATACGATGTTACTTGGTGAACTTACCATCTATTCTATTCTACTGCTGCAAGACGGAGGCTGCGAGATATGAGGATACTTGTTACTTCCAGCTACTCTCTTCTTCTGCTGCAAGATGGAGGTGGCCAGAAGCGTAGTCTTCGATTGGATTAGTTATCCCCCTCTTATTCTGCTTTCTGCAGTTCAGTCCACATATATTACCCCTTTACATTGATACCATTGCATATGTAGTATAGATCCTTGCTTGCGAGTACTTTGGATGAGTACTCACGGTTGCTTTTCTCGCCCTTTTCCCCTTTTGCCCCTTCTTCTCGGATGACGCAACCAGATGGTGAAGCCCAGGAGCCAAAGGATCCCGATGATGTTTCTACATGGAGTTCGGCTTCGAGGAGTAGTTAGGAGGTCCCAGGCAGGAGGCCTTGCCTTTTCGATCGTTGCTACTTTTGTGCTAGCCATCTTATGGCACCTTGTTTATCTTTATGTCTGTACTCAGATATTTGTTGCTTCCGCTGACTTGTCTATGATCGAGCACTTGTATTCGAGCCCTCGAGGCCCCTGGCTTGTAATATAAAGCTTGTATTATTTTAATTTGTGTCTAGAGTTGTGTTGTGATATCTTCCAGTGAGTCCTTGATCGTGGCCGTACACATTTGCGTGCATGATTAGTGTACGGTCAAATCGGGGGCGTCACAATCCATTTGTTGCAATTTAAAGTTATGATGGGAAGCATAGGCAAGCAACAAACGAATGGATTCAAGACGAGCAACGGGGGCAAAGGTTTCACCGTAGTCGATACCCTCGACTTGGGAGTAGCCTTGAGCCACCAGACGCGCCTTGTTGCGGATGACAATGCCATGAGCATCTTGCTTGTTCTTAAAGATCCACTTGGTTCCAATGACATTATGGTTCTCCTTTGGCCTTGGCACCAGACGCCACACCTTGTTGCGCTCGAAGTTATGGAGTTCTTCATGCATGTCATTAAGCCAATCGAGATCTTCGAGCGCATCATAAACCTTCTGAGGTTCCACACAGGAGACAAAAGCTTGATGAGCACAATAGTTTGCTAATTGTCTACGAGTGCTTACCCCCATTTTGATGCTTCCTAGAATGTTCTCCATGTGATGTTCTCTGGAAGCAAGCCTGGAGGCAACTTTTGCAGCACGACGCTCTAATTGCTCTTCAAGGGATAACTGAGGAGCACTGAGTTGATCATCTTGAGCGTCGTCAGGAGCTAGATCTTGATCTTGAGCTTCCTCTTGACCTTGATCTTGCTTGGAGGATAGAGCTTGGCCTTGTGCATCATTTGGTGGCTCTCTACCATCTTGTGATTGATCTTGCACTTGGCCTTGTTCGTCCGGTTGAGGGTCTTTAATTTTGTTCTTCGGAAGCGTGTGGGTCTTGGGTTGGTGATGGTTCCACTTGAGTGGAACATTGTCCTTCTCCTTCGGCCACAAGGGGTTCCTCAATGGGTAGGATATATCCAACACCCATTCTTCTTATGGTTTGAGGAGGAATTTCATCACCTACATCACAAGTACCACTTTGCTCCACTTGGGAGCCGTTATTTTCATCAAACTCTACGTTACTCGTCTCCTCAATGAGTCCATTGGACTTGTTGAGGACACGGTAAGCATGAGAGTTTGTAGCATAACCAACAAATATGCCCTCGTGAGCTCTAGATTCAAATTTAGACAAGTGAACACCTTTCTTGAGAATGAAACACTTACACCCGAATACCCGGAAGTACTTGAGATTGGGCTTGTTACCGGTAAGAATCTCATATGGAGTTTTGTTCAAGCCTTTGCGGAGGTAGAGTCGATTTGATGCATGGCAAGCGGTGTTGATGGCTTCGGCCCAAAAGTTGTATGGAGATTTGAATTCTGCCATCATGGTTCTTGCAACATACATCAGAGTTCGGTTCTTTCTCTCTGCAACACCGTTTTGTTGAGGGGTATAGGGAGCTGCATATTGATGTTTGATCCCCTCATCACTAAGAAACTCATCCAAGGTGTAGTTCTTGAACTCAGTGCCGTTGTCGCTTCTGATCATCAAAATCTTTGCTTCATGTTGTCGTTGAGCTTCATTTGCAAAGTTGATGACGGTTTGTTGGGTCTCACTCTTCTTTTTGAAGAAGTATACCTAGGTGTATCTTGAGTAATCATCCACAATCACCAAGCAGTACTTTCTACCTCCAAGACTATCAAAAGATGGAGGCCCAAAGAGGTCCATATGAAGGAGCTCTAGGGGTCTCTTTGAATAAATGATAGTCGTGGGAGGGTGAGCCGTCTCATGTAACTTTCCTTCAATGCAAGCCCTGCAAGCACGATCTTTGGCAAAGCTAACATTTGTTAGTCCACGGACATGGTCCCCCTTGAGAAGACTTTGCAAAGATCTCATATTGACGTGGGCCAAACGGCGATGCCAAAGCCATCCCACATCAACTTTAGCCATTAAGCATGTCGCGACCTTAGTGGGTTATGATGTCTACTACACGCTTCTATTCCTATAGACAGTGTTGGGCCTCCAAGAGCAGAGGTTTGTAGGACAGTAGCAAATTTCCCTTAAGTGAGTAACCCAAGGTTTATCGAACTCAGGGAAGTGGAGGTTGAACGTACCCCTATCAAGCAACCCTGCAATCAAGATACAAGAAGTCTCTTGTGTCCCCAACACACCTAATACACTTGTCGGATGTATAGGTGCACTAGTTCGGCGAAGAGATGTTAAATGGCAAGTGATATGGATGGCAAAAGATGTATTTGTAAATCTGAAATAAAAATGGCAGCAAGCAAACATGTAACAAAACTGAAAGTAAACGGTGTTCAATTGATGAAAACAAGGCCTAGGCTTCATACTTTCACTAGCGGCAACTCCCAACAACATTTACATAATCTAATCACATGATATTTCCCATAAAACATGCAATGGAGACGCACCCGGAGGTCATTCCTTTGTGGTCAAGAGAGGACGAGAATTATGTAGGGCTACAAAAGCACACCTCAAAGTTTGTAGTTCTCAATCAATGGATTTCCCAATGTCACCGCGGCCATCCAAAGAGAGTACCACAATCACCACAACATATCTCAAGGTTAGTCAAAGACAAGCACCAAGAGACTCTCAATCTTCAATCAACACACAAAAGAGGAAATCACTCATGAAAATACTCTTCTAATCCATGTCCAATAGACCGCTGTCACCTTGGTCTCGGGGATTATACTAGATAAAGACAAGTGAGTACATCAATCCAATACATAGAGGAAGGGGAAATATTATGGAATCACCCTAGATTAACATAGCCTATGATCACAACGAAGATCACATCATGGGAGAGAGAATTGACCACATAGCTACTGGTAGAAACCTCAGCCCCGAGGAGGAACTACTCCCGCATCATGGAGGGAGGAAGCAACGTCGATGGAGACGAATCCGGGGGCACTTCCCCGTCCCGGCAGGATGCCGACACAGGAATTCTGGTCCCCTGAAACTTGGTGGCGATGGCGGCGGAGATAGGAATTGCTTCTGGAGAAAAGGGTTCTGGAATCGAGGGTTTCGGGACGCGAGGAGTATATATGCCAAAGGGGGTCACCAGAAGCGGAGAGGGGGGCCCAGGCGCCCTGCCCAGGCGGCCAGGGGTGGGGCAGCTCCCCTCTGGCCCTGCTTTGGTTTTTCTTGAAGCTCCCGGTACGTTGATTTTTCCTGTATTTTTCCCGGAATTTTTTGGGCACTTTTAATATGGGGGAAACCTGAAATAGAAAAACAGCAGAAAACATGAACTGGCACTGTGGTGCACTGAGTTAATAGGTTAGTCCAAATATGATCAAAAGTGTATGGAAGTGCATAAATATCATAGCAATATCACACAAAAGAGGCATGGAGCAAGCAAAAATTATAGATACGTTTTGGACGTATCAACATCCCCAAGCTTAATTCCTGCTCGTCCTCGAGTAGGTAAATGATAACAAGCATAATTTCTGTGGTGACATGCTATCAACCATATAAGAACTTTTTAAGTAAAGCAATCAAGGCATGTAATTCAATTCAAGTCATAACAAGCAAGAGTCTATATTAGCATTGTAACAAGCAACATAAGAACATAAAGGTGCAAGAGCTCTCGCTGTCCGTGACTCGAATGTCTCCAAATGGTGTTTGCGTGCAAGAAAGGGGATAGGGATATATGAGAGAGTAAAACATAGTTTTTGTATTGTTGAGAACTTAATCTACTAAAGTTTCACACTTGATCTTCTTTGGAATCTTATCTTGACTCATCCCCAGACCGTCAGCCAGGTACAAGTCAAAATGATCCACTCCCTTTCGATATTTTGAGCACTCATGCAATGGATGAGTGTAAGCAAGAACGTTGACACTTAGGATGGCAAAGAGAGAAAAATGATGAAGGGGGAAGACAAAAAAGGTGTGAAAGGCTCACATCAATGAGGACAGTCATAGGCGAGAGAAAGCCAAATGATAGATATGATGTGAGGAGTAGGGATTGCCATGCGACGGATGCACATATTAGCTAAGGTAAGCTCTCCAATGGAACTAGTGGGGGTGCATCCAACTTGCTTGCTCAAGAAGACCTAGAGCTCTTTTGAGGAGGCTCATCATTGGAATATACAAGCCAAGTTCTATAGTGTGAAGGTCCCCACATAGCTATATGCATGAATGATAATCTCTATGGAGTACAAGGTACAAGATGGAGTACGAGTGTGGATCTCTCAAAATGAATAGTAGTGTGCCCCCTTCTCTCTTTTTATTTCTTTTTTCTCTTTTTTCTATTTTTTTATTTTTTTGTGGCCTCAATGGCTCTTTCTATTTAACTCTCATTTGTCCTCTTTGGGATCTTTTGATTTTGTCCTCTTTGGGATCTTCTCCTCACTTTAGGGGCAACACTCTATATATTACAAGAAGTATAGAAGATCTTTCACACTTTACAAAAGTACTCAACATAAAGAAAATGAAACTATCATGATGTATGCAAATGTATGCCTCTGCCAGTGTAGCAGGATATGCAATGATACTAGTGCGTCATGTAGCAATGATTAGGGCAAGGCCCAACTAGCATGCGGCTCATCGATCAAGCAAAAAGCATGTATGACATGAAGATCAAGTCATGAGAGGATGGATGTTGCATGGCAATGTATCTCGGAAAGGCTATGGAAATGCCTTGATAGGTAGGTATGGTGGCTGTTTTGAGGAAGGATATAATGAGGCTTATGATGACAGAGCGTATCGTGCCAAGGATTTGGATGCACCGGCGAAGTATGCGCCAACTCTCGAGGTGAGAAAGGGCAATGCACGGTACCGAAGAAGCTAGAAAAATATGGCTAGGTGGAAGTGTCAACTTTCGAATACTCACATTAGTCTGAAGAACTCATGCACTTATTATCGGTAACTCTCAATCTAATTAGGAGGTTCACAAAGAGACAAGTACCCCGAGGAGGAGTGTATGGGGGTTTGGTTATCCTTGCGCATCCTCGGCTCATGGTACGTGAGTGTACTCTAATATTCGATCCCTCCAAAGATTAGTGATCCATTTAGTAGCTAAAGTTCTCAACTATTTTGTAGGTTTTCGAAAATAAACACGGATTGCCCAAAATACGACATCTATCACTAATAGGCTAAAGCTCTTGACACCAAAAGTTCAGACATTACTCATGGCAATACCTCAAAACTATTGCAAGTTACTACTAAAATTAAATAGCAACCTCAATTACCTACTTTAAGTTAAGACACACAACTCAGTGCAACAGGCAAACTCTCTTAACAAGATAAACATGAAAACCCAAGAGAGTTCAGCAACCAACTAAACAAAAGCTCTTTAAAAAGAAAAGCATGAAAACTAAGAGCTAAACATGACAGCAGCTATGGAAAGACAAAGAACACACACAACAAAGATAAGCATGAAAATCCTATGTTGTGTTCTAGGTTGAAGTGGAGCGTGTTTCTCTCCCACACAAAGAAAGCTGGGTTCTAATTCATTATGAACAGCAAGCAAAGCTAAAGAAAACTAAAAAGGAAACTAAGAGCGAGACGCTCCAAGCATAGCACATAACGCATGAAGTGATTAAAATATAGTGGAACGAAAGACGAACTGATAATTGTTGATGGAGAAGGGGATGCATGGGGGCATCCCCAAGCTTAGACGCTTGAGTCTTCTTGAATATTTCTTGGGGGTGCACGGGGGCATCCCCAAGCTTGAGCGTTTGACCCTCCTGAATCTTCTTTTATCATCTTCCCTCGCACACTTGAAAACTCCCTTCATACATAACTCATCATAATCTGATTAGCGAGGTTAGTACCCATAATAAAATAACTTTTCCCTACTGGAAATAAGGATAATCTTGAAGAGCTACTGTTTCTCAAGATTGCCAAAAGGTTTTTGCAAAGAAAAAGCAAGCTCAAGGTTTGCAAAACAAAGAAAAGGCAAAACAGGACATAATCTGTGAAAAACAGACCAGCAGGTAGTAAATAATTTTTTCGGGGCACTTCTGCAACTCAAATGAAAAAACTCAGAACATTCTCTCGAAAGCCAAATGTATAGAGCACGCTGTCAAAAAAATTCAGATCAAAAAGATGATCTGGTGATTTTATTCAAATTTTTCTGTTCAAGGACAGAATCTGTTTCCTGGACAGCACGTCACAACTTTTGAACTTTCTTGCAATCAGAGGCTAAACTTGGCACAAAGCTGAAAAATAAAGATACAATGATGTTGCTACAGTAGTAACAAACACCAAGACCACTAAAAACTGAAAGAACAAACTGAAAGCAAAGATAACAAGGGTTGTCTCCCTAGAGCTCTTTCTTTATAGCCATAAAGATAGGCTTAAGACTTTAATGATGCTCTCGTAGGAATAAGGGTTGAAGAACAAAAGAGAGCATCAAGAAGCAAATACCAAACACATTTAAGCCTAACATGCTTCCTATGCATAGGAATATTGCAATAGAATAATTCATTGAAGCACAAAGCAATAAGCATAGGAAGACAAAACAAGTGCAGCTTCAAAACCTTCAACATAAAGAGAGGGAACTTGATATTATTGAAATATCTATAAGCATATGTTCCCTTCTCATAATAATTTTCAATGGGATCACGAATAAACTCAACAATATAAGCATCACATAAAGCATTGTTACCATGATCCACATGCAAAAAGGTACTCTTACTCTCCACATAAGCATAATCTTTCTCATTGGTAATAGTGGGAGTAGGACTATCATAAACAACTTGAACACTATAGATTAATTGTGTATTAGGAAGATGGTGTTCAACGAGGGAGTAATTCCCTCCATGATTATGACAAGTTTCATAAGGATAATTTCTCCTTATGTCATAGGTACCTTTATAATCACTATAGATTGGAGTTATAACATCATCATAGTAGAGAAGAGCATTATCATTGCTAGCAACTATATTTGTAAACATGTTTTCTTTATTCTTACTAGCAAAAGAATTATCAATTATCACATCACTAGTGGGTAAAGGATTTGCAATCCTATCATCCCCAAGCTTAGAGCTTTCCATATCATCACTTTCAGAGTTGGTACCAAAAAGATTTTCAAGATCATAAGTAGCATTATCATCATTTTCCCAATCACAATAAGTAACATGCATATCATTATCAAAATCATCTTCAATAGTACCTACGGACGTATCATCAAGATGATAATTAAGGCAATAAACTTCACCTTCTTCTTTAAACTTACAACCGTTAGGATAAAAGTTGATGGGAGGAATATGCTCAGGCCAGGTTGATACCCATTCTTCTTCCTTCTTGCTCCTCTTCCTCCTCCTCTTCTTTTTCTTCTTCTTCACCTTAGGAGGGAGTGGTTGGAGATGAAGCTTCTCCACATATCCTGGTTTATCATTAGAAATAATGGGGGAAACTTGGGAGAAACTCTCCTTTTTATTAGCAGAAATATAAGAGACATTTTTATACTTTGGTAAAGTTCCCTCCTTTCTAATCTTACTTATGTAATCATTTTTATGGCAATTAACAACACAATAGAGATGGCAATTTTGCAAAGTGTTTTTTATTCCTATGGCATTAACATCTAGCCAAGAAGTCTTTTCTGATAACTCTTCACACATCAAAAATAACATAAGCTCATCATAAAGATCAGGGGTGATCATGTTATCACACAACTGGTTAACAGTTATGTTTTGAAAGTGCATGCATTGAAAATTAAAGTGACCCTCCATATAGCAAAGTTCACAAGTAAAAGGATAAAGGTCACACAATTCTCTAGCAATTTCATTTAAATGTTTGACCCAAGTGATTGTTCGTTCATGCTTATGTTGCTTACAATACTTCTCTTCTTCAATCATAGGCCTTTCACAAGGTCTATCCACTCCCCAAAAATTAACATGCTTATATAAAACTTCATTTTTAGGAATTGGATCATGCATGTTGCAATCATCATGAACAATTTCATTTTCTTTGCAAATCTCTTTAAAAGGTTCATGATGCTTGATCCAATCCTCCTTAGGCATATTAAGATGTGAAGCAAAAGATTTGAGGAAATCAACAAGGAGTTGAGAATCAAGCCCAAACTTAGCGCTAAACTTATTAAAACTTGTAGTTTCAACAAAGGACTTAATGCAATCATACTCATAAATTATACCTGACTCTTTACCTTTGTCGATCTCCCAATCTTCAGTGTTGCGTTGAATTCTTTCAAGGAGTTCCCATTTAGCATCAATCTTTTCGTTTGTGAAAGAACCCATAGAGGAAGCATCGAGCAAATCTTTATCCTGTCGAGAGAGCCTCACATAGAAATTAGTAATAATCATATCTTTGGGGAGCCCATGGTTAGGACATTTTATCATTAACGTTTTTAGTCTCCCCCAAGCTTGAGCTATGCTCTCTCCGTCATGAGGATAGAAATTATAAACATAATTCCTATTCTCATGGACTTCATGAAGAGGATAAAACTTGGAGTAAAAGAGAGACTGGATCTCTTCCCAATCCAGCAGGTGAGAGTCATCTAGTAGCCTATACCATTCCAATGCTTTTCCTTTCAGTGACAAGGCAAATAATTTTCTCATGACTCCATCTCTTGTCAAACCTGAAATCTTAAACAACTCACAAAGTTCTGTAAGTTTCAACAAATGAATACTAGGATTGACTGTCCCATCATAACAATCATTCCTACTTATTTCAATTATCCCAAGTGGTATTCGGAACGGGATACATTCAGTAGGTGGAGGAGACTTCTCTACCACGGGTGTGGTAAAGCGGCCTTCCCCAAGCAGCGAACTAAGAGTGCGGTTTTCCATAAACATAACTATTGAAACTAAAAACAAGAAACGAACAGATTTAATTGCAAGATCTAAAGATATACCTTCAAACACTTACTTCCCCGGCAACGGCGCCAGAAATATCTTGATGTCTACTACACGCTTCTATTCCTGTAGACAGTGTTGGGCCTCCAAGAGCAAAGGTTTGTAGGACAGCAGCAAATTTCCCTTAAGTGAGTAACCCAAGGTTTATCGAACTCAGGGAAGTGGAGGTTGAACGTACCCCTTTCAAGCAACCCTGCAATCAAGATACAAGAAGTCTCTTGTGTCCCCAACACACCTAATACACTTGTCAGATGTATAGGTGCACTAGTTCGGCGAAGATATGTTAAATGGCAAGTGATATGGATGGCAAAAGATGTATTTGTAAATCTGAAATAAAAATGGCAGCAAGCAAACATGTAACAAAACTGAAAGTAAACAATGTTCAATTGATGAAAACAAGGCCTAGGCTTCATACTTTCACTAGTGGCAACTCCCAACAACATTTACATAATCTAATCACATGATATTTCTCATAAAACATGCAATGGAGACGCACCCGGAGGTCATTCCTTTGTGGTCAAGAGAGGACGAGAATTATGTAGGGCTACAAAAGCACACCTCAAAGTTCGTAGTTCTCAATCTATGGATTTCCCAATGTCACCGCGGCCATCCCAAGAGAGTACCACAATCACCACAACATATCTCAAGGTTAGTCAAAGACAAGCACCAAGAGACTCTCAATCTTCAATCAACACACAAAAGAGGAAATCACTCATGAAAATATTCTTCTAATCCATGTCCAATAGACCGTTGTCACCTTGGTCTCGGGGATTATACTAGATAAAGACAAGTGAGTACATCAATCCAATACATAGAGGAAGGGGAAATATCATGGGATCACCCTAGATTAACATAGCCTATGATAACAACGAAGATCACATCATGGGAGAGAGAATTGACCACATAGCTACTGGTAGAAACCTCAGCCCCGAGGAGGAACTACTCCCGCATCATGGAGGGAGGAAGCAACATCGATGGAGACGAATCCGGGGGCACTTCCCCGTCCCGGCAGGATGCCGGCATAGGAATTCTGGTCCCCCGAAACTTGGTGGCGATGGCGGCGGAGATCGAAATTGCTTCTGGAGAAAAGAGTTCTGGAATCGAGGGTTTCGGGACGCGAGGAGTATATATGCCAAAGGGGGTCACCAGAAGCGGTGAGGGGGGCCCAGGCGCCCTGCCCAGGCGGCCAGGGGTGGGGCCGCCTGGGCTGGCCGCCTGGGCTGCCCTGGCTCCCCTCTGGCCCTGCTTTGGTTTTTCTTGAAGCTCCCGGTACGCTGATTTTTCCTGTATTTTTCCCGGAATTTTTAGGGCACTTTTAATATGGGGGAAACCTGAAATAGAAAAACAGCAGAAAACAGGAACTGGCACTGTGGTGCACTGAGTTAATAGGTTAGTCCAAGTATGATCAAAAGTGTATGGAAGTGCATAAATATCATAGCAATATCACACAAAAGAGGCATGGATCAAGCAGAAATTATAGATACGTTTTGGACGTATCAGGTTACTTCGAGAAGTTAACCACATAAAGGCCGTTCTCGACATGCCCAACATAGGCTACTTTAAGAGTCTTGCTCCACAAGAGGGCCACGGTATCAATATCAAAGAATGTAGCAAATCCCATGAGTGCAAGTTGGCGAACAGAAAGTAAATTGTATGCAAGGGACTCCACAAGCATGACTTTCTCGATCGTGAGATCATGAGAGACAACAACCTTGCCAAGCCCCAATACCTTAGAAGATGAAGCATCACCCCATTCGACATTGGTGGCCATAGATGAACCTAGATGCACGTCCACCACCAAGTCTTTGCTTCCGGTCATATGATTTGTGGCTCCGCTATCGAGCAACCATGATTCCCCACCGGAAGCAAACTCCTACAAGAGATCAATGCTTGGATTTAGGTACCCATTTGGTAATGGGTCCTTTGAGGTTAGTAACAAGGGTCTTAGGAACCCAAATGGACCATTCAATGTACTCATAAGAAGAACCAAAAAATTTAGCAAACACATGACCATCACTAGCACGACATAAAACATATGAAGGATTAAAGTCGCCGGCCATGTTTGATGGTATGGTGGAGTTTTTCTTGACACCACCACTTTTCACCATTTTCTTCTTCTTTGATGTGCCCTCTCCTTCTTTCACAAAAGATTGTCGGAGAGGGGGTGGTTGCTTGGTCTTGTCATTCTTCTTCTTCTTGGGCTTAGGAACAAACCCAATTCCTTCCTTTGCCACAACCTCCTTTTGATTGCTCAAAAGGTTGTTGAGGTTCTTCTCACCTTGTATGCATGTCACAAGGCCTTTCTCAAGTTGCTTCTTCAACTCGGCATTCTCTTCAACAAGATGCACATGCTCGCAACACGGGTTAGTAGCATTTGCATTATCAATTAATACCATGCGAGGAAAGATAGCCTTTTCTTTAGTTAGCGAAACTTGGAGTTGATCATGAGACTCCTTGAGAGTAGCATGCATACCTTTCAAGGCCTTGTGAGCCTTGTCAAGTATGGCAAACTCTTCTTTGAGTTTCTCATGGTCAACCTCAAGTTTTGCCTTCTCAGAATTAAGCACACGAGAGACAACTAATGCATGATCAAGATCTTTCTTTAATTTAGCATGATCATCGGTGTGTGACTCCTCAAGAGCCAAACGAAGACCACGCTCTTCCTCTAGGGCGTTAGAGAGATCCGAGATCTCATCGGCATAGTCTCAACTATGTCCTTCCATTTTAGTAATGGTTTCCTCGTCAGCCTCGATCATGTCATTGGCCTCACCGAGTTGTTGATACGTCCAAAACATATCTATAATTTCTGCTTGCTCCATGCTTCTTTTGTGTGATATTGCTATGATATTTATGCACTTCCATACACTTTTGATCATATTTGGACTAACCTATTAACTCAGTGCACCCCAGTGCCAGTTTCTGTTTTCTGCTGTTTTTGTATTTCAGGTTTTCCCATTACTTAAATTGCCAGAAAAATTCCGGGAAAAATATATAAAAAATCAGCGCTCCAGAAGCTTCCACGCGCCAGAAGTGGGGCCAGAGGGGAGCCAGGGGCAGCCCAGGCGGCCAGCCCAGGCGGCCCCACCCCTAGCCGCCTAGGGAGGGCGCCTGGGCCCCCCTCTCCGCTTCTGGTGACCCCCTTTGGCATATATTTACCTCCTGTCGCGGAAACCCTGATTCCAAAACCCTTTTCTCCAGAAGCAATTCCGATCTCCGCCGCCATCGCCACCAAGTTTCGGGGGACCAGAATTCCTGTGCCGGCATCCTGCCGGGACGGGGAAGTGCCCCCGGATTCATCTCCATCGACGTTGCTTCCTCCCTCCATGATGCGGGAGTAGTTCCTCCTCGGGGCTGAGGTTTCTACCAGTAGCTATGTGGTCAATTCTCTCTCCCATCATGTGATCTTCGTTGTGATCATAGGCTATGTTAATCTAGGGTGATCCCATGATATTTCCCCTTCCTCTATGTATTGGATTGATGTACTCACTTGTCTTTATCTAGTATAATCCCCGAGACCAAGGTGACAGCGGTCTATTGGACATGGATTAGAAGAATATTTTCATGAGTGATTTCCTCTTTTGTGTGTTGATTGAAGATTGAGAGTCTCTTGGTGCTTGTCTTTGACTATCCTTGAGATATGTTGTGGTGATTGTGGTACTCTCTTTGGATGGCCGCGGTGACATTGGGAAATCCATAGATAGAGAACTACGAACTTAGAGGTGTGCTTTTGTAGCCCTACATAATTCTCGTCCTCTCTTGACCACAAAGGAATGACCTCCGAGTGCGTCTCCATTATGGGAAATATCATGTGATTCGATTATGTTAATATTGTTGGGAGTTGCCACTAGTGAAAGTATGAAGCCTAGGCCTTGTTTCCACCATTGCAATACCATTTGTGCTCACGTTTACCACTTGTTTGCTTGCTGCACTTTTTATTACAGATTTATATTACTTTGCTTTGCCACTCCTATCATCCATATTTTACCATCTCTTCGCCGAACTAGTGCACCTATACATCTGACAAGTGTATTAGGTGTGTTGGGGACACAAGAGACTTCTTGTATCTTGATTGCAGGGTTGCTTGAAAGGGGTACGTTCAACCTCCACTTCCCTGAGTTCGATAAACCTTGGGTTACTCACTTAAGGGAAATTTGCTGCCGTCCTACAAACCTCTGCTCTTGGAGGCCCAACACTGTCTACAGGAATAGAAGCGTGTAGTAGACATCAAGCTATTTCTGGCGCCGTTGCCGGGGAAGTGAGGTAAGTGAAGGTACCTTCTCTAGATCTTGCAATTAAATCTTTTTGTTTCTAGTTTTTATTTCACTAGTTTTGCTTAATGGAAAACAACAAAAATATGAGAGAGCTTTATAAGCTCTACCTTGCTTTGGGACATGATGTGTTTGAAGAGAAAATTAAAAAACCTATGGAACTTTATTATTTGCATAACAATCATGATGGTGGTGATGTTATTAGTATGCTTCCTTTGAATATCAATATTGCTAATGACATGGAAAGATCTAAGCTTGGGGATGACACGTTTGATGAACATGATATTTTTAGTCCCCCAACTTTTGAAGAGAAAATTTACTTTGATGATACTTTGCTTCCTATATATGATGATTACAATGATAAATGTGAGCTTTTTAGTCCACCTACTTTTGAGGATAAAATTTATTATGATTATGATATGCCTCCTAAATATGATGATTACCATGATGGTTATGATTGCTTTACTCTCACTATTCCTAATAAGAAAGATTTTGCTTATATGGAGAGTAAGAGTGCCTTTTTGCATGTGGATCATGGTAACAATGCTTTATGTGATGCTTATATTGTTGAGTTTATTCGTGATCCCACTGAAAATTATTATGAGAGAGGGAGACTTGGTTCTAAATATCTTAATAATAAGAAGTTTCCTCTCTTTATGGTGAATATTTTGAAGTTATGCTTGTTTTTCCTTCCTATGCTAGTTGCTTTGTGCTTCAATGAATTATTCTATTGCCATATTCCTATGCATAGGAAGCATGTTAGGCTTAAATATGTTTGGTATTTGCTCCTTGATGCTCTCTTTTGTTCTTCAACTCTTATTCCTACGAGAGCATCATTAAAGTCTTAAGCCTATCTTTATGGCTATAAAGAAAGAGCTCTAGGGAGACAACCCTTGTTATCTTTGCTTTCAGTTTGTTCTTTCAGTTTTTAGTGGTCTTGATGTTTGTTACTACTGTAGCAACATCATTGTATCTTTTCTTTTCAGCTTTGTGCCAAGTTTAGCCTCCGATTGCAAGAAAGTTCAAAAGTTGTGACGTGCAGTCCAGAAAACAGATTCTGTGCTTGGACAGAAAAATTCGTATAAAATCACCGGTTCATCTTTTTGATCTGAATTTTTTTGACAGCGTGCTCTATACAATTGGCTTTCGGGCGTCTGTTCTGAGTTTTTTGATTTGAGTTGCAGAAGTGCCCCGAAAAAATTAGTTACTACCTGCTGGTCTGTTTTTCACAGATTCTGTCCTGTTTTGCCTTTTCTTCGTTTTGCAAACCTTGAGCTTGCCTTTTCTTTGCAAAAACCTTTTGGCAATCTTGAGAAACAATAGCTATTCAAGATTATCCTTATTTCCAGTAGGGAAAAATTATTTTATTATGGGTACTAACCTCGCTAATCAGATTATGATGAGTTATGTATGAAGGGAGTTTTCAAGTGTGCGAGGGAAGATGATAAAAGAAGATTCAGGAGGGTCAAACGCTCAAGCTTGGGGATGCCCCCGTGCACCCCCAAGAAATATTCAAGAAGACTCAAGCGTCTAAGCTTGGGGATGCCCCCGTGCATCCCCTTCTCCATCAACAATTATCAGTTCGTCTTTCGTTCCACTATATTAATCACTTCATGCGTTATGTGCTATGCTTGGAGCGTCTTGCTTTTAGTTTCCTTTTTAGTTTTCTTTAGCTTTGCTTGCTGTTCATAACGAGTTAGAACCCAGCTTTATTTGTGTGGGAGAGAAACACGCTCCACTTCAACCTAGAACACGACATAGGATTTTCATGCTTATCTTTGTTGTGTGTGTTCTTTGTCTTTCCATAGCTACTGTAATGTTTAGCTCTTAGTTTTCATGCTTTTCTTTTTAAAGAGCTTTTGTTTAGTTGGTTGTTGAACTCTCTTGAGTTTTCATGTTTATCTTGTTTAGAGAGTTTGTCTGTTGCACTGAGTTGTGTGTCTTAACTTAAAGTAGGTAATTGAGGTTGCTATTTAATTTTAGTAGTAACTTGCAATAGTTTTGAGGTATTGCCATGAGTAATGTCTGAACTTTTGGTGTCAAGAGCTTTAGCCTATTAGTGATAGATGTCGTATTTTGGGCAATCCGTGTTTATTTTCGAAAACCTACAAAATAGTTGAGAACTTTAGCTACTAAATGGATCACTAATCTTTGGAGGGATCGAATATTAGAGTACACTCACGTACCATGAGCCGAGGATGCGCAAGGATAACCAAATCCCCATACACTCCTCCTCGGGGTACTTGTCTCTTTGAGAACCTCCTAATTAGATTGAGAGTTACCGATAATAAGTGCATGAGTTCTTCAGACTAATGTGAGTATTCGAAAGTTGACACTTCCATATATCCATATTTTTCTAGCCTCTTCGGTACCGTGCATTGCCCTTTCTCACCTCGAGAGTTGGCGCATACTTCGCCGGTGCATCTAAATCCTTGGCACGATATGCTCTGTCATCATAAGCCTCATTATATCCTTCCTCAAAACAGTCACCATACCTACCTATCAAGGCATTTCCATAGCCTTTCCGAGATACATTGCCATGCAACAGCCATCTTCTCATGACTTGATCTTCATGTCATACATGCCTTTTGCTTGATCGATGAGCCGCATGCTAGTTGGGCCTTGCCCTAATCATTGCTACATGACGCGCTAGTATCATTGCATATCCTGCTACACCGGCAGAGGCATACATTTGCATACATCATGATAGTTTCATTTTCTTTATGTTGAGTACTTTTTGTAAAGTGTGAAAGATCTATACTATATATAGAGTGTTGCCCCTAAAGTGAGGAAAAGATCCCAAAGAGGACAAAATCAAAAGATCCCAAAGAGGACAAATGAGAGATAAATAGAAAGAGCCATTGAGGCCACAAAAAAATAAACAAAAAATAGAAAAAGAGAAAAAGAAATAAAAAGAGAGAAGGGGGCACACTACTATTTCTTTTGAGAGATCCACACTCGTACTCCATCTTATACCTTGTGCTCCATAAAGATCATCATTCATGCATATAGCTATGTGGGGACCTTTACACTATAGAACTTGGCTTGTATATTCCAATGATGAGCCTCCTCAAAAGAGCTCTAGGTCTTCTTGAGCAAGCAAGTTGGATGCACCCCACTAGTTCCATTGGAGAGCTTACCTTAGCTCATATGTGCATCCGTTGCATGGCAATCCCTACTCCTCACATCATATCTATCATTTGGCTTTCTCTCGCCGATGATTGTCCTCATTGATGTGAGCCTTTCACACCTTTTTGTCTTCCCCCTCTATCATTTTTCTCTCTTTGCCATCCTAAGTGTCGACTTTCTTGCTTACGCTCATCCATTGCATGAGTGCTCAAAATATCGAAAGGGAGCGGATCATTTTGACTTGTACCTGGCTGACGGTCTAGGGATGAGTCAAGATAAGATTCCAAAGAAGACCAAGTGTGAAACTTTAGTAGATTAAGTTCTCAACAATACAAAAACTATGTTTTACTCTCTCATATATCCCTATCCCCTTTCTTGCACGCAAACACCATTTGGAGACATTCGAGTCACGGACAGCGAGAGCTCTTGCACCTTTATGTTCTTATGTTACTTGTTACAATGCTAATATAGACTCTTGCTTGTTATGACTTGAATTGAACTACATGCCTTGATTGCTTTACTTAAAAGTTCTTATATGATTGATAGCATGTCACCACAGAAATTATGCTTGTTATCATTTACCTACTCGAGGACGAGCAGGAATTAAGCTTGGGGATGTTGATACGTCCAAAACGTATCTATAATTTCTGCTTGCTCCATGCTTCTTTTGTGTGATATTGCTATGATATTTATGCACTTCCATACACTTTTGATCATATTTGGACTAACCTATTAACTCAGTGCACCCCAGTGCCAGTTTCTGTTTTCTGCTGTTTTTGTATTTCAGGTTTTCCCATTACTTAAATTGCCAGAAAAATTCCGGGGAAAATATATAAAAAATCAGCGCTCCAGAAGCTTCCACGCGCCAGAAGTGGGGCCAGAGGGGAGCCAGGGGCAGCCCAGGCGGCCAGCCCAGGCGGCCCCACCCCTGGCCGCCTAGGGAGGGCGCCTGGGCCCCCCTCTCCGCTTCTGGTGACCCCCTTTGGCATATATTTACCTCCCGTCGCGGAAACCTTGATTCCAGAACCCTTTTCTCCAGAAGCAATTCCGATCTCTGCCGCCATCGCCACCAAGTTTCGGGGGACCAGAATTCCTGTGCCGGCATCCTGCCGGGACGGGGAAGTGCCCCCGGATTCATCTCCATCGACGTTGCTTCCTCCCTCGATGATGCGAGAGTAGTTCCTCCTCGGGGCTGAGGTTTCTACCAGTAGCTATGTGGTCAATTCTCTCTCCCATGATGTGATCTTCGTTGTGATCATAGGCTATGTTAATCTAGGGTGATCCCATGATATTTCCCCTTCCTCTATGTATTGGATTGATGTACTCACTTGTCTTTATCTAGTATAATCCCCGAGACCAAGGTGACAGCGGTCTATTGGACATGGATTAGAAGAATATTTTCATGAGTGATTTCCTCTTTTGTGTGTTGATTGAAGATTGAGAGTCTCTTGGTGCTTGTCTTTGACTATCCTTGAGATATGTTGTGGTGATTGTGGTACTCTCTTTGGATGGCCGCGGTGACATTGGGAAATCCATAGATAGAGAACTACGAACTTAGAGGTGTGCTTTTGTAGCCCTACATAATTCTCGTCCTCTCTTGACCACAAAGGAATGACCTCCGAGTGCGTCTCCATTATGGGAAATATCATGTGATTCGATTATGTTAATGTTGTTGGGAGTTGCCACTAGTGAAAGTATGAAGCCTAGGCCTTGTTTCCACCATTGCAATACCATTTGTGCTCACGTTTACCACTTGTTTGCTTGCTGCACTTTTTATTACAGATTTATATTACTTTGCTTTGCCACTCCTATCATCCATATTTTACCATCTCTTTGCCGAACTAGTGCACCTATACATCTGACAAGTGTATTAGGTGTGTTGGGGACACAAGAGACTTCTTGTATCTTGATTGCAGGGTTGCTTGAAAGGGGTACGTTCAACCTCCACTTCCCTGAGTTCGATAAACCTTGGGTTACTCACTTAAGGGAAATTTGCTGCTGTCCTACAAACCTCTGCTCTTGGAGGCCCAACACTGTCTACAGGAATAGAAGCGTGTAGTAGACATCAGTTGTTCCAAGAGAGCAACAAAATGCTTCTTGGGTTTGCCCTTGAGATTTTTCATGAACGACTCAAATTCATTCTCTCCCTCCTTAGTTCCCTCACTTTCATCAATACAATTCATCAATGAAGGAGAAGTGATGGTTGTATTGATGTTTGGGGTTACCTTGTTGGTGGCCTTGGCCATGAGACACTTGGCGGTGATGTTCTCATTTGGCGAGTTGAAGAGGGATGAGTGCGGAGTAGTAGCAATAGCAATTGTGGCCATGGTGACCGTCTCATCATCTTCATCATTATCATCATCCTCAACATACTCTTCTTGGGCCACCAACCCTTTCGGAGGAGTCTTCTTGTTGAAGTTGTTCTTGTTGGGATAGGACTTTGACTTGTCCTTTCGAATAAGCTTGCCTCCAAAGTCTTCTCTTTTCTCATATGGGCAATCTGCAACGAAGTGGCTTACATTTCCACAGTTGAAGCATGTCCTCACCCGTTGCTTGCCCTTGTTCCCACTTGAGTTGTTCCTGTTGAAGTTGGGTCTTAAGTTCTTCTTGCCCCAGAATTGCCTTGAAGCAAGAGCCATGTGCTCATGATAGGCATATTTGGTGTCCTCGGGGCTACACTCATCATCATCTTCCACTTCCTCTTCTTCCACACACGCCTTGGCCTTTAGGGCAAGATTAGTCTTCTTTGATCGTTGAGCTCTTAAGACCGCATTGTTGGCGGTCATATCCAAGATCCTCATGGCAACAAACTCATCCAACACTTCATTTGAGGATAAGTGGTGGAAGTCCGGTCTCTAACGAATGACAGAGGACATGGCCTTATGATAGGGCATCATGGCCTTGAGGAACTTGCGCTTGATCCAATTGTCATCTGTATCCTTACTGCCATGATCTCGAAGAGATACCGCAAGGGTAGTTAATCTCCGATAAAGTTCACGAGGATCTTCTTCTTTGATCATAGCAAACTCATCGGCTTCATCTTGCACAACTTCATAGTTGGAGCGTTGAATACTAGTGCTTCCCTTGTACATCGTGCCAACATGATCCCAAGCTTCCTTGGCCACAGTAAATGGGTCAAAGATGTGCAATGTCTTCAGGAGGGATGGCATCTTGAATAATGCAAAGAGCGGACTCGTTGAATCGATGATCCGCAGTTTCTCTTGGAGTCGTGTTATCGGGATCACGCGGATAAAAACCTTGCTCAATGATTCTCCAAAGATTAGTAGAACAATGATTTATATGACGTTTGAAACGAAACACCCAAGTAGCAAAATCAGAATTTTTGATAAACTTGGGAGGAGGCCCAACGGAATTTAAATGCGGTGTGGGAACGGGTCCTCCATAGTGAGTAGGAGCGGATTGGGCAAAGATCCCACTCCCATTCTTAGTAACAGGGGCTTGTTCACTACTAGCTTCTCCCTTGTCGGGATTAGCCTCCGACACGTTGGTTGCGGGACGAACCACTTCCAACGGTGCGGTGGATAATTTAAGCCCCTCAAGCAAATCTTTAAACATGCCTTTGACCTCGCTCGCTAGTGACTCTTTCAATGTGGTCAAGGCCACATTGAACTCCTCACGAGAGACCGAGGCTCCCCCATCTGACGTAGGCAAGGACGGAGTTCCACCGGAATGATCCTCCGTCTCGACTACGTTGTCACCCATACTCTTTGGACGGTAAAGTCCTTAAAAAGAGACGAGGCTCTGATACCAATTGAAAGGATCGATATGGTTGACTAGAGGGGGGGGGTGAATAGGCAACTAACAATTTTTAGCTTTTCTTAACCACCTTAAAATAAGCGTCAAAGTAAGTTGTCTAGATAAGCTACTAAGATGACAACTAACCGAAAGTAAAGGTAACAACTTCACAAGCACACTATAGGAGATAAACAAGTAATGCTTGCACAAGTAAAGGTAAGAAATAACCACAAGTGGAGACCGTGAAGACGAGGATGTGATATCGAAGTTCCTTCCCTTTGAGGGGAAGTACGTCTCCGTTGGAGCGGTGTGGAGGCACAATGCTCCCCAAGAAGCCTCTAGGGCCACCGTATTCTCCTCACGCCCTCACACAATGCAAGGTGTCGTGAATCCACTAGTGGTGCCCTTGAAGGCGGCAACCGAACCTTTACAAACAAGGTTGGGGCTCTCTCCACAACTTAATTGGAGGCTCCCAACGAAATCCCGGAGCTTCACCACAATGGATTGTGGCTCCGAAGTGACCTCTTCCGTCTAGAGTGCTCAAACACCCAAGAGTAACAAAATCCACACAAGAAAGTATGGGGAATCAAGTTTCCTTTGGTGGAAGTGTAGATATAGGTCTCCTCCTTCAAACCCTAGCAAATCAACAAGTTTGGTTGGCTAGGGAGAGAGATCGGGCAAGAAAGCTTCAATGGCATTAATGGTGGAGAGAGAGAGGCAAGAGATAAGGTGGAGGTGGGAGAAGGGGCTCCTTAAATAGGGTCTCCACCAATCCAACCGTTATGTGCAGATTTACATAGGACTCGTAGTTCCGCTAGCCCAACCGGTAGTACCGGTGAGTGAAGGAACCTGCGCCCTTGCCACTAAGGCGGTACTTCCGGTGGCTCACCCGGTAGTACCGGTCTTCCGGAGAAAACCGGAACTACCGCCCCACCTCCGGTCAACTACCGCTTGGAAACCAGAAGGTTTCAAGCAGGGGCGGTAGTTGGGACGGTGGTTGGGTCGGAACTACCGCCAGACAGATAGTTTCTGTGTGATGGCAGTCAGAGCGGTACTACCGCTCGGAACACCGGTAGTGCCGGTCTTGCGAGAAGAACACCGGTACTTCCGGGCCACCACCGGTCTACCACCGCACCCAGTACAGAAGGTATCACCCCTGAGCGGTACTTGGGGCGGTGGTTTGACCGGAACTACCGGCCACCGGTACAACCGCCAACTAGGGCGGTACTACCGCTGTGGATGAGTCTACACAAAAAGGAGAAATGAAATGGGACCTCTCTCTCCACGAACGGAGGCAATATAGTGGGTGCAAAGTATCTGTGTACGTGACTTGATTCACCCATTACCTTCCGATGTGGGTTCCCTCTTAATAGTACGGATTTTCTATGACCAAAAGAAACAAAAAGGCATCGGAACCTCCGTCTTCGATCTTTTCCTTAAAGAGGGAAGGCCTAACCGTCTTGTGCCACATGTTATCAACCTGAGTAATATTGACACACGATTAGTCCACACAAGGATTGTCATCATCACCAAAACCTCAGGCAAGAGATGCCCTTACAATTTGTTTCAGAGAAACAGAGGTGCAAGATTCCAGAGGATTGTGTCTATATTGACCTCATTCCCTGGAGGATTATTTTGTTCATTCCCGAGGAGGATTCTTAGCATTACGTGAGACCTCTCTAAGGATTTGAGTTGCCATCTCATTCTAACCATTTACTTTTCCTACCCCTGTGATTTAGAAATCATGTAAACTGAACGAGGCCTCAAAGAATAATGGCTAGAGGCACACTCCCCGAGCGAGGTAGGTTATCAAATCGTTGTTTCATCGTCAAACAACCGGAAAGAAGAACAAGAGCATGAAAGGAAACCAAACAAGTTTGGGAATTTCATAAAATGTTTGTGTTTTAAAAAATTGTTCATAAATTCAAAAAATGCTAACCTTTTAAAAAATATTCAGAATTTACAAAAACTGCTACATTTTTCGAAAAAACAATCTCTTTTGTTGGAATATTCGTTTTTTTAAAGAAAATCGGAATTTTAAAGAACCATCTAAAAAAGAGTGCTACAGTGCCAAGACGACACAGTGCATCGGTCGCCAATAACAACGTGCGCGTTAAATGGGCGGCCCAGTCGTGGCCCCCCTTTGGGCCTCGATCTTTTTTGCATCCTCTTCTAAGCTTAGGCTTGAGGCCCAGCCCAGCAAACAGGACAGCCACCGCCTGCGGAAGCCGCCTCCAGTCCACGCCGTGAAACTGTACAGGAACAGGAGCCGGAATCCGACGGCGCTTCTCTCCACCGCGCCGAATTCCCCACAAATCACCGTACGCCCCGACCCCGGATGCACGCCTCTCCAAGCCCGCCGGCCCCCGGCGCCCGCTCCGACGAGTAGGCCGCTCCCCACCGCGCCGGATCCCCGCCGCCGCTGACCTCCTGCACCTCTCCCCTCGTGCGCGGACCCTACCCCCACCCTCCGGCGAAACCCTCCCTTCCGCCGCCATGCTTTTAGGCGTCAAGGTCGTACCCCGCGGCAAGGCTGTACCGGTGAGTTCCCTGGCATCCCCTACCTCCCACTTCTCAGTCTGCGCACGGGATTTGGTTTGATTTTACTCCCCTTACTCCAGAAGCAAGGAGGCGGCGACGGCTCGGGATCCGACGGCTCCGCCGGGAAGACGCGCTCCAAGCGTAGCAGCAAGAGGAGAGACAAGGAGGAGAAGCGGAGGCGGAGGCACCGGCGCAGGTCGGGCAGCTCGGAGGAGGGGTCGGACGACTCCGTCGACGAGGAGGAGGAGAAGGAGCTGAGCCGGAGCAAGCGCCGGAGGAAGCAGCGCCGCAGGGGGCGCCGCGACTTCTCCGACGAGGATGAATCCAGCGGCGAATCTGACGAAGGAAGAGGTAATAGTGAACCTGGTGGATTCTGGTTCATGTGTTGCTTTGGTCAGTAGGATTTTTTCAGGTGCGCTGTGCTTAATCGGGTGGCATTGCTGCTACAGGTAGTAGCAAGGGGAAGCGAGGAGGCGCTGCAAGTGATGATGATGATGAACAGGATGAGACGGGAGGTGACGGGATGAGGGCAAGTGAGGTTGTCAGGAAGGAGATGGGGCTTGAATGGATGCTTAAGTCGGCAAACAGCAGTCAGCCGGAGGGCAGCCGTGCTCAGAGGGCTGAGAACGAGGACGAGAAGTTTGAGGCTACACATGAAGAGGTAATGTAACAGAATTTACTTCAAAAGAAACTTGTTGATGTTCATGTGTGTTTAGTTCATTATCTCATTTTTTTCTTTCAATTATTGATAATGACAGGTGAAGAAACCTAACCCGAAAGAAATGAACCCCTATTTGAGAGACAATGGTAGTGGGTATCCCGATGAAGCCACCGCCGCAGCTGCAGCCAGTCAGTTGCTTGCATCCTCCGTTGTTGGCGATGGAGGTGCTAGCTGGCGGCTTAAGGCTTTGAAACGTGCAAAAGAGCAAGCAGCTCGTGAAGGTAGAAAGATTGAGGAGGTGTGTGCATCGCCACATATGCTTATTCAAATGCAATTTTAGTTAGTCATTCTCTAATTTCCGAGACTCTTCAATTACTGCAGGTAGTTGAAGAGAGATGGGGATCACTGGGCCACCTAGCCGCATCAGTATCAACGTCCAGAGTTGCTCCTTCTTATGCTCATTTGCAGGCCATTAGGGGTAGAAAAGCTGGACAAGGAGACAGCTCTGGGAAATCCTCCAAAGTAGATCGGAAGGAGGACCAGCGAGGCGAAGAGAGTGGTGGTGGTCGCCAATATTTGCAAGGGGTCTCCTCCCGGGATCATGCAATGAGAAAACCCAGGCCTGATTCTGTACCTTGGAAGAAAAACAGACAGAATATATCCTCCGAGGATCAAACGCTCATCTCGTCAGCACTAGCAAGCATCAATAAATTTTCTAATGATGGAAGCTTTATGGATAAAATCAGTAACCATGATAGTAAAAGTACAAGTGTTTCAACTGTCGAGAAAAGGTATAGTGAGCAGAAAGCCCACCAGGAGAGTTCAAAGATATCATCTTCAGTGAGCACTCAAAAGCAGGAGAGTTCAAAGATATCATCTTCAGTCAGCACTCAAAAGCAGGAGAGTTCAAAGATATCATCTTCAGTCAGCACTCAAAAGCTAAATGCAAACCAGTTAGCTGCGAAGGTTCTGCAGCTCCGAATGAAAGGCAAGCACGAAGAAGCTGACCAACTTTCGGTAAGTGTCTCTATTGTTACTGTGACAAATTGACACAATGTCCCCCCAGTTCATTAGCAAATCACTAGTTTGTGAAATTGAATTTACAACATAACAGTGATTATGTTAATCCATTTTAATCCACATAAAGCCTTTCCAACATTTCTTTGACAATTAGCAACCAAGCGTGCTAGGAACTCTATATCAAACCATGCTGGCATAGAAATTTGGACTTTCTATAGGATTAACCTACAGTTTAGGATACAGTGGCTCCATCAAATTTTCTTGTGCTTGCTTACACTGCAAGTAGAGGCCACATGAGTTCTTAACTAATAACTTTTTTTTTCTCAGAGAGAAATGGAGACTGTGCTGGAAAACCAGAGTGCTTCTGTTGAAGAGCCTAGGCATGTAAAGGAAAATAGCTCAACCAGGTTTGTCAATCTTATGTTAGAATTCATCTTACTAGTTGGTGCCATGGCTGCCTGTTAACCTATCCTAAGTTGTGAGTTACATTCTGTCTGTTGCTTCCGTGTTAGAAACAAATTTCGCTTCAAGGGCGTTAAAATGCCGAAATTTCTAAGCAGCATGTGAATATTTTCATGATTATGTTCTACTTATTCTCTGTTCAGTACTCTTGAAAGGAAGTGCCGTATATGCCATTTAAGACATGTTTCATTTGTGATGCCCTACTTGCCTTTTTTGCTTTTGGATGTTTGAGCATTTTTGCCTGTGATGCTTGATGAAGTGATGCAACCTCATGTATTCAAACATACCCTTGGTACATTACTGATACCTGTTCATCTAAAGATGTGCACCACCTTATCATATGATGTGATTCTGCAAGATAACGGTAATTAGTTAGCACCCCAGCATTGGCCAAGATGGTATCCATAGTTCCATACTGTAGTCCAGAAAAGAAATGTGTTCATCTGCATGGCTATGCTGAAATCTTAAAGGTAGCAATCATCCACCGCTAAAATGATCATTCAGTTCCATTATGTCAATGTCTTAGTTGCCAGTAACGTTTATCAGGCATAGCTGTATGCTATGCAACTGAATTGCTCTCCTGAAATATTTCTGATATCCCTACATGTGTCGTATTATGCAAAACACAATATGCACCTGTATTGCTGTGTGGATATACTCTAGTTTGAACAGCAGATCTCTAGTTTACTTGTCTGCCTGACGCATATTGTCTTTTTCAACTGTAGGCATACAATAAAGCCCAGTGCAGCTGATCGCAGGAAAAAGGAAGAGGATGCTGACCTGCATCTTGCAAATAAAATTATGCACAACAAACAGTACAACATGAATAAAAGTGTGGAGGATGAATATGAGTATGGTGATGCTCCCACTAAGAAAGGCAAAAGGACCAGAGAGGCACACCAGGAGAATAGGGGCACTCAGAGACATATTTTAACTCAGAAAGAGCGCTGTTTGTATTGCTTTGAGAACCCATCCAGGCCAAAGCATCTGGTTATTGCTATAGGGAACTTCACTTACTTGATGCTGCCACAGTTTGAGCCTCTTGTTCCTGGGCACTGTGTCATTCTTCCGTTGCAGGTGAGACAACTTACAATATGCTGGAAGTACAACTAAGAAATCATCTGTGCATTCTGCTTTTATAAGAATCAGCCTGCTTCAACTCGATTGTGCTTTTGAATACCCTATTGTGGACCCTTATGATTTTCGTTGCAGCTCTTATGAATTGTCCATATTTTCTTACACTCTTATTGATTCTATGTTTAAAAATGTTTGTAGCACGAGTCTTCAACAAGAACAGTTGATAAAAATGTCTGGGAGGAGATTCGCAACTTCAAGAAGTGCCTCCTGAAGATGTTTGCGCAGCAGGACAAGGATGTGGTTTTCATGGAGACTGTCATAAGCCTGGTGAAGCAACAGAGGCATTGCATGATTGAATGCATCCCTGTCCCATGCGAAGTTTCAAACAAAACGCCAATGTACTTCAAGAAGGTCAGCTATCTATTGCTTTCTGCATGACTGACTGAGAACAATCTGGTCCTCCTGTGCTTGTGGTTCTAACGAAATTCCTTCTGTTCACTCCAGGCGATTGACGAAGTTGAGGAGGAATGGTCACAGCACGAGATGAAGAAGCTCATTCCAACGAGCGGTAACCTGCGGCAGGTCATCCCGGAGAACTTCGCCTACTTCCACGTGGAGTTTGGTCTGGACCGCGGGTTTGTCCACGTGATAGATGACGAGAGCAAGTTCGGTGCTGGTTTTGGGCTGAATGTGCTCAGAGGGGTGCTCCGGTTGCCGGGGGAGGACATGCACCGTCGCCGGAGGCACGAGTCCATGGATAACCAGAAGCAAGCTGTTGCTGGCTTCATGAAGGACTGGGAGCCCTTCGACTGGACGAAGCAGCTCGAGTAGAAGATGTAAATACAAACAATCTCAGGAACAGTTTGGAAGACTCACGCAGTTTGCGCCGACAGTTTTGTAGGGAAGAGATTGTACTTGGTGTTGTGTTGTATCTGTGTTCTTAAATGCTTTTTTTGGTTGAAGTTAACATTTGACAGGATATGGCTGCAAACATTTGTTCAAATATATCTGGAATTGACATTAGCGGCAGCCCAGAATGGCATTGCTGATCAAAACTGAATGAAATAAAAAGAGAAGGTTCTTTTTCAGTAGCAGGCGTGCATCTGCGGTTTGGTCATGCCTGCCACAGTTACAAACTGAGTACTCAGATGTTGATCTCAGTATGCATGCACCAATTTACTCATCTTCTTCGTGGCAATAAAATGAAAATAGAAAAAATCCTACCCATTGCTCTTGGAATCGAATCGAAGACTATAAAGTGTTGAAATAGTATATTGCTAGCCCTGGTATATTCGAAATATTCGATCCGACAAAAAACTGATGTCTTGAGGCGGCATTTTCTTTGCCGCTACCGCTGCAGCTCCAACTTCATGTTCTGTACATCTTCCAAACACTCCTGCTCTGTACATTCTGAATCTACCTTTCAGTTTCATGTGCTTTCCTGTTCTGTGCACATACACATACACATACACATACACATACACATACAGTGATCTGCTACATCTAACAACAATGGAGGCCAGTCTATACTATACTCTATACGAAACCAAAGAGGCCGAGTCTACTACGCTCGTCGACGTGATCCATGGCTACCGCAGCCGGAGATGCTCCTCTGTCCTGCACACACATGTAAGAAGAAGACTCAGAGACGTACGGATCATACTCATACCATCGGCGACCAAGCTAGAGAGCATCAACTAATGGACGGCTCACGCACATGGGGAAGAAGAGGCAGACGAGCGTGAGCAGCAGCGCGAGGACGAGGCAGGCCATGCCGGTGACGAGGTAGGCGCGGCCGAGGAACGCGTTGCGCCCGCCCAGCGGCCCCGCGGTGGACAGCACCACCGCCTTCTCCCCCTCGAAGCTGTACGAGTTGTACCTGTTCCGCACCGCCACCGCCACCGTCTCGCCGGCGCCCAGCTCCGCCTCCACCCTCCCGTACAGCTTCCTGAACCGCGGCATCGCCGCCGTCCGCATCCACACCATCAGCTCCTCCTGCTCGCTCAGCTGCACGCCCCACGGCCCTCCTCCCAGTCATCAGCATCACCATCATCCATCGATCGTCGTCGACATGAAAACAAAAGCTCGATTGAGCAGGAACAACTTACGGGCTTTCTCGGGTCGAGCCGCCCGCCGCCGACGAGGCTGCCGTTCTGGAAGTTCTTGGGGTACACGTGCTTGCCGAACAGCCGCTCCCGCTCGCTCCGCCACGAGATCCCGCTCTTGATCACCCTCAGCGCCTCGCCGCCGCGGGCGAAGCTGTAGGTGTCGTTGAACAGGCTCCAGGCCACGAGCCCGCAGGGCACCACGGGGCGGCCATTGCCGGCATAGGCTTCAGGCTTGCAGTCCTTTATGTCGGCGTTTGCCTCCTCCTTGGGGTCGCTCAGCTGCGCGATGTTGAAGCTCGTCGCGTACCTGAAATGAATTCACCTCGAATTTGAATTCTGACAAATTTTTGGATTTGCATGAATTTGACAGTGTGAGAACCGTAGTACTACCTTCGGTGGTTCTGGTAGAACCGGTCCAGCTGGTAGTACACGAAGATTGGCCTCTTCATAGCATTGGGGATCTACATACATATGCAGTTGAAGGACAGAAGGTCATTTTCACCAAAGCCGTCTTCGTCGATTGAAGGCGTAAAATGGTTCACTCTTTTTTTGCATGGGGAATTGTTCTTTGTCTTCTTAATTACCTTGAGATTTATTGTGCATGTCTTGTTTATCGACGCGTTCTGGATGTAGCCCACTTTGTTGTGAAGCATGTTCTTCGGCACGCATTTCGTGTCGTATCGGTAAACCACTTCAAAGACCTGTCGGAAAGCAAATGTTGTTTCAAACTTGAATTCGATCAAAGGGAAAAGTTTCATCAAGCACATAACAACCGAAATTAAGCACAACTGCAAGGATATGTGGAGTACCTTGTTTGAAGCCGCGTAGCAAGCAAGGCCGATCGGAATGAAGAGTAAGCCCACGAATACAAGCATGGGAACGACCTGGTTGCCCAAAGTTTGAATTTGTGAAACATGGGACATTTGAAAAACAAAAGTGTGAAATGATGAGGTTATAGGCGAACAAACAATTGGGGTCTCACCATATGGGGCGCCAGTATAGGCTTGCATGCTGGGAGTTGTTGCTGGGTAAATGCATGATCTTCAAAATCAACAGAATGGTTGGAGATTAAGGTCAGTACTTCTCATACGTACTCCCTCCGTCCCAAAATTCTTGTCTTAAATTTGTCTAGATAGGAAAGTATGTAACACTAAGACGTGACTAGATACATCCGTATTTGAAGAAATTGAAGACAAGAATTTTGGGACGGAGGGAGTACATCTTAACCACCAAAGTGACCATCATTGCTTCTCCATCAAGTACTAAATTATTACTGCTGTTAGATTTTACAAAAAGCAATTTACATCTGGTTTCTTGCGGCTTTAGTAGTTAGATTCACCTAATTCTGAGGAGAAAGGAAGGTTCTTTTCAGTTTGCAGCGTATCAAATCACCAACAAAAGAATTACAGATCATGCATCTAACAGAAGAGTTGAAGATTCGAAGGCAGGCTAAAAGAAAAGAACAACTCAGGGATATGCTTGTAGAACCAAGCAGCTACGGCTAGTAAGAAGAATTAAATCTTGTCTCAAAAGAAAAACAGCAAATGAAGCAAGCGTGAGAAAAACCAAAAGAGAATCTGCTTCTGTGGGGAGAGATGAATTACAGCGAGGCCTGTTGCGTTTCACCACCGCCGTGGCCGCCGGCGGGCCGTGCCTACCGCCGGAGCTCGGTCCGGCGCCACCGTTGGCCGGCGGCATCGCAGTCTCCTCCCTGAGAAAGAGCACCCCTCCTCCTCCTCAGATGATGATGCTGATGATGATGATGATGATGAACTCCTGGCCTGCAACTGCTTCAAGAAGTATGCAATGGAGAGGTGCCCTGAAGGTCAGAAGGAATTAAACAAGAAATGATGGCGATGTGGCACGGCAAAAGGAGGGAAAGGATCGAGAAGGTTTAGGAGTAGAGGGGAAGCAAGGAGGCTGGCTAGAGATCGAGACAAGATGTCCCTGTAAACCACCGGAAAGGCAAGCATCACCTACTTGAACCTAACCGGAGGTCTGCGTCAACCAACTCTCTCTCAGAGAAGCATTGGGTCACCTGCTCCGGATGGCTTTGGATCAACATATGTTATCTGTCTGTGTCGACTAATGGATAGTATAATTCAATGTGAGCCGGCCTGTTGGGCGTCCTTGGCTCCATCTGGCATCGCTAAGCAATCACTAATGACGATGATGTAGAGGCCGGGGCTGGTTGATTGGTCGATCATCCTTTTTTTTAGGCGCTTGCTTCTCTGACTTGGATTCGATCGTTTTTTGTCCATGTGTTTTGGGAAGCATTGGATAATCCGGAATCGAGAACAATTAATCGAGCTAATACAGCCAGCGGGCCATACACGAGGAGAGGACTAGACAGCTCCATTTTCTTCTTGTTCCATGTGCGTGAGCAAGCCAAGAAGCGCTAGGCTGCTCGCCACAATGCGCAACCCCCGGCAATTGTTATTTTTTGGCTTTTGACTTTTGTTGGGATGATCGCCATCAATTATGCCGTCATTGCTACTCAATGCTTATATGCTGTGCATATCATGTCGTAGATGGAAAAAAGGCCAAGCCCGGCAAAGCAATCTGAGGTAGCACGTACGGCTCACTCCGTTTATCTGAGATACTCTAGCACGTAGGGGCAACTAATCATCTCCGCACGACCCCACTTGGATACGCCAAATTCTTTTTGGCTATAAATAAATAAAGTTCAATCAACGACACATAAAGAGGAACTGTCGACGTTCGAAATCGAAAAAGTTATATAGAGGTTTTGATGCATGTACTGTAGAAAGGAATATTTGTCAATCGCAACAGCATTATTTGTGCTGTGTTAGCACAACCGAATCAAAATATATATCTTTCACAAACCAACGGCATGGTCGAATTTTTACCTTGCGCTGTACAAGGGCCCATGTGAGGTGGTAACCCCAAGTTTGAAGTTTCTATGAATGAGGAAACACTTCTCCTTTCCAACACCGAACAAATACAGAAACTGCACAACCAAATCCACCCAAAAAATCTACAATCCATAGCATCATATAGACATGGTCATGGGAAGAATCTTCTGAGACGCCGGCGGCGGCTTGATCTCCCAGGAGGCCTTTTCGGCCGACTCTTCGGGGAGAATGAAAGGCAGCGAGATCTCCTTGATCATCAGGTCGCCGCAGAAGGGGCACTCGCTCGCCACGGCGTCGTCCAGCTGCGACCTCAGCTGTTAAAAGAATCAATCACGGTGACATCGTCAGCATAAGAACCGCAGGCCGCAATATAATCAGAGTGTTGTGAGCATCATCCAACCTTGTCAACTGGTTGTGTGCTGACAATAGATTCACCGTTCCCGGTCCCGCCATTGTCTTTCGCTGCTTTCCTGTCCATCAAGCTTAGCTGCTTCTGAAGGTTCAGTATTCTCTCAGCCTACAACAAGGATGAACGAACAGTTGAACATCTACTGAACTTGAGCCTAGTCTCTAGTCTCTACTACTGAGAAATGGAACAGGCAGTTGAACTTTCTGCAGAGAGACTTACTTGCGCTTGGCTGGTGCAGCGAGTTACATGGGCGATCAAACAATTTGCATGGAAGGCGTGCCCGCAGGGAAACACATAGAAGGGGGCCATGTGTCCAACTGACGTATAGCTTCTTCCCACCTGGTGCAATCCTCCCACGGTCAATATTTTGCGCCGGCATACCTGTTAGTCCAGGACAATGAATTAGCACCATGATGTACTGCGCCAGATATAACAATAAGTACATAAAATTCATACGACCCTGAACCGTCCACACTAAAACAGGAAAGAACGTGGATGCATAGGGGTGGAAACTAATGACTTATTATCACATAAAAACTGCAACAGGCACAAAAGTCAGTAAATCTAATATACCACAGAGACCTCACAGGGATCATTCTCTTACCCCACATTCCTCCTCGCGATCAATCACTGTGAATCTCTGAGCAAGGGCACCAATATCACTTCTGATGTTGTCTGCTCCTCGCGTAGCATCGTCCATCTCAGCTTTCAGTTGCTCAATCTGGCTGTTATAGTCCTTGAGAGATTTGCAGATTTCTTCCTGTTCAAAACATTCTTTCATTGTTATTGCCACACAAAAGGGCATGGAATAATTAAAACTAAAATGTGGAACAGTAACTGTAAACTAGTGCAACGTGAATTCATGAGCCTTTAAGACGAAATAAACATTAGGTCGTTTTATATGTTCCAAGTAGATCGGACTGCATGAGCTTTCATAAATCTTACTTTAAAGTCGTCAATCAATACGAAGTCTGGGAAAAATGGCAAGATATCCTCAATCTTCAGCAAGTTGTTAGTTTCTGATAGAAATTCTATAGCTTTCTTTATGTTCTCTCTCTTGACTCCTTTCTCTTGCTCGATGACATGCTTGGCAACCTTAAGCCACAGCTTCTTCCTAAGCTCTTCATCATCTTCAACTTTGTCTGCTTCTGCCTTTGCAAGCTCCAAGTCAACCTAACGACCAATAAAGTACAGCAATTAGGGAACCTCAGGAAATGAGAGCACAAAAGTCATCAATTTGTAAAGGCACAACAGATGCTTCTTAGATTAAACATAGTGAAGTTTACCCTCAAAGCAAGTGCCACAGCTTCCTCATGCATGGACATCATGCTGTAAATACGAACACAAGCACGCATCCTCTTTGCTTGGAGACATAGACGCAGAGCATACTGGGGTTCGTAAAAGAACTCAGGTCCATTTGCTTGTCCACTCCCAAACTTGGTGTCGAGAAATTGTAAAAGCTGGGACTCATCCGCCTGCAGACGGGACAGACCAGAGTATAGAAAAAAATATAATATCAGTTTGTGTGTGCAGCAAATATTCACTTATGGCACTCGCAAGTTACAACCTAGTAAACGAATGCAGGAAAGATGAATAATGACATGAGCACAATGCAACAGTAATTGGCATTGCATTATGCATGGGGATAAAGTCAATGCTTTCAACAGAAATCATACAAGTATCGTTATAAAATTACTCCACATTTCCCTTTTACTCCCTCCGTCCCATAATGTAAGACGTTTTTTTGCCACTAGTGTAGTGTCAAAAAACGTCTTACATTATGGGACAGAGGGAGTAGTTTGTAAGAACGGCAAGATAATGTACCTTATTGGCATACAGCACACACGAGAAACAAATGTACGCACTATGGCAAGAAAATATACCTTCTTGGAATACAATGAGAGCAACAAATTGTGGACTCCAGGATCCTCATTGTTCAAATCTTTGACACAAAATTCCAAGTACTTAATGACCTCATGCGTTTCATTCCTGCAAGAATTGCTAACATGTTTACATCCATATATCATCTAAACAACAGAACAAATTAGCTGCGAAGCATCTCTGTTTTAGACATGGCTCCGCTCCGCTCCCTCTCCCCCGCCCCGCTCCCTCTCGCCTGACCCAGCCACCCACCAGCCCCGCCGCCGTTGAATCCCCGACGGCAGCCCTCCTCCACAGCCCCCCTCTCCCCAACCAGCTACCTCCGGCCATGGCGCCCGCAAGCGCTGACCCTGTCGAGCACCGAGCGACCCTCTCCGACGACCGCGTGTCCTACGGCAGCCGCTGGTCGGACTCGGAGAGTGAGTCCTCGCTGCGCTCGTACAGCGATGCCGCGCGCGCTCCGCCGGCCCCCTCCGCGCCGCTGACGCGCGCCCCGCCGGCCCCCTCCGCGCCGCTGGCGCCCCCCGTCCCACAGGCCACGGGCCCTGCTCGGGCGCATGCCTCGACCCGTCTAGGCCCCCGCTCAGAGGTTCACCGCGTATCCGGCAACGTCCAGGTCGACGCCGATGGGTATCAGCAACCGCGCCGCAGGCATCGACAGCGCCGCCCGCGCCAGGCCGAAGAGCCCAGCCCGCCCCCTCAGCGCCGGCGCAGCCCCTCCCCGGAGGAGGTCGCGGGGCTCTGCTTCCGCTGCCTCGACCCTCGCCACCGGGTGCGGGACTGCACCAACGACATCAGGTGCCGACGCTGCCTCGTCTCCGGACATGATTCGCGCTCCTGCGACGCCCCCGCCGCGCAGCCACGCCCCACCACTGGCTGCACCGGACCGGCCGTTCGGGAGCGCGCTCCAGTCCAGACTACTCCGCCGCCCCCGCCCCGCCTGCCGCCTGCAGCCCAGCAGGTCGCCACGCCGGCTGCGTGCGTGCAGGAGCCGGTCCGTGTGATCATGGCGCACTCTGTCGAGATGGAGGAAGCCGAGGCGGTCTTGAGCCGAGCCATGGTTGCATGCATCACCGGCAACAGGCCGCGCGTGTCCGCCACCAAGGTCTCCGACGTGCTGCTTGACACCTTTGACCTTGCCGACGGCGACTTTACCGTCCATGCCCACCATCCTGAAGACTTCCTAATCCTATTCAGCTCCCACGCAACCAAGCGGCGGCTGGACGGAGACCACTTCATCAACTCGCCGCGCTTCTCCCTATCCCTCAGGCCCTGGAGCAAGCTGGCTCATGCCGGATCCGACGAGTTCGAGTTTTGCGTGGAACTGGAGCTTCGTGGCATCCCCGCCCAGGCTTGGCATCTCTCCACTGCTGAGCACATCCTGGGAGCGAGCTGCTGGATCGAGCGCCTCCACCCCAGCACCCGCTCCAGAGCGGACATGGCCACGTTCCGGCTGGCCGGGCGCACACACTGTCCGGACAGCATTCGCCGCAACGCAATCCTAGAGATTGTTGAGCAGATCCCCGCCCGCCTAAGCTCCGATGCACCGATCATCAAGACGCTCACATACCCTATCGCCATAGCGCTGGCAAGGGTCGTGCCGACCGGCGCATCGTCTCTCGGCGCCCAGCCAGGTGCCGGCACTGGGCAAGGTGGAGCGGGCACGCGAGATGACGCCAGCCGTGACCGCGCCCCCGGCCCTGGCAGGGCACGTCGCCGTGGCCGTAAGCGCCGGCGTACGGACGCGCAACCTTCGGGCCGTGCGGATGGCATGGCCATGGACTCCCTCCTCTGGTGCGCCGGCAACCGTGATGTCCGCGCGGATGGAGTGACCATGGCTCCATCCTGGCCAACCCCCGCCGTGGTGGATGCGCCGCCGCCCGTACTGCACGCTCGCCGCAGCATGGCCCCGTGGCCGGGTCAGCACGGACCCACCAGCCACCGTCACGCTGCCAGAAAAGGAAGGGGAAGAGGAAAGCAAAAGAGGGCTTTGCCGGTGGACCAGGAGCGCAGCGACGCAGACGCCGCAGAGACACATAGGGCGATGACGAATGTGGCAGCTGGTGGCCCATCCTTGACCGTGGGAGCTTTGGCGCCGGTGCCAACTGGCGACCCGTCATTGGTGGCAGCCATCCCAGAAGCATCTCCAGATTCAAACCAGGCCAGGATCACCGCAGCCGAGGTGGATCGCGAGAGGCCCGCGCATAGCCCCACGCCTGGCTCGCCTGATCCGATGGGGTGTTGCGACCAGTCTGCCCTGAGCGAGGTGCCAGACTCCCAACCAGAGGGACCAGCTATCCTGTCGGGGCAAAGCGTCGCCCCGTTGACGCCATCATCTGCCGCGGGGCCAGACAAACCAGACCAACCCCACGCACGCGGCGAGGAGGACACGGTAGGGCAAGCCTCTGGTGGCGATAACCCCACCACCAGACAGACCGAGGCCCACACCCCGGTGAGAATACTGCAAAGGCCCGTGGCCCAGCCCACGACCAACTCGCCCACGACGACAAGGCCCTTTGAGGATATGCAAACCCCAACTAGCGGACAGCAAGACCGGCACAACTCTGCATCAGGGCGATTCGCCTCCCCGCCGATTACGCTACATCGATCCCGAGGCCGCGCTGCTCCGCCGCGCACTTGGACTCTGGGCGAGTTCCTGGCCGCCGCCACGAAGCACATCGCTGCAGCCCTGCCTACCCCTGGGAGAAGACCGCGGCGCCCACTCAACTTCACTCCGCGCCGAGGCCGCTCAGCCTCGACAGTCACCTCCCCACCGGCAGCTCCGCCCACTGCTGAAAGAAGATCACAAATTCAGATCTTGCGCACCCTTGGGATCGTTGGGACAAGCCAAAAGATCACGCTGGCTGAGATGAAGGCGTACGATGATCTGTTTGCAGCACCCATCCCACTCTCGGTGCTCACAGCCATCGCTGCTCTGGTCGACCGCGACATCCCTACGCGCCTGGCCACTCCAGCAACCGACCCGACAAGCAATGTTGTGGTACGCGCGTTATGAGCTGTACGCACACACACTGTCGACCCGTTGTGCATGGATCACAACCTTAGAATTGTTGTTTGGAATGTGCGTGGCCTTAATGCGCGTGCTCGACGCACGGCGATCCGCTCATTGATTGTAACCACCTCCGCCTCCATTGTTTGCCTCCAAGAAACAAAAATGGCGTTCATTTGCTCGTCGGTTGTTCTGGACACCCTGGGATCCGAGTTCGATGACTACACGTACCTCCCGGCGCAAGGCACGAGGGGCGGCATCCTACTCGCATGGAAGAGCAACACTGTGACCATCACGGACCCTTTGCTTACCATGAACGCTCTCACAGCCAAGGTGACCACGGCCACGGGTGCGCCTTGGTGGCTGTCGGTCGTCTACGGCCCCCAGGAGGATGCGGACAAGATCGCATTCATGCAAGAACTAAGAGACGTGCGCGCGAGCTGCCCCGGGCCATGGATGGTGTGTGGAGATTTCAACCTAATCCTCCGTGACGAGGACAAGAGCAGGGGCAATCTGAACCGCCGCATGATGGGACGGTTCCGCCGCCTCACTAACGACCTCATGCTGAAAGAAGTATACCTCAACGGACGGCGCTTCACGTGGTCAAATGAACAATCGCCACCCACTTTGGTGCGCTTGGACCGCGTACTCTGCACCGCGGACTGGGAAGACACGCACGCTGATTGCCACTTACGTTGCCTCGCGTCCGTCGTGTCTGACCACAGCCCACTCCTGCTCGATTGCTCGCCAACGCACACGGCGCGTCGACGCTTCCGCTTTGAGGACTATTGGCTGCGCTTACCTGGGTTCCACGACACGGTGGCCACGGCATGGGGATCGGTCCATGACACAGACCCTTTCCGTCGCTTGATGCTGCGCCTACAGACAACTGCACGCATGCTCACGAGCTGGAGTGCCAAGACCACCGGCTGCATACGGGACAAGATGGCAATCTCCCGCGAGCTCATCTCATGATTCGACAAGGCCCAAGAAGATCGCCTGCTATCAGCTTCGGAGGACTGGCTACGTAAGCAGCTCAAGATAGCGTACCTCGGACTGGCCTCCCTTGAGCGTACCATAGCCAGGCAGCGTGCTCGCATCACCACTCTCAAAGAGGGCGACGCCAACACAGCCTTCTTCCACAGGCAATGCTCATACCGTCGACAGAAGAACCACATCCACGCCCTTACCGTCAACGGCCTGGTTATCACCGGCCAGGAGGAGATGGCGCAGGCAGCTTTTGCCCATTTTGACGAACTCTTTGGCTGCCCTGCCGCACGCGATTGCTCGCTGGACCTCGAGCACCTCATCGAACCTTGCGATCTGGCAGGACTCGATGAGCCGTTCAGCCCTGAGGAAATATGGAACGCCATCAAGCTCTTGCCGGCTCGCAAGGCCCCCGGGCCGGACGGATTTACTGCTGAGTTCGTCAAGGCCTGTTGGGGCACCATTCGGCAAGACTTCCTGGACGTCTTCCAGCAGCTTTTCGAGTTGCGAAGCCGAGGCTTCTGCAAACTCAACCAGGCACTACTAACTCTGATCCCCAAGCGTGCCGATGCCAACGAACTACGTGACTACCGCCCGATTTGTTTGATACATCTCGTGGCCAAAATATTCGCGAAGGTGATATCCCTCCGACTTGCACCCAGACTTGGCGGCTTGGTCAGCACAAACCAAAATGCGTTCATCCCAGCCAGGAGCCTCCACGACAATTTCGTTCTGGTCAGACAATCTCTGAAACTGCTGCATCAACTCAAGGCCCCGCGGATCATGCTAAAATTAGACCTCACACGGGCCTTTGATTCCCTATCATGGCCATTCCTCTTCGAGGTTCTTGGTCAATATGGATTCGGGCCTCGCTTCAGGGAGTGGATAGCAATCCTCCTAACAACGTCCAGCACCCGCGTCATGGTCAACGGCGAACCCGGCCCACCAATCTGGCTACGATGCGGTCTGCGACAGGGAGAGCCGGTGTCCCCGCAGCTCTTCGTGCTCGCGGTTGACACCCTCAGCCGCCTCATGCAACGCGCCCACGACTACAGAATACTACAGCCGCTGCACCCCCGACGAGCTATTCCGGCGATCTCACTCTACGCCGATGACGTGATGATATTTTTGCCATGCCACCCAGGACGACGTGGCTGCCATCAAGGGCATCTTAGCCTTGTTTGGCCGAGCAAGTGGACTCCGGGTGAACTATACAAAGAGCTCAGCTACCATCCTCCATGGCGAACCCACGACGGCCGAGATGATCACCCAACTTGGATGCCCGGTGGTTGAGCTGCCCATCACCTACCTTGGTATACCGCTAACACTCCGCCGAGGCGCCGACCCTCTGCTGCACAGCTACAGCCCCTCGTCGACTCGGTGGCCGCCCGGCTCCCGACTTGGAAGGCTTGGCTCATGAACAAAGCCGGGAGGCTCGCACTAGTCAAGTCAGTACTGAGCGCTATTCCAGTTCATCAGCTGCTTGCCTTTGCACCGCCCAAGAAGACACTGAAGCAACTAGAGAAAATCCAGCGAGGTTTTTTGTGGGCCGGCCGCGCCGTCGCCAATGGAGGGAACTGTCATGTCAATTGGCGCCACGCCTGCCGCCCCGTGGAATATGGTGGCCTTGGGATCCGTGACCTGGAGCGCGCAGGCCTTGCGCTACGGCTGCGATGGATGTGGCTTGCCCGCACAGACAATGATCGCGCATGGCAAGGCCTGGATCTCCAGTTCTCCAAGGAAGAGCGAGCATTGTTCTTCGCATCCACCACTATGATACTCGGAGATGGCCAGACAGCACTCTTCTGGGATGACCGATGGATCAACGGCCAATCAGTCCGCGAGATAGCCCCCTTGCTATACCAATGCATACCCAAGCAGCGACGCAAGACACGAACTGTGGTTGACGGACTCAATGGGAACGCTTGGGCCCGAGATATTCAAGGAACTATTGGCATACACGAGATTGGCCAATACCTGATGCTATGGCAGGCGATACAGCATTCCACCATCTCGGAAGAACCAGATCGGCTTCTTTGGAGATGGACAGCAAATGCTACATACTCGGCCCAATCTTGCTACGCAGCAACCTTCCAAGGATCCACACGTTGCCACTCTTGGAAGCTGATCTGGAAGAGTTGGGCGCCACCCCGCGTCAAATTCTTCCACTGGCTTGCCCATCAGGACCGATGCTGGACGGCGTCGAGACTTGCCAGCCGCGGCCTGCAGCACCACCCTAGGTGCCTCCTCTGCGATCAAAACCCGGAGACCATCCAACACCTGCTACTGGCATGCCCATTTGCTAAGCAGATCTGGCACCTCATCCTGGACTGGGCGCACATCCCGGCCCAAACGCCAGCCAATGATACTACCTTGATGGACTGGTGGCTGCGGGCGAAAGCGCAAACCCCTCCTACGCTACGCAAGGCCCTACAATCGATAACACTGCTCGTCCCCTGGATGATCTGGAAACAGAGGAATGAGTGTGTCTTCGACAATGCAAGACCCTCGATAGATGCGCTAGTTGATAGGATTAAAGACGAGGCCAAATGTTGGGCACAAGCTGGGGCACAAGGGCTGCGAGTAGTCTTGCCCGCCTCCTGGGATGTCCACTGATCGAAGGCGCTAGAACTTTGTAAATATTACCTCCTAGGAGGCATGTACTTTCTCACCTTTCCAATGCAATGAAACGCAAAAATCGCTTTGCGTTTTCTCGAAAAAAAAAAAATTAGCTGCTCATGATTGTGGGTTGCTCCAGATCTTTGAGAACGAAGGTACTAAAATATTTTTAATAGTTCGATTCAAAGTTTTTCCATCTAAGTTTTATTTAAAAGTTTTATTTCAAAAAAAAGTTTTCCCATCTAAGTAGGATTAAAGTCCAATATAGCTGCAGATTTGAAATTAACATTTCAATACAACAGACATATTTTTACTATAATAACAGAAGTAAGCTAGTAAGGTTGTTTCTACATCAAGACCATATAGTATTCTAATAGAAGATAATAAGTTGTTTGTGTATCATACTTGGCATGTGGTTCGCTCACATAACGCATCATTGCTGGTATAAGCTTCCCTGGATTCAACTTGTTTCTTGCCATCATCCATGATTCAACGGTCTCGTAAGCATCTAACATGATTAAATCTGGGGCAAATTTATACTGCAGGAACACAAAGTTGTAGGTAAAAATTTCGCTTCACTTGACAAATTTAGCTGCTCAATAACCGATACAAGTAAAAACAAGGTAACTTGCATGTGGTAAACAAAACACCATTTTTTTTAGTTCTAGAGAAGTACCACAAGGTCTACTGGAACATTATGTCGTTGAAGCACTTCCAAGGCTTTCCTTGCTTCTCCTTGCTGAACCAGTAACCGGAAGGAAATTAGCACTGATGCCTCAGCAAATGTCAATGGGTTCGCAGAAGAATGATCCATATAAATAAAATTTGTGTATTATTATATGATTTTTACAGAGAATACGGTGCATCAAAGTGAGGCGATGGGTTCAACAGAACATGTGGAACAAAGTCCAGTGCAGCGATACTTCATAAAGCACTTGTGCTGAGACCAGCGTAAAAGATTAAAGTCTGGAGATATTTATAGATTGATGTATCATGTGGAATAACTATTCCCTCTATTATTTTTACACATATGAATTAATTCAAAAAATAAAGTTGTTCAAGAAAAATAGAGAGAAGGGAATTTAGTGGTAGACATTTATATCAAGGACGCAAGATTGACCTAGCTTGTTATTATTAAGATGAAAGTCGACATTTATAGATCAATGTATCATGTGGAATGACTATTCCTCTATTATTTTACACGTATAAGAATCTACTTACAAAATAAAGTTGTTCAAGAAAAAGAGAAGAGGGAATTTAGTGGCAGGCATTTATGAAGGTATGCACTGGCCCAAGCCCATTCCAGTACATATGTTACAGGAACATGCTTCTAAAAAAATAGCTAGAAAGGTTATGCGATTTGCCTGCTGCTTTCTGATCTTCGCTAAAACATGACATAAAAATATTATGATAAGACTAGCTAGCACTTGTGTTCGATATCATGTAAGCTCAACAGCGATAGTGTTAACACCTTCCTTAAGAGTATCTCCAATAGGTTCCCAAAAAAACTAACATATGGGTCCCACTTGTCAATGAGATATCTCTCTCTATCTCGACGGCTCCAGTGGTGGCGCGCTGGTTCAACGGGTGCTCCAGCGGCTCGGGTGATGTGGCACTTATTGGGACTCGTATTGGGAGGGGTCAATTACCCCAACATAGTGGGGGAGTTGGTCTGTTTTATTCGGAGTCCCCGATGATTTTTCACGTAAATGGGGTCAGTTGGAGCAGGTTTTTTGGCCCAACTCCCCCAACATCTGTTTTTTATTGGGGAAATGGGTTCTGTTGGAGATGTTCTAAGTTAATAAGTGCCTGACCTGAATGTAATGATGAACCACAATTTCATACTGCTCCTTCAAACCAGCAAAATACACCAGCTCATCCACTCTGCCATAACTGTCAACATTTTGAAGAGATTGATCAGAGGCTTATACACCAGCAATGCACCAAAACAGAGAAAACACAGGGTAGCTCGTGCATTACAAGTACAAAAGAACCATCTAAACTACATAACCAGCATAATTTTACATTCACCCATTTATACAACTCAGTGCTTCATAATGCATAACCTTACGGAATAAGTATAATATATATCCTGGGATTATAACAAAAACAGCAATTAGCTTTCCGATCACCTCGGGTTCCTTGGTGTTTTAATTCTTATTCACAAGTCTTGATTGATGCTTCACGTTTATGTTCAGCTTATCACAAATATACAACATGCAGTCTTAACTGCTGCACTATGCATGTGCTATCCAAACATATGTTGTATGCATGTCCAAACTAAGAATCTAACTGAGATGTAATGTGCACCAATAATAGGCATACCTTTCCAGCAGTATCATTGTTGTTGCTTCATCTAATACATCTTTGCTATCACTGAGAAACGCACGGAATTCATCTACTACTGAACGATATGCCGAGCTATTGGAATTTGTTACTGTATTTGTAGTGGTGCCTGTGCCATCTTCCAACAGGAGACGATTAATCTACAGAAGTTGTGCAAAATATAGCGAGTAAGCCCCACAAACTCAGTTATGCAACCAAATATTGAAGCAATATTTCCAGTATCAATGCAATTTAAGTTACATTATTTTGAATGCTGGATAATGGAATCGTGGGCAGTAGGTACCTTATCCAAGTACAGCTCAGTAGCCCAAGTCGAGATCATCGTTATTTGCATCTTGTCATCTTTGGTGAGGTTATCGAGCCTTCTCAATAAGAAAGTCCTGAGAGCATCCTGTCAGGTAGACAAAGTCAACGATTGCAGACATAAATCCGACAAGTCATAGACCGTGCAACACTGTAGATCTTATGAAATAGTGCACCCAAGCACAACAAAAGCTTACTGTAAGTAAATTCACAAGCTTAATGATACTATATTTGTTATGATGAATACTGGAAGTACTAAAACTACAAGATCAGGACAAATAAATAGATCTCACAGAAGTTTTTCAACAATGCACATTGATTAGTAGTACTCCCTCCGTTCGGAATTACTTGTCGCAGAAATGGATGTATGTAGACGTATTTTAGTTCTACATACATCCATTTCCGAGACAAGTAATTCCGAACGGAGGGAGTACTCTAGAAGGAACTCTTTTGCGTTTTCTCGAAAAAAAAGTACTCTAGAAGGATAGTACATTCAAAAGCTTGCAAAAATGTACTGCATCGGAAAGTTTTGAGTAAATTACCTGCTCACCTACGGATATAAACTTTAAACTGATCTCTTCAAATGATAAAATATAGTTCATCTGAAACCAAAGAACAAAGTCCTCAAATGAACAAGGACAACAAAATAGCAAGAAAAACTATTAAGGAACACAATTAACAGCATGGCTTTCACCTTTGCATAGAACGAAGCTGCTATGTAATATTCTTTTGAAGCAAATGCAGCATCAGCCTGCAAAAGAAATGGTTTTTGTATAACGGAAGGCACTGATCATTGCAATATTCCAAATAAGATCCAGCATATCATCGTATATAAGAAAATGATGCAGGAGCACAAAAGAACGCATGGGACGATTCTGCAAACATGCTCACATGCATCGAGATGTATGAACATCACTTCACATTGATCTCTAGGAATAAATACATTACCTGCACTAGATAAACTTGGTCCCTCTGGAAAGAGTTACGACAATGGGACAGAGCAACAGCATATGCCTTCATATCCAAGTACACTTTCCACATGTCACGACCCTCATCAGACGTAGAAACCTAAACGACAAACAATATTAGTAACATTATTACATGACTCAAAAGCAAGTATCAGAATTCAGTACCTGGAATATAGAGTTTTCGTCAAATGCATAGAAAACTCCAGTTGATGCATCACTACAAAGCCCGATGATTCCTTTTGAAGATTTGGGTGCATTATCAACTACAAGCTCCTCCACAATTTGCTGACTGATTCTGTTCACTACCTAAGAAATACAGGTTATGTGATGCCTTGCCTTTATAAGTAATATATACTGGTGAAGAGAAAAAATAATGCAAGAAAGCAAAATAAACCACAGATAAAATATGCAAATCTATTTTTAGAATCATCTTACCTTAATTTTGTCTTCAATCAAGAGCAGAAAATGGAACTCAGACACTGCAAATGACGCTGGTTTCGTGTTGGAATCTCCAAGTTTTGAATAGTCAAAGAAACCTTTGTTTTCCACAAAGTTTTCATCTCCACTCGTAGAGCTGCAGAACTAAAATTAGTAAGAAGACAAACAAATACTACATAAATAAAGTGTTCTAAACTAAATTCCCCAATATTAAGTCAAGAATAAAGCAGTAGCTAAAATACTATTATAGCAAGAAAAAATAAAATAGCACCATAATTTTTTTAGAGGGAAGAATAGGTTTCTAAAAAGCCTCATGCGGACACTTGACCTTCCACCTTGCTTCTTAGCATTAGGTTTATCCTGTATTTAAGGGTTACAACTAAACTGGCTTATTGCTTGGCTTGATATATAAATAAAGGTTGAACCCTACCCTGAAAGAACAGTTCAAGAAGCTAGCTGGAGAGTACGGAATTTCAAGTTCATAGGCTTAAAATATAGAGTAACACAAAAATTTAGTAGGTTCATCCTATAATGTTCGTTCTATCTCAAAATAGAATTCATTTTTTCAGAGTTTCATGTTGTTAAGCTAAAACGTTGATCATTAATACCTCTCACAATAAACGGTACAAAGCTAATATTTTGAAAGTAACCCCAGAAAGGAATCTAATTATCTCATTTTCATGTGGAGTCTAAATCATATTGCGTGCATTAGTAGTTCACGTTAAAAAAGTTACGAAAAATATGTGTATTAGGAGCATGTCAGAAATTCATTGTTAGGTAGAATCTGGTTAGACAAAGACATGATCTAGTTCCTTTACAAATTATATGACCGAATTCATTTGAATAGAGAAACAACGTATTTCACCTGTGTTGAGCTCCAAAATTCAGTTCACCGTAATAAATTCCAGCTCCAGAAAGCCATCCAAAGTGTTTAGCCCTTCTTTGCTTGATAAAGAAGTGTAGTTCACTGGAGGCCATGCAATGGATACATACGTTACAAACATAAAATTCTTATGCACAATAATAGTTAATAAAAAGCAATCCCTTTGCTACAGCATCTTATAAATAAGACCAAATTAGACTTGCCTATTAGGTATTTCTCCTGGGAGCTCCATGAAGTGTATGGCACGGTCGGAATAGCTAGCAAAAACAGTCTGTGCAACAAGAGATTTTATTATACAACATATTAAGAAAATGAGGATATATACATATGTTGCATGTCTGTTTCTTTTGACTGAAGCATGTCTGAAATTCGAAACCAAAATCACAACCGAAAAACTGAAACACAGCATAAAATCTTCTGCAGAAAAATGTGTAGCATGTGCCGCTGCTCACAGAAAGACAAGGCATTCTAAGTATATGGTCTAATCTACAAGGCATACTGACTTGAAATGGCTGAGTATATGGTCTAGCATTTTCCATGTTACCGAGTCACGTTACTCGATGTAAACAGGATCATCAATGATTCTTTCGAATTACCAAGTCTAAAACTAAGTTATTTTCTCACAAATAGACTCAATGTCGAAAGTCAATACCACATCGGAAGATGCAACAAATAAATTGAGAAAAACCACTTACTTCAAGAGAACCAATGCCGGTGAACGAGTAAAGCCGTGTGGGCGTGACAGCCATCACATAGTACCTCGTGGCGTTCCCAACCACAGCTGTCTCCATCTGCACAACCAAATTGCTCGATAACACTCCCTCCAACAACAAAAACGCCAACACAAATGTAAGCACTGAACCCAGGCGCTGGTAGCGACAATTCAAACCTGCAGGTCCTTAATGCCCTCTCGCAGCTCGGTGAGCTCGAAGAGCAACTTCACATATTTCTCCTTCTTGTCAGCCTCGTCCACGGCCATCTCAAAGATCTGTCCAGTCTCCGTCCCCAGGATCATCTCCTTGGTTGACGCTGCAGCAACAAAATCACAGAGAATAAATAATCAAGAACATGAAACAGCAAAGGCGGCTGCGGATCATCAAAATATAGTTGGATCGATGAGCAAAAACCTTCGGTGATGGCTTGGCGATTCCAGGCAACAGCATTGACGAGGAGGCCACGGAGGCGGGGGAGTGGCTTTGGGCGCGGCCACCTGGCATGGTGGTAGTACGTCTCTGCGCTACCCGGGTGGATCACCGTGACGACACAGTGCTTGCCACCAGGGTCCAGGAAAACCCGGTGCACTGCATGGTCGCCGGAGCGGCCGCCCCCGAGGTCAAGATCTGAAGGAGAGGCGGCAGTTATTAGTCAAACAGAAACGGGTCTGCAAATTGGAGAGAGGAGAGTGGCAGTGCTAAGGACTCTGACAGAGAGGGAGTGGCGGGGGAGACTCACCCAGGGCGTCCTCAAAGGAGAAGTCATGGCGGACGAGCCAGCCGCGAGAGGTGCCAAGGACGATGACGTCACTGCCAGCGGCCATAGAGGTGACGGGCCCATGGCCCCTCGAGGCCTGGCGCTCGAGGGGGTCGACAGAGAAGAGCTGGCCGGCATCCATCACAGCCGGCAGGTGAGTTCGTCAGGGATTCTGGCTCAGGGTCAGTTTTGGTCTGGGATCATTGTGCCAGTCCTTTTCAACTGTAGATTTTGCAGAAGTGGATTCTGCTGGGCTGCCAAGGGAAACAGTTGTGTGCAGAATCCCCTAAGAAACCGCAGTCCAGTTCTTTTCAACTGCTGCGTTTTGAAATTGTTGTATGAGCTTTCTGTTGAAATGTCTATACTAACCCTGACTGAAAGTGTGCGTTGAGTAGCTAACACGAGATATATTTCGTACTGTTTTACCGAAAATATGAGCACCAAAGCAATTTACGAACATCATGAAGTGCTAAATATTACAAATAAAAGAAAGCTGTAAAGTTTTCTTCCCAGCAAAACAATTTACAGACAGCATGGATAAATTGTTCACTGCCATACATCTTATGCGCAAAACACAAATGCTTGTAGATCCATGTGTTATAGGTACACAAATTGCCAACGAGATTTAGAAAGAGACCAAATGCTTGTGCGTCCATGTTCTTGTACAATTATTACATGTTCTTGGACTAGTAGTTCTCTCTGTTGCTCAGAAGCAGTGGCGGATCTAGGATTTAAAACAGGGTGGTCCACTTTTAAAAAAATGACACGCCAACGCTCTAATTAATTTACTAATAGCACATAGAAATAGATCAGTATGGTCTTACAGACATACTAAAATTCTCAATTTTGCATAAGAGAAGCCTGCATAGTACATACCTTGAGAAGTTCAAAGAAGACTATGTGGCATTGTTAATTTGTTTAGAGCGGCGAACAATCAGCCGAATCATTCTTATGTCACTGATGATCAGGTGTTCATGTGCTGGATAGCAAAATTATGTGTATGTGTTCACAGGACTGTGTGTCCATGTACTGGATAGCAAGTCCTATTGTCTATAGATTTGACTCTTCCACCTGATAGATCTATAGGCAGCAAAGAGCACACCCTAAATCAGAAATTGGGGAATGAGCTGTGCCGCAGGTGGGCAACTTACCTCAAGTCCTCGCCGGCCGAGTGCCGGAGTCGGCGGAGAGCGGATTGGGCGGCGGGCGCTGCCTTGCGGGGGCGCGATGGCGCCGAGAGCCGAGGGGGAGGGGGGCGGCGGGCAGGGGGAGGATCCTGGTCTTCTAGCGACGGGCGACGGGGTCCGGCGAGGCAGGCGGCGAGACGGCGAGATCGGGAGCCCAGCGGCCGAGGTCGGGGACGAGCAGGGGCTCCGTGCTTCTTTCTTTTTCTTCTTGCTTTTTTTTTTGCTTTTTTTTTTAGGGAAGGGGCTCGATGCGTCTGCCCCAGTGTCCGAGTAGGTATCGCCTCGGGTTTCTGGGCCGGCCCGTTTTCTTTTTTTTTTTCCATTCGCTGGCTCGCTCCAGTAGAGTAGAGTATAGTTTATTATATACTCCCTCCGTTCCAAAATATTTGTCTTTCTAGAGATTTCAACAAGTGACTACATACGGAGCAAAGTGAGTGAATCTACACTCTAAAATATGTCTATATGCATCCGTATGTTGTGTCCATTTGAAATGTCTACAAAGACAAATATTTAGGAACGGAGGGAGTAAAAAATAAAGTAGAGTAGAGTTTCATTGTTGTTGTTTCTTTCCTTCTTTTTGTCTACTACTAGCAAAAGAGCATGTGCGAGGGAGGGGAAAATAACAGATGCCCCTAACTAATAACCGTGACTCAATACCCCAATAGATCCATGTTATTTATTCGAACACGGCATCCCATCTGTGTTGCCGCTTATCCTTCTCCCACCCTCGTCGACGGTGGCCTCAGTGCTCATAGAATCGTAAAGCATTTGAATGTTGTCGATCCTAAGGCATCCCTCTCTCCGCGTAAGATGATAAATATGCTTTCCTTTTTTTCGTGCTAGGTTTTGCCTATGCGTCCATGTGTTATTGCAGATGATTTTTTCGTATCCAATCTAATTTTACTAAGGTGTTCATTTTCAATCCGGTTCTACACCGATACAAAATAGAGGCGGATCGTGCATTATTGGTTAAGGCAGCACCTTAAATAACATTATTAGAATGGTTAACGGGTAAAATAACATCATATTCAGATTCTACAAAAAAAAAATTCAAATTTCATATGTAATGTGTTAAAATCGGAGTTGAGGTTTAAAATATATGACTATTTTAAAAAACATATGATATGTACTGCGGGTGTTTGCTTTTTCTTTTTTCTTTTTGGTTTTTCCCTTTTATTTTTCTTTAAAAATCATTTTAAAGAACATGGACATCTTTTTAAGTTGCACAAACACTTTTTAAAATTACATGAATATGAATATATTTGCGGACAATTTTTAAAAACTACATGGGCATTGTTTTGATAGAACATGTGAACACTTTTTAAAACTACATTAACATTTTACAAAATGTGCAAACACTTTCTTACCAGCACAAACATTTTAAACAAGATGTGTGAACTCTTTTAAAAATTTCTTACACATTTTTAGAAGACATTAACATGTTTTTAACTTACATGAAAAATTTGTGAAATACTTTTCTTAATTACATGAATATTTAAAAAAAATTAGTACAAGAACACTTTTCGAAACATGCTAAAAACATGATTTTTTGAAAGATCAATATTTTGGGGGAAATTGTGTATGGATATTTTGTTTACTTTATTATTATTATTGTTTTGCATGTTACAGTAGAATTTATTGTTGAAGGGGAATGCTGAACTGAACACATTTTGTGGATCTGTTTCGCATGTTAGTACTCCCTCCGTCCCAAAATTCTTGTCTTCAATTTGTCTAAATACGGATGTATCTAGTTACATTTTAGTGTTAGATACTTTCATATCTAGACAAATCTAAGACAAGAATTTTGGGACGAAGGGAGTACATTTTATTGTAGAAGGGGTAACCACCGTGAGATGAAGAAGCTTCTTCCAACAAGTGGTAACCTGCAGCAGATCATCCCGATGTTGTCGGAAAAAAGCTTGTAGTGATGTTGTCATGTGTCTGTATTTTAAATGCTTGTTTCCATTTTGGTTGAAGTTAAAAATGCTTCTCTTTGGTTGAAGTTCAATACAAAATGACATGAAATGAAAGGGCCCTCTGGAATTAATTTAACTGTGCTGCAGCAGTTATGCCGTGTTACAAACTTGTGGTTGCAGTTGCCTTGATGCTGAATGTTTGCACCTCTGACATTTGCAGCATGCAGCCTCTGACATTGCTGGATCCAGCTTACATTCTGAAAATAGGCTGATAGATTTGGTTGTCTTGGGCTACCTGATCAAACTATAGTTCGTCTCTTTGCTTTGCGCTTTTTTTTAAAAAAAACTTCACTTTGCTTTGCTGTAAGCAGAGTTGCTCTGGAGTTGATTTATGTGGACTCTTCTGTCATTGTGTGCACCGTATCTTGAAGAAATCCTTCCCTATCTTGAGCTGGAAGGACTTACTTACCCCGGGCAGTGTTCCAATCATCATCAGCCTGAAACTAGCCAAGGAGATAAGAGGATATGTACGTAGCTGGTACAGTGCCGATGTTCAGTTGCAGAGCAAGTCACGGCAGAGTAGTATTGATCTCACAACCTATTACTAGAAGACAATATCTAGTTACAGTGTTAGTGTGTTACCTTCGCTAGCTGCAGGCAGGCCATGGTCGTCTGCTGTGCTTCAGACCACACGGACGGAGGCACACGGGGAGCTCACAAGAACACCGGCCGATGCCGAGTCCGTGAACCTGAACCATGGCGGAGCCATGGGGAATGAAGCCTGGTCCGAAACGCACCACACGCACGCCATGCGCGCGAGCGTCTCTCTTTCAGACCCGGCGTCATTCCCCTCGACAACCATGACGCGGAACCAAGAAAGAAGACCACCAAGATCGTGTATTTTTATCTTCTTTCCGCGCGCGTGTCAGGCCATGAACTGCCCTGCCCGGCATGTATGCGCACCGAGGCGCAGCTCTATATCTAGCGGCGGGAAAGGCGGGCGGAGATCGAAAGGCCAGGCGAAGGCGACAAAAGCAGCTGCGGATTAGATGCCCGAGCCGTCGTTTTCGGCGGAGATCGTCGGCGATCCGGGTGGTGGCGCCGGTACGCGGCAAAGCGGGCGACCGGTTTGTGTGGTGGTTAGACCAGCTACGACTACGAGGATGATGATGATGATGATATTCCGGTGAGACTTTCAGAGTGCGGAGGAAATTAATGTTTCATAGATATTCCTTTGTGGTCGTGACATGCCGGTGTGGTAGTCGGAGTGAGGGGAGGGATCTCCCTCCAACTGCCGTCCAGACGCGAAGCGATTCTCCTGCAAAGTGCGGGGACTTTGCATCGAACCTGACATCCCACTTGACTTGGGGGAGAGACAGAGAGGCAGGGAAAGGGGAGAGGGAGGCATTGAGCGGAGGAGGAACCGAATGGTTGCGATGCCAAGCTTAAGGATCAAGCTACAGAGAACTATCGGATTCTTGTTCCTACGTACCTTTCCCTGGCTTCTTTCCATGATTACATCAGTTGATTTCCCAAAATTCAACTCACATACTGTACTTCTAACTTCCTTCCGCCTTTGTTTAAGTTCAGAATAAGATGGCGTTGGCCAAGTCCTTTTCCTTTCTCCTTTTTTTTTAGAAAAAAGGGGTCCAACCATTACTCCAATAAAAAACGCCCGAGTACCCTCCTAGGAAGCTCGTTGATTGAGAATAGACCTGGCCATGGGCAACCCGGCCCGGCCCGAAAAAGCCCGGCCCGACGTTGCTCCCGGGCCGGGCTCGGGCCTAGATATTCAGCCCGTTGGCCAGGCCTGGGCCCGTCAAATTTGTGTTTTCCTGAAGGGGCCCGGCCCGAGGCCCGTCGGGCTTTTGCGTGTTCGGACCGGGCTCGGGCCCAAAAAACAGGCCCGACGGCCGGGCCGGGCCAGGCTCGGGCCTGGGTTTTTTGCACCGGGCTTTGGTAGGCCCGGCCCGAGGTTTGGCCATGTCTAATTGAGAGTGCCCTCGTCGTCGTCTGTTGTGTCCTCGCCTCGAGCGGATGGATTGGCGCGCTGAAAGAACATGCGGTGTTCCCATGTTTGGTTTTGGTAATTGATGACAATCTCTATGGACTAATGGTTGCCTTGAGTTATATTTGAAGGGTTTGTTCATAGACTTTTCTTGGAGTTCATTTGTTGGTTTCAAGGAGAGTTTGTGATGACCAACATGCTATTAAGGAATTATCCAAAGTTTGGTCTTGTGGGTGTTGAGCTTATTGCAAGCATGTCTTGAAGAAGAAGAGTTTGTGATCATTCATGTTCACCTTCAAGACATCATCCAAATGAAGAGAGTTGGAAAGATTCAAGGTTGATCAAAACTAAGTCAAAGAATGAATCAAGTTGATCAACACACAAAGTGTAGAAGATGTACCGAGAGGGATCAAACAATCCCATGATATGATAAGCATTGTCAATCACGCTTTGTGTACTAACCCATGGTCTTCATGAGAGTTCTTTGTGGGATTAGGTTGCGGTGTGCAAGTTCAAGTGGAGCATCACGAAGAGATCAAGTGCTTGAAGCTTGCCATCCATTGTGATGACAATGCACTTGTAAAGATATGCCGAAGAGTGGCTCACCCATAGTGGAGTATGGGGGAGCAATCTACTAGTATTCACCGAGACAATGCAATCAAGAAAGGTGGTCCAACTTGAGGAAGTCAAGATCGTCTATATCTAGCTCAAGTGGACTTTGTGCAAAGCAAAGGTTTGCCCTTGATAGGTTTTCTATTTTACCGGTCTCGTGGTGGTAGTTGGGAGACCAGGTTATAGGATCGTTTGTCGTACTATCAATGGGGGCTCTCAAGTTGGTAGCTTGATCGTATCGTTAGTAGAGAGCCCAAACCATTGCATCCTTGCATCATGTTTCTTGGTTCTTGTTTGGTTCTCTTTGTGAGTCTTAGAGCTTATGGTCATTTTGATGACAAGCTTGAGTTCATCGAAAACGGAGTTCACATGCGTCTTCTATGATGTTTTCGGTGTTGGAGGTTTTACCGGTCTTATCCGAGGAAGGGTTCTCACCATTTTCTTATGGGCCTTTTCCAATTTGCTTCTTATTGATATTTCTTTCAAGATTGTGTTAGCCCTTGTCGCTAGCTTTCCAACAAACTTGGTTTCATCGAATTCGGAGTTCGTATGCGAAAGTTGTGGCTGTTTTGATCTTACGTGTTTTTCATAGAGAGGTTGTACCGGTTGTACAACCGGTGTTTGAAGCGGCAGTACCGCTCCAGAATTGGTCTGAAGGTTGTACCGGCCATGTGCCGCTCTACCACCGGAATAGTTTCTGTTTTGGAACGGTTATTGGGCGGTTGTTGACCGGTTGTACCGGTTAGTTTAGTTTAACCGGAACTACCGGTTCCTCGGGCTATTGTACCGCTTAGTGCTTTTTCCTACAAGTTGGTTTTCCCTCTGCTTTGACCGGTTGTACCGGTTCGTGCACCGTTTGTACCAGTCCTACAGTTTTCTACACATAACGGGCAGATTCATGGGGACCTATAAAAGGGGATCTTCTTCCCCATTGGACCTCATCCTTTGAGCTCGTGTTCTTCCCCCATTGTTGACATTCCTCGAGCTTGCTATCTCTCAATCCCTCCATGGATTCTTGCTAGTTTTTTAGGGAAAAGAGAGAGGAGATCTAGATCCACATTTCCACCAACCACTTTCTCCTCTAGGTGAGGGGAACCCCTTGGATCTAGATCTTGGAGTTCTTGGTGTTCTCCTTCTTGTTCTTCCTCTCATTTCCCTCCCTAGCATTAGTTGCTTCGGTGGGATTTGGGAGAGAAGGACTTGGGCACTCCGTGTGCCCTTGCCATTGCATTTGGTGCATCGGTTTTAGTTCTCCACGGTGATACGTGGAAGTGAAGTTTGAGAAGCTTATTACTCTTGGGTGTTTGGGCACCCTAGAGCTTGTTCCTCTTGGGTGCCTTGGCGCCCTAGACGGTTGGTGTTGCTCGAAGCTCAATCATTGTGGTGTAAAGCTCCGGGCAAGCGTCGGGGTCTCCAATTAGGTTATGGAGATTGCCCCGAGCAATTTGACGGGTACCGGTGACCGCCTCCAAAGGTTGCCAAAGTGTACGGGTTCGGTGACCGCCCCCAAGGGTTGCCATTTGTACGGGTTCGGTGACCGCCCTCAAGAGTCCCTTAGTGGAATCACGACATCTTGCAATGTGCGAGGGCGTGAGGAGATTACGGTGGCCCTAGTGGCTTCTTGGGGAGCATTGTGCCTCCACACCGCTCCAAACGGAGATTAGCATCTGCAAGGGTGTGAACTTCGGGATACATCATCGTCTCCGCGTGCCTCAGTTATTTATTACCCGAGCCCTTTACTTATGCACTATACTTTGTGATAGCCGTATTGTTTCTTGTCATATATCTTGCTATCACTTACTTGTTTATCTTGCTTAGCATAAGTTGTTGGTGTACATAGGTGAGCCTAGTTGTTGTAGGGTTTGTGCTTGACAAATTAACCGCTAGGTTTTTTCCGCATTTGTTCAAGCCTAAACCGCAATTATTTTAAAAGCGCCTATTCACCCCCCCTCTAGGCGACATCCACGATCTTTCAATTGGTATCAGAGCCTCGTCTCTCTTTATAGGACTTAATCGCCTAGAGAGTAAGGATGTCGACTAGGGGTTTAGGTTTCTCTAACACTCTTAGTTTCGATGGCACAAATTTTGATGTTTGGGTAATTCGCATGCTTAATCTCTTTAGGGTCATGGACCCAAATTTAGAGCGAATTGTAGATATGGGTTTTTCTCCTCCAAAGGATCCACAAAGATTATCTTTAGAGGATGAGAAAAACTCTTATCTCAATGCTCAAGCTTCTAACGTGCATTTTGATGCTTTGAGCAATGTAGTTATATTTCAACTCATGTCGTTCCGGGATGCTCATTAGTTGTGGACAAAGCTTCAAGATAAATATGGTGTGTCCAAGAATTGTGGGAATGATTGTTCTCCCTCCACATCTGACCGTGTTGTCTTCTCAACTTCTTCTACTTCACCTACATGTGGTTTGCCACAAAGTCATGATATGGTGAGTAGTGTTGGTCATTGCAATGATGATAGTATGCTTATTGTGGATGATCCTTCATCACTATCTTATTGCAATGCATATTCTTTGGACTTTAACACTTCGAGCACCCTACATGTTTCACATGCTTGTGTTTATAGTCCTTGCATATCATGTAGAAATTGCTTGACTAAAACTCATGATGATATGCTTGCTATATCTTGTTGCCATGATAAAAATGCATCTATTTCCTCGAATTGTTATGCTAACAATGTAGAGGAAACCCAACACCCCACGGAACAAGATGTAGTCTTGAATGGTGCTTCAAGGGATCCTACATCATCATCTATTGCGTTTTGCCTTATGGCTAAGGCTTCAAAGGTATCTCCCACTTTGAATCCCAATATATCTTGTGATGATAATGATGATGATGTTGATAATGATGAAGAGAATGATAGTGTTGCCTCCTTAAAAATTAAGGGGGAAATGATTTTTAAAGCTCTTCATAAGAATAAAATGGCTCATTCCAACTTCATGGAAATCATGTATATTGCCATTGAGGGCAAGAAATATATAGAGGAGTTGGAATCTCATCTAGAGGAGCATGAGGTCACCATTGAGAAAATGGAAAGTCATGAGCGTGATTACGCTAATGAGATCGCTGACCTCTCGCAAGCTCTTGAACTTGAACAAACCACCAAGGAATCTCTTGAGGAGACTTTTGCTCTAGAACTATCTAGAATAAAGGAATCCCGTGATAGAGCTCTCGAGGTGGCTAATGATTTTGAAACTAAAAATGAGAAGCTTGAAGTTGCACATGCTATACTCCTTGAGGATTTTGAGCACCTCGAAAATGGCTCAAGGGTCATTAAGAGTGAGCTCATCAAACTCACCGAGTCTCATGCTCAACTTAAAGTTCATATTCTAAAGATCTTGCCAAGTTGCCTTCTGCTCTTGCTATTATTGATGATGCTTATGCTACTAACTCTATTTCTAGTGAAGCATCAATTTTCAAGGAGAATGTTGAGCTAAGGGCTCAACTTGAGTTGCTATCTAGCAATTATGGGAAGTTGGAATAAAGTCATGTAAAGCTCACAACCTCTCATGATGATCTTCTAGTATCCCATAATGTGCTAAAGATAGCTCATGAGGCTATGAGTATCAAGGTAACATCTAGTGAGCCTCATGTGGATAGTATCACTACTTCAAGTCAAAATGCTATCTTGCCATGTGCTAGTCCTCGTAATTCATCTACTCACAATGTTGCTACTTCTTGTGATGAATTACTTTCCTTGCCTTGTTGCTCTAATGATGAGGCGTATACTTTCTCTAGTACTTGTGTTGATACTAACCATGTAGAGGAAATCAAAGAGCTCAATGCCCAAGTCACTTCTTTGAAGAAATACTTGGAAAAGCGTCATGAAGGGAAGTCCACACTCAACAATATCTTGAGTGTGCAAAAATCCCCTAATGACAAAGGTGGACTTGGATTCAACTCCAACAAGAAGAAAAAGTCCAAGATCATTAACAAGAAGAAGGGCCAAGAACAAGTCAAGAATTTGGCCAAGATTATTTGCTTCAAGTGCAAAATTGAAGGGCATCATGTTAGATCTTTCCCATTGAAGAAGAAGGCCATTAGTGACAAGCAACAAGGGAAGATTCCACAAGTTCAATCTCATGCTATACCGCAAGTTGAAGAAATGCCACTTCCCAAGAAGACTCTTGGTAATGCTTCTCATTTTGAGAAATCAAGTGAGAAGAAAGTGAAGAGTAGATGTTTCTACTTATGTCGTGAGAAGGGTCACCTTGCTTCTTCATGCACTAGTGGTAACTTATCCAACCCACTTATTATTGATGATATCTACTATCTTGGGAAGGATAAGGTTGGCAATGTGTTTGCCAAGTTTTTTGGTACTCAAAGTGGTGTCAAGAAAAGAACCATTTGGGTGGCCAAGCCTATTGTGACTAACCTCTTAGGACCCAACTTGGTTGGGGACCAACAAGCTAAAACTTGATCAATAGGCGTTGTTGGAGGGCATTGGAGACTTGGCTACATTATGAAGAATTAAGGGGTCTTCATCATTCATATTGTCTCAAGCCAAGTCATTCGGATTATCAAGTTTCTATCTTATATCCAAGTTCCTCATTGCGGTAACTCGTGCTTAAATTGTTTACACTGAAAGTTACTTGCCCCTTTGCATGTTTTGGTTTTGTTCCTTGCATGTGTTTGTATATGTTGTGCGTCCAATTTGCGTATCTTGAGAAATCAAGTATGTGTATATTGGTTTGCACATCATGTATGTGTGTGTCGTGCGTTGAGCCTTTTTGCTTCTTGCTTTTATCTTAGTTGGCTCTTGTGAGAGATTAATGGAACATCCCATTTTGGGGGAGTGATGTGCTTTGTGCACCTCACAACCTATAAATGTGTGTACATGAGGAATACCATCTAGTATTGATATTACAAGATTATATAATCTCTATGTGGTATGTCTTCTCATGAGAAAGTCAAATTTTAAATGTTTCATTAATTATCTCTTGTTGGTTCTCTTTTGCATCTTGGTTAGTTTTTCGTTGGTATCACATTATGGGGGAGAAATATTCTATGTGCATATTACAAGCCTAGAAAATGCGTAAATTTGAGATATTGTCACCTAGAGTTGATAGTATAAATTATGTTGTTCCTAGGTGGCATGTTAGCTCTACAAGTTGCATTTTGCTTGTGTTTGGTGTGAAGATGATGTTGGATATCTTTGCTATCTATCACCAGAAATTATTTCCAAATACCTCTTGTCTTTGACAATTGGTAATCATTTATGTGATGGACATTATTGATCATCTTTACATTGTCTTTTGGTTTTATTTGGCTTATCTCTTGCCAAGTTTGTGTCAACTCCCATTTCCTTCCATGCCACTTGTGGATCTCATGTTTTATTGTTTTTGTCGAGTGTTTTCTAGATATAGTGAAAGTGGTGATCCCACCTTGTGCATTTTGTACTTGAATGCAAATTCTCTTTAAATGCACAATTTGTGGGGGAGCTATCCTATTTTCGATAGAACACTCATCTTGTGATCCATATCAAGTGTGTGTTGATGGAAGGCAAGCCGTTTCTTTTGGTACTTGTGCCATCATGAAACTTTGTAGATGGGTTGGTTTGTTTGGAACCATCCTCTCTTTTGGGAGTCCGATATCTTTCCTTTTGCGTGTATCAATGGATATCTCATTCCTTGATGTATCTTCTAATAGATATCTTCCAAGTGATGATTTCTCCATTTGGTATCCTATTTTCACTTGGTATTTCTTTTTCATTTTGTTTCGTTTCTTGAAAGTCTTGAGCATGCATATTTACTTCATGTATTTTCTTTGGCATGCTTTCTTTCTTTAACCCAATATATAAGGGAAACTCCACCTAGTCTCAATTTGGATGAGATGTGCATGAAATTCATTTTCATATATAAATGCACATATGTTTGTGGAGTTTTCCCTATGTATTGGTGTTTCTAACTCTTTGGTCCCAATGAGTTTGGGTACCATTTTGTTTGTGTTGGTGTTCTAGGAACAATTGGAGATGCATTGGATGCTCGGCTCATTCAAAAGGAAGGTGGTGTCACCATGTGCTTATTGGAGTCAAGCTAGGATTATCAATGAACTACTATCTACCTTCAATTGGTATCTACTACATCCTTCCAATGGTATCTCGGTAACAAGTATCACCATCTACTTCATGCACACATTTCTTGCACCAACCTTGTGTAGGTTGTATCATGGCATGTTAGTCATTCCTTCTTATGATACTTGTTTCCTTTCTCAAAGCATCCCAACAATGATCTCTTGTTGCTAGTTGTGATGTCTTTGATGCTCGTGTGGTTGGAACTCATTTATATACAATGAGAACATATCTAGCCATGTGCTATGCCTTCAAGCAAATCTCTTATTGGTATATTTATGACTTCCTTGGGGATATCTTATTCATTCATTTTTGCAACAATTTCATGTGTACATCCTTCTTTGTGGATTGATATCATCATGATCTTCATCTACCTAGAATCTTATACACTTGAGAGAAGTTGCATATCTATTTGATATCCCCTTCTTTCACGTCCACCTTTTCGTTCCTGTTTTATTTCTTTGGTGGCTCCGTGAAGGTGTGTGTCTCGAGTGCGGATCTTATATCGTTGCATCTTGATGCACTCTTTTGTGGTGAAGATCATTTTTTCTCTTGCTTGTCTTGACGAGGCCTTTGCCATTTCTATTGGTATCCCTCCTCATGACAAAGCTATCCTTTTTATATCTTCACCACAGGTTGTCACAAGCATAAGTTATTTATATGATTAGTAGTGAGCTTGTGAACCCATTTGCTATTGTGTGTGGGAATGATAGGCCTTGCACCGTGTATCTCATTCATTCAAGAGTATATTGATGCTTAATGTTCATCCATACATTAATCTTCTCAAGTGCTTTGCCATGACTCACACACATCATTTTGGTTGAGCCTACTCTTAAGTTGACTCTTTTATATATTGCTCAACCAGTTGTTTGTTGCAAGTGCTAGGCTTTGTTTCCTTCATGCTCACTTGCACTTGGTGTGAGTGTCTATTGATCTTGGGGGAGTGATGATCCTATTTTGTGCACTTGGTATCCTAATGAAAATATTCTAAGGAGTGCATAAATTATGGGGAGATTCACTAGTGTCTTTAGAACACTCTGTTGCTATGTCGTGAGGTTCTATTGATCTTGGGGGAGCGACGATCCTATTTTGTGCTCGTTGTATCCAAATACAAAACTAAATTGTGCACAAATCATGGGGAGCTTCTCTAGTTTCTCTAGAACACTCCTTTTCTCTTATCATAATATCTTTTATTCATTTGGCATGTAGGATCATTGGTCTAGTTGGGTCAATTGGTATCTTTTGATAGCTTGATTCAATTAGTATCCTTTGATTGCTTGATTGCGTGTTTTTCTCCCTTTGTTATGCCTTTGTGGCATATCATTCTTTTGCAATCTTTGGGCCTCAATATAGTTTGTCTTCCTCCAAGTATTTACAGTTGGATATATGTATTGCATTCCACTCTCTATTTTGAGGAATACACAATTTATGGAGGAACACAATTTATATTGGCCTTCTAAGCTATTCGCCCATTTTGGCAATCGATGCCAATGGGGGAGAAGTTTCAGAGAGTTTAGTTTTGTGAGGTTTTTAGAGAGTCATCTCTTCTTGCTTTGGTGTCGTTCCTAAGCTTTTGCATCTCATGCACATACATTATTGTTGCATGGTATGGTGATGCATAATTCCTTATATAAACTCTCTTGAAAGTGATTGTCATCAATTACCAAAATGGGGGAGATTGAAAGAACATGCGGTGCCCCCATGTTTGGTTTTCGTAATTGATGACAATCTCTATGGACTAATGGTTGCCTTGAGTTATATTTGAAGGGTTTGTCCATAGGCTTTCCTTGGAGTTCATTTGTTGGTTTCAAGGAGAGTTTGTGATGACCAAGATGTATTAAGGAATTATCCAAAGATTGGTCTTGTGGGTGTTGAGCTTATTGCAAGCATGTCTTGAAGAAGAAGAGTTTGTGATCATTCATGTTTACCTTCAAGACATCATCCAAATGAAGAGAGTTGGAAAGATTCAAGGTTGATCAAAACTAAGTCAAAGAATGAATCAAGTTGATCAACACACAAAGTGTAGAAGATGTACCGAGAGGGATCAAGCAATCCCATGGTATGGTAAGCATTGTCAATCACGCTTTGTGTACTAACCCATGGTCTTCGTGAGAGTTCTTTGTGGGGTTAGGTTGTGGTGTGCGAGTTCAAGTGGAGCATCACAAAGAGATCAAGTGCTTGAAGCTTGCCGTCCATTGTGGTGACAATGGACTTGTGAAGATATGCCCAAGAGTGGCTCACCCATAGTGGAGTATGGGGGAGCAATCTACCAGTCTTCACCGAGACAATGCAATCAAGAAAGGTGGTCCAACTTGAGGAAGTCAATATCATCTACATCTAGCTCAAGTGGACTTTGTGCAAAGCAAAGGTTTGCCCTTGATAGGTTTTCTATTTTACCGGTCTCGTGGTGGTAGTTGGGAGACTGGGTTATAGGATCGTTTGTCGTACTATCAAGGGGGGCTCTCAAGTTGGTAGCTTGATCGTATCGTTAGTAGAGAGCTCAAACCATTGCATCCTTGCATCATGTTTCTTGGTTCTTGTTTGGTTCTCTTTGTGAGTCTTAGAGCTTATGGTCATCTTGATGACAAGCTTGAGTTCATCGAAAACGGAGTTCACATGCGTCTTCTATGATGTTTTCGGTGTTGGAGGTTTTACTGGTCTTATCCGAGGAAGGGTTCTCACCATTTTCTTATGGGACTTTTATAATTTGCTTCTTATTGATATTTCTTTCAAGATTGTGTTAGCCTTTGTCGCTAGCTTTCCAACAAACTTGGTTTCATCAAATTCGGAGTTCGTATGCGAAAGTTGTATGAGGGTCAAAAAAATAGGCCAACCTTTGACTTGTAACGATAAGTAACCTTAGGGTCACTTTTTTTTGCGACAAGTCACTCAGCACAATGATATCACTCTCGCAAAATAAGTGACCCTATTTTTTTGCACCGTCGATGACCCAAGGGTTGGCCTCGGTCTCGATGGAGGCAAGCAATATAGTTGGAGGAACACTCTTGTGCTTGGAGACCCTTGCGTTTCGCTCGTTCTAGACAGTCCACGAAACAAGCATGGTGAGGGACGCCTTGGCTTGGCGGTTTGGCATGCCGTTGTCGCAAGTACTTGCCCACCAAGCCTCAACCGAGTCGAACAGGGGCCAACCGTTGGTGTCAAGACCGAGGATGTGGAATTTATCAATGGTCAAAGACCAAAGCCTTCGTGTGTAGCGGCATTTGAAGAAGTGATGAGACCCACATTCTTGCGCTCTCTTGCAGAGAGGGCAGAGATCATAGTTGGGCCACCCACGCTTTGCCAATCTACCGGCGGTCCAAATTATGTCCTGTAGTGTCAACCAAGCAAAGAACTTGACTTTTGGGGAAGCCCAAGCCTTCCAAACCATTTTATCCAATGATGAAAGAACCATCCATAATAATTGGCCTTGTATGCGGATGTCACTAAGTAGGTCCCACTAGCCGTATGCTTCCATATAATGTCATCCTCGGCGAGTTCATCGAGCTGGACTTCATGCAAAAGTGCCCAAAGAGTGAAGAACTGTGTGATGTGCGCCACAGAGATGTTGGCAGGGGGTTTGATCTTGAGGATCCATGCGTTGTGTGAGAGGGCCTCTCGCACCTTCCAATTCTTTCTCTTTGACGCTTCGTGAATGAGCGGGGCAATGTTTTTTGGCTTGCGCCCAAGGAGCCAAGGTGAGTCCAAAAAGGAGATCTTCGCACCGTTACCAATGGTGATAGTGGTGGATGCATAGAAAAAATTAGGTCCTCCTCGCCGCATGGGTTTCCCATCCCCACCCACATCTTGATGGGCTCCTTCCATTCATACCACGGCCATCGCAGCCAGAGGGCACGTGTAAACTTGTTGGTGTTGAGAACCCCAAATCCCCCATATTGAAGTGGTCGGCAGACAATCTCCCAGTTCACCTTGCATTTTGCTCCCGTCGTCTTGTCCGAACTGGACCACAGAAAATCTCTCTCAAGTTTGTTGAGTTTGAGCAGGATGGTTGGCGGAATAAGTAGTGGTGTGGCAGGGTAGATCACTTGGGAGGTGATCACGGACTTGACGATAGTCGTTCTTCCGACGGTGGTGATGTTTTTACCCTCATAAGTTGTTAGCTTGTTTGCAGCCTTGTCCATTAGAAATTGAGGATCCACCAACTTTAGTTGCCAAAATGAGAGATGAAGCCCCAAGTATCGCATATGGAAGGAAGTCCTAGCAACCGGTAACCTCTGGGTCAGGCAACCCAGATTGAGGTGGTTGCAGCGGATGGGCACAAAAGAGCTCTTGTGGAAGTTGGTACACAACCCCGTGACCTCACCAAAGCCCCTCAAAATGCTTGCAAGGTTGTCAACGTCCCTTTTGATCGGAGCCAGGAAGACAGCCGCATCGCCCGCATAGAGGGAGGTCCTCATCATGGCTCCCCTATCCCTTATTTTATGGAGGAGCCCCTTTCTCGTAGCCACTTCAAGAATTCTTTGGAGAGGATCAATGGCGATGACAAAAGGCAGCGGGGATATGAGGTCCCTTTGCTGAAGACCCTGACCATGTTTAATTGGGTCGCCATCAATACCATTGAGGATGATCCTTGAGGAGGAGGAGCTAAGGAGGGCTGCAATCCAGTCCCTAAATTTGCTTGGGAATCCTCGCCATTGGAGAAGGTCGAGCAAGTACTCCCACTTCATGGTGTCGAAGGCCTTGCAGATGTCAAGTTTGAAGAGAAGCGAAGGAGTCTTGCTCTTGTGAAGGCGCCGAGCGAGATTACGGACGTATATGAAGTTGTTGTGGATGCTTCTTGTTTTGATGAAGGTGCTCTGGGCATCGGAAACGAGCTTTGTCATGTGGGGGCCAAGCCTTAAGGAGAGCACCTTCGCAATATTTTTCGCAATCGCGTGGATGAGGCTAATGGGCCTATAGTCGGCGATTCCCTCCGCCCCTTCCTTCTTAGGCAATAGTATCACGTTGGCGGAATTGATCCACCGGAAGTTTGAAGTGTGAAGGGAGTCAAAATGGTTAATGACCCGCATGAGGTCGGCCTTGACAATGTTTCAACACCTCTTGAAAAAAAATCCGGTGAAACCATCCGGTCTCGGGACCTTATCACATGGTGTGTCATTGATTGCTTCGACGACCTCACCCCCGGGCATAGGAGAGTTGTCAGGACCGGTTCTCCAATAAAACATTTATTAAGCAACCGACCTTTTATAAGACCAGTATGGAAGAATCCTCCTTACTGGTAGACAAATCCTTGATACAGAAATCCAGAAGTACTAAATATTATACAAGGTTGAGCTGAGGCTGCTCAACAATTTATTACAAGCACGCCGATATTATACATAAAGGCGGATATGACACAAAGGGTATGGTGGCATAACTACTGACTCGTAATAAAAGTGGTGGTGGATATGTCACGGTGAAGTGGGTGACATGACTCCAAAATCTTACAGCTCATCGAGCGCCGGAGTGATGCTTGATGAATTTATTTGGGTAGCGGAAGAGTATATAATACAAGTGACCAACTCCAGGATCGTACGGGACTGACTGGGACTCCTCTAGGCGTCGGACTCGCTATCGTACTCTTCATCCATAAAATCTCCTTCGTCAACATCTGGCCAAATCAACAAGCCAGGTGAGTACTTTGAATGTACTCGCATGACAGTTTGGACATAAGATATAACAAATGCAAACATGATGCACATGAGCAGACTAGTAATGCGCACTCAGGTAATAAATTTGCACTGCATGTTAAATAAAAAGAAAGTCAGGCGGTAGTCCTCCCGAAATCCCAATAAATTAGCTGAAGACCGATCGGGTGTCTGAAGCGACGCCTCGAAAGGTAAAATAAATTAACATGCCGCAGTCGGGTGTTAGGGCGACACCACATAAAGGGCTTATATCAAAGTAAATAACAAGGATGCCACAGTCGGACGTCTGAGCGACATCACATAAAGGGCTTATATCAAAAGTAAATAACAAGAATGCCACAGTCGGACGTCTGAGCGACATCACATAAAGGGCTTATATCAAAAGTAAATAACAAGAATGCCATAGTCAGACGTCTGAGCGACATCACATAAAGGGCTTATATCAAAAGTAAATAACAAGAGTGCCACAGTCGGACGTCTGAGCGACATCACATAAAGGACTTATATCAAAAGTAAATAACGAGAGTGCCATAGTCGGACGTCTAAGCGACATCACGTAAAGGGCTTATATCAAAAGTAAATAACAAGAATGCCACAGTCGGACGTCTGAGCGACATCACATAAAGGGCTTATATTTCATCATTCGAATTCAAGTAGCTCATGAAGGTAAATCATCCCAATGAAATACTCAGTACATAATAATAAACTGGTTAGTCCATCCACAAGAATAACGTTCGGCCGGGTTTGCCGTTCTCAATTTCATGTTTATTCTCTGGAGACTGTAACTGATACTGACACTAGAACAGACGTTGAGACCGACGCTGATACTAACACTGATATGTTGATCAAAGTCCTAGACCATGGACATGGTTACTCGAATGGTTTTGACTCTGCAGAGTTGAAAGATCGTGGATGTCGCTTAGAGGGGGGGGGGTGAATAGGCGCCTTAAAATAATTACGGTTTAGGCTTGAACAAATGCGGAATAAACCTAGCGGTTAATTTGTCAAGCACAAAACCTACAACTACTAGGCTCACCTATGTGCCCCAACAACTTATGCTAAGCAAAATAAACAACTATGTGATAGCAAGATATATGACAAGAAACAGTATGGCTATCACAAAGTAAAGTGCATAAGTAAAGGGCTCGGGTAAGAGATAACCGAAGCACGCGGAGACGACGATGTATCCCGAAGTTCACACCCTTGTGGATGCTAATCTCCGTTTGGAGCGGTGTGGAGGCACAATGCTCCCCAAGATGCTAATCTCCTCACGCCCTCGCACAATGCAAGATGCCGTGATTCCACTAAGGGACCCTTGAGGGCGGTCACCGAACCCGTACAAATGGCAACCCTTGGGGGCGCTCACCGAACACGTACAAATTGCTCGGGGCGATCTCCACAACCTAATTGGAGACCTCGATGCTTACCGGAGCTTTACACCATAATGATTGAGCTCCGAGCACCACAAGGTTGGGGTTATCTCCCCAACGACACCACGAAGCTTCACCACAATGGAATATGGCTTCGAGGTGACCACAACCTTCTAGGGTGCCCAAGCACCCAAGAGGAACAAGCTCAAGGGTACCAAGCACCCAAGAGTAATAAGCTTCTCAACTTCACTCCCACGTAACACCGTGGAGAACTCAAACCGATGCACCAAATGCAATGGCAAGGGCACACGGAGTGCCCAAATCCTTCTCTCCCAAATCCCACCAAAACAACTAATGCTAGAGAGGGAAATGAGAGGAAGAACAAGAAGGAGAACACCAAGAACTCCAGATCTAGATCCAAGGGGTTCCCCTCACCTAGAGGAGAAAGTGATTGGTGGAAATGTGGATCTAGATCTCCTCTCTCCCCCCCCCAAAACTAGCAAGAATCCATCGAGGGATTGAGAGATAGCAAGCTCGAAGAAGGTCAACAATGGGGGAAGAACATGAGCTCAAAGGATAAGGTTCATTGGGGAAGAAGACCCCCTTTTATAGGTGGGAAAAAATCCAACCGTTATGCTCACAGCCCGCACAGAGCGGTACTACCGCTCCAAGGAGCGGTACTACCGCTAGGGTGGTAGTACCCCTTCGAAAAACAACAGCGAGGAGGCAAAAAGGCCAGAAGAACCGTCAGAGCGGTAGTACCGCTTGACCTCACGGTACTACCGCTAGGGGTAGCGGTACTACTGCTAAGGGTAGCGGTACTACTGCTTGCGAGCGGTACTAAAAAATTACATCCGGGCCTACCACCATAGGACTTGGGACGAGTTTTTGGTCCGGAGCGGTACTACCGCTGTAGGAGCCACGGTAGTACCGCTCTGGAGCGGTAGTAAAAAATTACATCCGCTCCAATTCGCGGTAGTACCGCTGCAACCTTTTTGAGAACACCAAAATTGCCACAACTTTTGCAAACGGACTCCGAATTCGATGAAACCAAGTTTGTTGGAAAGCTAGCGACAAGGGCTAACACAATCTTGAAAGAAATATCAATAAGAAGCAAATTATAACAGGCCCATAAGAAAATGGTGAGAACCCTTCCTCGGATAAGACTGGTAAAACCTCCAACACCGAAAACATCATAGAAGACGCATGTGAACTCCGTTTTCGATGAACTCAAGCTTGTCATCAAGATGACCATAAGCTCTAAGACTAACAAAGAGAACCAAACAAGAACCAAGAAACATGATGCAAGGATGCAATGGTTTGAGCTCTCTACTAACGATACGATCAAGCTACGAACTTGAGAGCCCCCCTTGATAGTACGACAAACGATCCTATAACCCGGTTTCCCAACTACCACCACGAGACCGGTAAAATAGAAAACCTATCAAGGGCAAACCTTTGCCTTGCACATGGTCCACTTGAGCTAGATGATGACGATCTTGACTCCCTCAAGTTGGACCACCTTTCTTGATTGCATTGGCTCGATGAGGACTAGATGATTGCTCCCTCATAGTCCACTATGGGCGAGCCACTCTTTAGCACATCTTCACAAGTCCATTGACACCACAATGGATGGCAAGATTCAAGCACTTGATCTCTTTGTGATGCTCCACTTGAACTTGCACATGGCAATCTTGATGACGATCACCACTTGATGTCATCCTTTCCATGGGTTGTATGATATCTTCCTCTTGACGCAAGCCCATGGACACGTACCTAACCCCAAATAGAACTCTCACATAGACCATGGGTTAGTACACAAAGTGTAATGGACAATGCTTACCATACCATGGGATCACTTGATCCCTCTTAGTACATCTTCTACGCTTTGTGAGTTGATCAACTTGATTCACTCTTGACTTAGTCTTGATCAACCTTGAATCTTTCCAACTCTCTTAATTTGGATGATGTCTTGAAGGTAAACATGAATGATCACACAATCTTCTTCTTCAAGACATGCTTGCAATAAGCTCAACACTCACATGACCAATCTTTGTGTAATTCCTTAATAGCACCTTGGTCAACTCATAAACTCCTTGAAACCAACACATGGACTTCAAGAGAAGCCTATGGACAAATCCTTCAAATATAACTCAAGACAACCATTGGTCCATAGATATTGTCATGAATTACCAAAACCAAACATGGGGGCACCGCATGTTCTTTCATTCTCCCCCATTTTGGTAATTGATGACAACCACTTTCAAGAGAGTTTATATAAGGAATTATGCATCACCATGCAATGCAACAACCAAGTGCATGCGAATGAGATGCAAATGCTATGGAACAAAACCAAAGCAAGAGGAGATAACTCTCTAAAATTCTCCATAAAACTCTCTGAAACTTCTCCCCCATTGGCATCGATTGCCAAAATGGAAAAAAAATCTAAGAAGGCCAATATAAATTGTGGTCCTCCATAAAATGTGTATTTCTCAACAAGAGAGTGGAATGCAATATACATACCCAAAGGTAAATATTTGGAGGAACACAAACTATATTGAGGCACAAAGATTGCTAAAGAATGATATGCCACAAAGACATAACAAAGAGAGACATAAGCAATGAAGCAGTCAAAATATACCAATTGAAGCAAGCAATCAAAGGATATCAACAAAACCAACTAGACCAAGGATCCTATGAGCCACAAGAATAAATGATATTATGATATGAGCAAAGGAGTGTTCTAAAGAAACTAGGAGAAGCTCCCCGTGATTTGTGCACAGATAAGAATATTTGTATTGGATACAAAGTGCACAAGATAGGATCATAGCTCCCCCAAAATCAATAGAAACTCACATCCAGTGCAAGTGAGCATATAGGAAACAAAGCCTAGCGCTTGCAACAAGCACATGGTTGAGCAACATGTAAAAGAGGCAACTTAAGAATAGGCTCAACCAAAATGATGTGTGTGAGTAATGGCGAAGCACTTGAGAAGACTAAAATTAGGATGAGCATTAAGCATCAACATAGTCTTGAAAGAATGAGGCACACGGTGCAAGGCCTATCATTCCCACACACAACTGGCAAATGGGTTCACAAGCTTACTAATAAGCAAATAGATAACCTATGCTTGTGACAACCCATGGTGAAGCTAGACGATGAGAGGCTCATCAAGACGAGGGGTAACAATTAAGATGGCAAGCCTCGTAAAGATAAGCAAGAGGAAAATAATCTTCACCACACAAGAGTGCATAAAGATGCAACGATAGAGGACACACACTCAAGGCAAAAGCTTTCACGGAGCCACCAAAAAAATAACATAAGAAAGACAAGGTGGACGTGAAAGAAAGGATATCAACTAGAGATGTAATTTCTCTCAAGTGTATAAGGTTCTAGGTAGATGAAATCAATATCTACAAAGAAGGATGTACACCCGAAATATTTACAACACGAAGGAACAAGATATCCACAAGGAAGTCATAATTATACCAATAAGATATTTGCTTGAAAGCATATCACTTGGCTAGATATGGTCTTATTGTATATAAATGAAGTCCAATCACACATCCATTAAAGACATCACAACTAGCAACAAGAGATCATCGTTGGGATGCTTTGAGAAAAGAAACAAGTATCACAAGATATGAAATGAATATCATGCCAAGATGCAACCTACACAAGGTTGAATGCAAGAGAGGAAAGCATGAATAGATACTTGTTACCGAGATATCATTGGAAGGATGTAGTAGATACCAATTGAAGGTAGATAGTAGTTCATTGATCATCCTAGCTTGACTCCAATATGCACATGGTGACAACACCTTCCTTGTGAGTGAGCCGAGCATCCAATGCATCTCCAAATTTTTCCTATAACAACAACACAAACAAAATGGTACCCAAACTCATTGGGACCAAAGAGTTAGAAACACTAATAGTACATAGGACAAACTCCACATAAATATGTGCATATAGATATGGAAATGAAATTCATGCACATCTCATCAATTTGAGACTTGGTGGAGTTTCCCCTATATATTGGGTCAAAGAGAGAAAGCATGCCAAGGAAACTACATGAAGTTAATATGCATGCTCAAGACTTTCAAGAACCGATACCAAAATACAAGGAAAAGCCAAGTGAAAAAGGATACCAAATGGAGAAATCATCACTTGGAAGATATCATTAAAGATACATCAAGGAATGAGATATCCATTGGAACCAACTCAAAAAGAAAGATATCGCACTCCCAAAAGAGAGGATGGTTCCAAACAAACCAGCCCATCTACAAAGTTTCATGATGGCACAAAGTACCAAAAAGAAACATCTTGCCTTCCATAAACACACACTTGATATGGATCACAAGATGAGTGTTTTTATCAAAAATAGGATAGCTCCCCCTAGAATTGTGCATTAAAGAGAATTTGCATTTGAATACAAAATGCACAAGGTGGGATCACCACTTTCACTATATCTAGAAAACACTTGACAAAATCAATAAAATAACAAGATCCACAAGTGGCACGGAAGGCAATGTGAGTTAATACAATCTTGGCAATAAATAAAACCAAAATACAATGTAAAGATGATCAATAAATTCCACCACATAAATGATTAGCAATTGTCAAAGACAAGAGGTATTTGGAACTAATTCCCGGTGGTAGATTGCCAACAAATCCAACATCATCTTCACACCAAACACAAAACCAAATTTGCAACGTGTAGAGCTAACATGCCACCTAGGAACAACATAATTTATACTATCAACTCTAGGTGACAATATCTCAAATTTACACATTTTCTAGGCTTGTAATATGCACATAGAATATTACTCCCCCATAATGTGATACCAATGAAAAACTAACCAAGATGCAAAAGAGAACCAACAAGAGATAATTAATGGAACATTTAGAATTTGAATTTCTCATGAGAAGACATACCACATAGAGACTAGATAATCTTGTACTATCAATACTAGATGGTATTCCTCATGTACACACATTTATAGGATTGTGAGGTGCACAAAGCACATCACTCCCCCAAAATGGGATGTTCCATTAATCTCTCACACAAGCCAACTAAGATAAAAGAAAGATGTACAAAGGCTCAACGCACGACACACACATACATGATGTGCGAACCAATATACACATACTTGATTTCTCAAGATACGCAAATTGGACGCACAACATATACAAACACATGCAAGGAACAAAACCAAAACATCCAAAGGGGCAAGTAACTTTCAATGTAAACAATTTAAGCACGAGTTACCGCAAGGAGGAACTTGGATATAAGATAGAAACTTGATAATCCGAATGACTTGGCTTGAGACAATATGAATGATGAAGACCCCTTAATTCTTCATAATGTAGCCAAGTCTCCAATGCCCTCCAACAACGCCTATTGATCAAGTTTTAGCTTGTTGGTCCCCAACCAAGTTGGGTCCTAAGAGGTTAGTCACAATAGGCTCGGCCACCCAAATGGTTCTTTTCTTGACACCACTTTGAGTACCAAAAAACTTGGCAAACACATTGCCAACATTATCCTTCCGAAGAAAATAGACATCATCAATAATAATTGGGTTGGATAAGTTACCACTAGTGCATGAAGAAGCAAGGTGACCCTTCTCACGGCATAGGTAGCAACATCTACTCTTCACTTTCTTATCATTTGATTTCTCAAAATGAGAAGCATTAGCATGAGTCTTCTTGGGAAGCGGCCTTTCTCCAACTTGCGGTTGAGCACGAGATTGAACTTGTGGCCTCTTCCCTTGTTGCTTGTCAGTAATGTCCTTCTTCTTCAATGGGCAAGATCTAACATGATGCCCTTCAATTTTACACTTGAAGCAAATAATCTTGGCCGAATTCTTGAGTTGTTTTTGGCCCTTCTTATTGTTGCTCTTGGATTTCTTCTTATTGGAGTTGAATCCAAGTCCACCTTTGTCATTAGGGGATTTTTGCACACTCAAGATATTGTTGAGTGTGGACTTCCCTTCATGACACTTTTCCAAGTCTTTCTTCAAGGAAGAGACTTGGGCCTTGAGCTCTTTGATTTCCTCTATATGGTTAGTATCAGCACAAGTACTAGAGGAAGTATAGGCTTCATTGTTAGAGCAACAAGGCAAGGAAAGCAATTCATCACAAGATGTACCAATGTTATGCATAGATTAATTACGAGGACTAGCACATGGCAATATAGCATTTTTACTAGAAGTAGTGCTAGCGACCACATGAGACTCACTAGATGTTACCTTGATAATCATAGCCTCATGAGCTATCTTCAGCACATTGTGGGATACTAGAAGATCATCATGAGAGCTTGTGAGCTTTACATGACTTTCTTCCAATTTCCCATAATTGCAAGATAACAACTCGTTGAGCCCTTAGCTCAACATTCTCCTTCAAAATGGATGCTTCACTAGAAATAGAGTTAGTAGCACAAGCATCATCAATAATAGCAAGAGGAGAAGGCAACTTGGCAAGCTCTTTAGAATATGAAGCTTTAAGTTGAGCATGAGACTCGGTGAGTTTGATGAGCTCACTCTTAATGACCCTTGAGCCATTTTCAAGGTGCTCAAAATCCTCAAGGAGTTTAGCATGTGCAACTTCAAGCTTCTCATTTTTAGTTTCAAAATCATTAGCCATCTCGAGAGCTCTATCACGGGATTCCTTTATTCTAGATAGTTCTAGAGCAAAAGTCTCCTCAAGAGATTCCTTGGTGGTTTGTTCAAGTTCAAGAGCTTGCGAAAGGTCGGCGATCTCATTAGCATAATCACGCTCATGACCTTCCATTTTCTCAATGGTGATCTCATGCTCCTCTAGATGACATTCCAACTCCTCTATATATTTTTTGCCCTCAATGGCAATAGACATGATTTCCATGAAGTTGGAACGAGCAATTTTATTCTTAGGAAGAGCTTTAAAAATCACTCCCCCCCTTAATTTTTAAGGAGGCAACATTATCATTCTCTTCATCATTATCAACATCATCATCATTGTCGTCATCACTATCATCACAAGATATATTGGGATTCAAAGTGGGAGATACCTTTGAAGCCTTTGCCATAAGGCAAAACACAATAGATGATGATGTAGGATCCCTTGAAGCACCATTCAGGACTACATCTTGTTCCTTGGGGTGTTGGGTTTCCTCTACATTGTTAGCACAACAATTCGAGGAAATAGATGAGTTTTTATCATGGAAACAAGATATAGTAAGCATATCATTATGATTTTTAGTCAAGCAATTTCTACATGATATGCAAGGACTATCAACACAAGCATGTGAAACATGTAGGGTGCTCGAAGTGTTAAAATCCAAAGAAGATGCATTGCAATAAGATAGTGATGAAGGATCATCCACAATAGGCATACTATCATCATTGCAATGACCAACACTACTCACCATATCATTACCTTGTGGAAAACCACATGTAGGTGAAGTAGAAGAAGTTGAGAATACAACACGGCCGGAGGTGGAGGGAGAACAATCATTCCCACAATTCTTGGACACGCCATATTTATCTTGAAGCTTTGTCCACAACTCATGAGCATCCCGGAACGACATGAGTTGAAATACAACTACATTGCTCAAAGCATCGAAAAGCACATTAGAAGCTTGAGCATTGAGATAAGAGTTGTTCTCATCCTCTAAAGATAATCTTTGGGGATCCTTTGGAGGAGAAAAATCCATATCTACAATTCGCTCTAAATTTGGGTCCATGACCCTAAAGAGATTAAGCATGCAAATTACCCAAACATCAAAATTTGTGCCATCAAAACTAAGAGTGTCAGAGAATCCTAAACCCCTAGTCGACATCCTTACTCTCTAGGCGGTTAAGTCCTATAAAGAGAGACAGGGCTCTGATACCAATTGAAAGATCGTGGATGTCGCCTAGAGGGGGGGGGGGTGAATAGGCGCTTTAAAATAATTACGGTTTAGGCTTGAACAAATGCGGAATAAACCTAGCGGTTAATTTGTCAAGCACAAAACCTACAACTACTAGGCTCAGCTATGTGCCCCAACAACTTATGCTAAGCAAGATAAACAACTAAGTGATAGCAAGATATATGACAAGAAACAATATGGCTATCACAAAATAAAGTGCATAAGTAAAGGGCTTGGGTAAGAGATAACCGACGCACGCGGAGACGATGATGTATCCCGAAGTTCACACCCTTGTGGATGCTAATCTCCGTTTGGAGCGGTGTGGAGGCACAATGCTCCCCAAGAAGCCACTAGGGCCACCGTAATCTCCTCACGCCCTCGCACAATGCAAGATGCCGTGATTCCACTAAGGGACCCTTGAGGGCGGTCACCGAACCCGTACAAATGGCAACCCTTGGAGGCGGTCACCGAACCCGTAAAAATTGCCCGGGGCGATCTCCACAACCTAATTGGAGACCCAGATGCTTACCCGGAGCTTTACACCACAATGAATGAGCTCCGAGCACCACAAGGTTGGGGTTATCTCCCCAACGACACCACGAAGCTTCACCACAATGGAATATGGCTTCGAGGTGACCACAACCGTCTAGGGTGCGCAAGCACCCAAGAGGAACAAGCTCAAGGGTACCAAGCACCCAAGAGTAATAAGCTTCTCAGCTTCACTCCCACGTATCACCGTGGAGAACTCAAACCGATGCACCAAATGCAATGGCAAGGGCACACAGAGTGCCCGAGTCCTTCTCTCCCAAATCCCACCAAAGCAACTAATGCTAGGGAGGGAAATGAGAGGAAGAACAAGAAGGAGAACACCAAGAACTCCAAGATCTAGATCCAAGGGGTTCCCCTCACCTAGAGGAGAACGTGATTGGTGGAAATGTGGATCTAGATATCCTCTCTCTTTTCCCCCCAAAACTAGCAAGAATCCATGGAGGGATTGAGAGATAGCAAGCTCGAAGAAGGTCAACCATGGGGGAAGAACACGAGCTCAAAGGATAAGGTTCATTGGGGAAGAAGACCCCATTTTATAGGTGGGAAAAAATCCAACCGTTATGCTCACAGCCCGCATAGAGCGGTACTACCGCTAGGGCGGTAGTACCCCTTTGAAAAACAACAGCGAGGAGGCAAAAAGGCCAGAAGAACTGTCGGAGCGGTAGTACCGCTTGACCTCACGGTACTACCGCCAGGGGTAGCGGTACTACTGCTAAGGGTAGCGGTACTACTGCTTGCGAGCGGTACTAAAAAATTACATCCGGGCCTACCACCGCAGGAATTGGGACGAGTTTTTGGTCCGGAGCGGTACTACCGCTGTAGGAGCCACGGTAGTACTGCTCTGGGGCGTTAGTAAAAAAATTACATCCGCTCCAATTCGCGGTAGTACCGCTGCAGCCTTTTCAGAACACCAAAACTGCCACAACTTTTGCAAACGGACTCCGAATTCGATGAAACCAAGTTTGTTGGAAAGCTAGCAACAAGGGCTAACACAATCTTGAAAGAAATATCAATAATAAGCAAATTAGAAAAGGCCCATAATAAAATGGTGAGAACCCTTCCTCGGATAAGACCGGTAAAACCTCCAACTCCGAAAACATCATAGAAGACGCATGTGAACTCCGTTTTCGATGAACTCATGCTTGTCATCAAGATGACCATAAGCTCTAAGACTCACAAAGAGAACCAAACAAGAACCAAGAAACATGATGCAAGGATGCAATGGTTTGAGCTCTCTACTAATGATACGATCAAGCTACCAACTTGAGAGCCCCCCTTGATAGTACGGCAAACGATCCTATAACCCGATCACCCAACTACCACCATGAGATCGGTAAAATAGAAAACCTATCAAGGGCAAACCTTTGCCTTGCACATGGTCCACTTGAGCTAGATGATGACGATCTTGACTCCCTCAAGTTGGACCACCTTTCTTGATTGCATTGTCTCGATGAGGACTAGATAATTGCTCCCTCATAGTCCACTATGGGCGAGCCACTCTTTAGCACATCTTCACAATTCCATTGACACCACAATAGATGGCAAGATTCAAGCACTTGATCTCTTCGTGATGCTGCACTTGAACTTGCACATGGCAATCTTGATGACGACCACCACTTGATGTGATCCTTTCCATGGGTTGTATGATATCTTCCTCTTGGCGCAAGCCCATGGACACGTACCTAACCCCACATAGAACTCTCACATAGACCATGGGTTAGTACACAAAGTGCAATGGACAATGCTTACCATACCATGGGATCACTTGATCCCTCTGAGTACATCTTTTACGCTTTGTGAGTTGATCAACTTGATTCACTCTTGACTTAGTCTTGATCAACCTTGAATCTTTCCAACTCTCTTCATTTGGATGATGTCTTGAAGGTAAACATGAATGATCACACAATCTTCTTCTTCAAGACATGCTTGCAATAAGCTCAGCACTCACATGACCAATCTTTGGATAATTCCTTAATAGCACCTTGGTCAACTGATAAACTCCTTGAAACCAACACATGGACTTCAAGAGAAGCCTATGGACAAATCCTTCAAATATAACTCAAGACAACCATTAGTCCATAGATATTGTCATCAATTACCAAAACCAAAGGGAACACGCACTTTGCCCAAAGGCGCTTTCAGAAAATGGTTCGAATAAGAGAGGAGAGGCTGACAAGGGGGTCCCACCCGTCAGGTTTGAAATCTCACCATCAACCGAAGCAAACGGCGATCGACGACGACGATCGACGGCGATCCAGAGGAGGGCAAGGGTATGGTTGCACTCACGGGACAATTCCGCATCGGTGGGTGGTGGACTTGGTCGTCGGCGAGCACCACGTCGACGGCGGCTTCCACTCCGGCGGACGGCGGTTCGGGCGGTGATGGATCGCGCCGAGGGGGGTTGCAAATGTCAAATTGGGGCTCGGGTTAGAGGAGTGGGTGCACTAGGTGGCTGCTGGCCCAGTGTGGGAGGCGGGGGTGCTCTCACAAGAGAGGATCTTGCTGGAGCCCGAAGCAGATCGGGGCGGCCGGAGCTGGGGAAGAAGGCCTCCTCGAGGTCCTTCTAGTGGCTGGGCGCGACTCTGGTGAGGTGGAGGAGTGGCGCTGGGTCAAAGGCGAGCTCGGGGCCTCTATTTATAGCCGGCCCGAGGCGGTTGCCGAGAACGGGATTTCTCCGACGAGCGATTACGGCGAGGCAGTGGCCGGGCTGGAGGTTTAGGTGACTGGGCGTCTGCGGATTGGTTCACAGGTTCCATTCAACGGTTAATTTTGGCTCAACTTGGGCGATACTCCACGTCTTCGACGGAACGGCCTCACGGGCTCGTCGGCGGCAGAGAGCGCGCTCTGCGCCTCTCAGGCCACGGTGACCGTGCTGCAGTGCGCACAGAGAAGAGGACGGTCACGTGGAGGCTTCAGGTGATGTGGGCGGTGCTGGATGGCGCCGTATGGCAGGGCTGACCCCTGCTGGCCGCCACGGGCGGTTCTGCCACCGCAGAAGACGCCGGAGTTGGCGAGACACGTCACCACCGATGCTCGCGCCCATCCAAATGACCGTGCGACGCACTGGATAAGAAGGAGGAGCAGTGAGCAAGGAGCCAACGAGGGCACTGGCGAGATTGACGCTGCTGACTGACGAAAACGACACTGACGGCAGAAACTAAACACTGAAACTCTGAACTTTGACAGTAACAGTGCACACCAGCTGTCGTGGAAATAGCACGGCAGATGTCCGGATTAGAGGACTTAGGTGTGAAGCCATCGCGCGGGTTAGCTTGAAGAGGTTAAAGCGGACAAAGGACACAGGGAGTTTTATACTAGTTCGGCCCCTTCGATGAAGGTAAAAGCCTACGTCTAGTTTGGTGTGGTATTGCTTGTGCGTCGATGAACAGGGAGCGAATCCGCTTGCCTGTGTCTCGAGCTGTTGTTTCTTGTCCTTGAACCGTCGCCGGGTCGTCCCTTTATATAAGAGGCGACGCCCGGTCCGGTTTACAGAGTCCCGAGGCCGGCTCATAAACGTATCCGCCTCGGTCTCTACTCTTTCTATCTTACATCCCAAGTTACATAACACAACGGTTTACAGACTGTGGGCCTTATGCATGGGCCCTAAACCTTTATGGGCTGTAACCTCTTGTACCTATTCTACTGGGCTTGTAACAATACAACCTTGTCAGTGTAATCCGGATCTTCCCGGCCGGTTTATACCTATTAGTAATATTCGTGACATTAGGCCCCAGACTGATTTGAACTTGTTCATGTCAGTCTTCTAAGTCTTGCACAAATCTCCTTTTTGCAACTCATTTGCTTCATAAACCGGCCATGATGTCATCTCCTAGAATCGCCTTAATTCATCGTGACATCATCTCCGCATTTAATGCTCGCATCTGTCTGTTATCTTTCTTAAATGCCGCACCGAAAATCGAGGCGACAGCTCAATCTTTATCCGATCTCTGGCCTCCTCGATTCCCGCGCTTACCGTTTTTACCTCTTCGACTTATAAATACCGTGGGGGCTTATCTCTTTTCCCCTTCTGCCTTCTTCTTCTTCCATCTCCATCGCTTGAAGCTCCGCCACCGCTCTTCGAGCTCACCGTCGTCCTCGAGCCAGGCCGCTGCATCGACCTGAACGTCTCCAGAGAACTTCGCCGTCGTCCTCTATTTCTTCAGGTACCCCTTCTTCTTCCCCGTAGATCTTACTCTAGGGTTTCTTCCGTAGCTTCGCCATGAACCCTCGAAGCTTTGCTGTTCATCCTCGTAGGTCAGCCTTGCTGTAGATTCAAACTTATTTAGACTCGACCCGAATCCATGCACTTCTGCTCCGCCATCATATCCTTAGTTCCTATAGCTTTATCAGTTTAGATTCGATCTGTAGAGAAACTCCACGGCCCTTCCTGAATATAACTTGCATTCATTCTATCTTTTTTCTTATGCCTTAGATCCATGTTTACCTCAACTTTTTGTGGAAAATGTTTCTTCATACTTCAGATCTGTAGCTCATCTCACCGGTTTAGCCATAACTTGCACGTCATATGCTTTTTCTGACGGCTTAGACGTAAGTCTGTATCCCTTAATTGACGGTTTAGCTTCTTCTTTTCCTATCATCATAATCCGATAGCTGTCTCACTCATATTTGCTTCCGGATTAGTAATACCATTAGCCCCTTGTTTAAACCGACAATTAGGCCCATAACTTCATAGAATATACCGGTTTGTACTTAGCAGTTTTGTAAACCGGGTCCTGTTTTGTATTTTTCAGCACTTCCTCATCCAAACCGATGGCCAAACAATTCGTCGCTTGCAACTGGGTTCCTTCCCGGATCACGGAAGATGACTTAGTTGGAGCGGCCTCGATTGGCATCCTGGGCCCCAAGGAAACTCTGCACTGGCGAGCTCCTGAAAAGGAATGCCCTCCCGCACCTAAGGAAGGGGAAGTTCTAGTTTTCTATGATCATCTGGCCCGGGGTTTCAGTCCTCCCGGTTCAAAATTCTTCCGGGATGTATTAGCTGCTTTCCAACTCCACTCCCAAGATGTAGGCCCAAATTCTGTTTCAAACATCTGCAACTTTCAAGTTTTCTCAGAGGCATACCTTCAAGAAGAACCATCAGTGGACTTATTCCGGGATTTCTTTCATCTGAACCGGCGGACGGAATTTACTGATGGGCCTCATCAGGAGCTGGGTAGTGTCAGTATCCAGAAAAGGAAGGATGTGCGTTTTCCTCATGCTGCCCTTCACAGCCACCCCAAGGAATGGAACCAAATGTGGTTCTATTGTAGGGACACTTCGCCTAAAGGAGAGAACCCGCTGACGGGTTACCGCGCCTATCGCCTGGCAACAAACCATCCCTTGCCGCAACGCCTCAGCGCCCCAGACCGTGCCCGGTTTGCCCCTCAACTTTCTAAGCTCCGGGCCTTCATGGCCAACGGCTTAACCGGCGTCGACTTTGTTCGCTGCTGGCTTTCTTGGAGCATCCTCCCACTAAGCCGGCGCTCAAGTCTGATGTGCGAATACTCCGGCAAACCGGATGATCCTCAGCGCCATACTGGCATAATACTTCCTGAGGATGAAGTTACTGAGTCCGCGAAGAAAATGCTGAATATCCCTCTGGAGGAGTGCAGCCGGACCGGTTTGGCTCCGTTCTGCGCAACTAACGAACCGTCAGCGGTAAGTCTTTCCCAATCCTTTCCTGTTTGTCTGAATCCGGCCATATCAATTGTCTTCCATTCATTACTTATCCCTTTGCGCAGGCCAACGATCCTTTCTGGAAAAGGAAATCTCAAGATAAACCGGCCAGGCAATCACGCAAGAAAACTTATGCTGTTAAGAAGAAGAAGGCTGTTGCTGCCTCCGGTTCACACCCCGAGGAGGATGATCCGGACTCTGAGGTATTAACTAACTCCCATGCCCTTTGATCTCCATTTGTCTAAATTTATGTTAACAATGCCTTTTCGCAGGATCCGGCGGAAGGAAGTAAAGCGGGGGGAGTTGAGGTAATTTCTCTCTCATTTGATTCAGAACCTTTACCACCCAAGATCCGCCGGGTATCCCGGAAATATCCTTTTCTCATCCTTATGCTCAAATGGACCCCAACTTTCTTTGAAGAAACAGCAGCATGAAGCTTGCCGGACCACGCGCCATAGCGGCCATGTGGTTGAATCGGCCGAAATACCCCTTACGCCGGCTGGCAGGCGTCGCTCAGAGGTTTTACTCACTCCAACTCTCCTTCATCCAAAAGCCGGCCTTATACGTAAACCGCTTAAACCGTATGATCCTAACTATCAGGAGGCTCCTCTGTCCTCTTCCGGCGAGTCAACTGCTACACAGGTCCCAGTGCTTAAGACCGTGCCTGGGTAAGTTCTTTCAAACATCCGGTTTACTTTTATGTTTCTAACTTTATGATCCTCACTGTTCCTTTGACCTTTATCAGAATGCCAAAGCCCAGCAAGAAGGCAAAAGCAAGTAAGCCGGCTGCTGAACCGGCCGAGGACCTTGAAACGGCCGCACCTCCAGAGGACAATCTTGACATTCAACTTGATGATCCCATTCCCATGGATCGTGATGATATTGCTGCTCCGGGAGGTGATAATACGGAGAACGCGGTTGAACCGGCGAGCCCTGTCCGGGTTAGCCCTCCTCGGGCTAGCCCGACTCCTGTCAGTCCGACGCCTACTGTTGTCCCCCTCCAGCCAACTGCTGCCTCATCCGCAGACGTTGTGATAACCGGGCTAGGCTTCACTGCTCCCACCGAGTCTGTCACCTTGGCTAGGCATGTTGGAAATATGCCCTAGAGGCAATAATAAAAGGATTATTATTATATTTCCTTGTTCATGATAATTGTCTGTTATTCATGCTTGAATTGTATTGTACGGAAACAACGGTACATGTGTGAATACATAGACCACAACATGTCCCTGGTAAGCCTCTAGTTACTAGCTCGTTGATCAACAGATGGTCACGGTTTTCTGATCATGGACATTGGATGTCATTGATAACGAGATCACATCATTAGGAGAATGATGTGATGGACAAGACCCAATCCTAAGCCTAGCACGAGATCGTGTAGTTCGTAATGCTTAAGCTTTTTCAAGTGTCAAGTATCTGTTCCTTAGACCATGAGGTTCTGCAACTCCCGGATACCGTAGGAATACTTTGGGTGTGCCAAACGTCACAACGTAACTGGGTGGCTATAAAGGTACGCAACGGGTATCTCTGAAAGTGTCTGTTGAGTTGGTACGAACCAAGACTGGGATTTGTCACTCCGGTGACCCCCGGAACTCTCCCGATTGACCGGAGAGTCATCTCGGTCATGTCTGCGTGTCTCCCGAACCCGTTGGGTCGACACACTTAAGATTCGGTGACGCTAGGGTTGTAGAGATATATGCACATGGAAACCCGAATGTTGCTCGGAGTCCCGGATGAGATCCCGGACGTCACGATAAGTTTCGGAATGGTCCGGAGGTAAAGAATGATATATAGGAAGTCCAGTTTCGGCCATCGGGAGAGTTCCGGGGTCACCGGTAGTGTACCGGGACCACCGGAAGGGTCCCGGGGGTCCACCGGGTGGGGCCACCCATCCCGGAGGGCCCCGTGGGCTGTAAGGGGAGGGGGACCAGCCCCTGGTGGGCTGGCGCACCCCCATGGGCCTCCCCCCATGCGCCTAGGGTTGAAACCCTAGGGGTGGGGGCGCCCCCTTTGGCTTGGGGGGCAAGATACCGCCCTTGGCCGCCGCCCCCCTAAGAGATTGGATCTCCTAGGGCCGGCGCCCCCCTGGCCCCCTATATATAGTGGGGGGAGAGAGGGCAGCCGCACCTCAGCCGCTGGCACCTCCCCCCGTTACACCTCCTACTCCTCCCGCAGGGTCTCGGCGAAGCCCTGCAGCTTTTCCTGTTGCATCCACCACCACGCCGTCGTGATGCTGGATCTCCATCAACCTCTCCCCCCCTTGCTGGATCAAGAAGGAGGAGACGTCGCTGTACCGTACGTGTGTTTAACGCGGAGGTGCCATCCGTTCGGCGCTGGGATCATCGGTGACGAGGATCACGACGAGTACGACTCCATCATCCACGTTCCTTCGAACGCTTCCGCACACGATCTACAAAGGGTATGTAGATGCACTCCTTTATGCTCGTTGCTAGATGACTCCTTAGATTGATCTTGGTGAAGCGTAGGAATTTTTTTGAATTCTGCTATGTTCCCTAATAGTGGCATCTGAGCTAGGTCTTTGCGTAACATCTTGCACGAGTAGAACACAAACAAGTTGTGGGCGTTGATTTTGTTCAATTTTCTTGCTGTTACTAGTCCAATCTTGATTCGGCAGCATCGTGGGATGAAGCGGCCCAGACCGACCTTACACGTACGCTTACGTGAGACTGGTTCCACCGACTGACATGCACAAGTTGCATAAGGTGGCTGGCGGGTGTCTGTCTCTCCCACTTTAGTCGGATCGGATTCGATGAAAAGGGTCCTTATGAAGGGTAAATAGAAATTGACATATCACGTTGTGGTTTTGGCGTAGGTAAGAAACGTTCTTGCTAGAAACCTATAGCAACCACGTAAAAACTTGCAACAACAATTAGAGGACGTCTAACTTGTTCTTGCAGCATGTGTTATGTGATGTGATATGGCCAAGAAGATGTGATGAATGATATATGTGATGTATGAGATTGATCATGTTCTTGTAATAGGGAATCACGACTTGCATGTCGATGAAAATGACAACCGGCAGGAGCCATAGGAGTTGTCTTATTTATTGTATGACCTGCGTGTCACTGAATAACACCATGTAATTACTTTACTTTATTGCTAAACGTTAGCCATAGTGGTAGAAGTAATAGTTGGCGAGACGAATTCATGAAGACACGATGATGGAGATCATGATGATGGAGATCATGGTGTCATGCTGGTGACAAAGATGATCATGGTGCCCCGAAGATGGAGATCGAAGGAGCAAAATGATATTGGCCATATCATGTCACTTTATTTGATTGCATGTGATGTTTATCATGTTTATGCATCTTGTTTACTTAGAACGACGGTAGTAAATAAGATGATCTCTCTGAATATTTCAAGAATTGTGTCCCCCCTAACTGTGCACCGTTGCTAAGGATCGTTGTTCCGAAGCACCACGTGATGATCGGGTGTGATAGGCTCTAACGTTCGCATACAACGGGTGTAAGCCAGATTTACACACGCAATACACTTAGGGTTCACTTGACGAGCCTAGCATGTATAGACATGGCCTCAGAACACGGAAGATCGAAAGGTCGAACATGAGTCGTATAGAAGATACGATCAACATGAAGATGTTCACCGTTGCTGACTAGTTCGTCTGACGTGATGATCGGACACGGACTAGTCGATTCGGATCATGTATCACTTAGATGACTAGAGAGATGTCAATCTGAGTGGGAGTTCATTAAATTTGATTAGATGAACTTAATTGTCATGAACTTAGTCTAAATTCTTTACAATATGTCTTGTAGATCAAATGGCCCACGCTCATGTCACCCTCAACTTCAACGCGTTCCTAGAGAAATCCAAGCTGAAAGACGATGGTAGCAACTATACGGACTGGGTCCGTAACCTTAGGATCATCCTCATAGCTGCCAAGAAAACTTATGTCCTAGAAGCACCGCTAGGTGACGCTCCCGCCCCGGCAAACCAAGATGTTATGAACGCTTGGCAGTCGCGTTGTGATGATTACTCCCTAGTTTAGTGCGGCATGCTCTACAGCTTAGAATCGGGGCTCCAAAAGCGTTTCGAGCACCACGGAGCATATGAGATGTTCCAAGAGCTGAAAATGGTTTTCCAGGCTCATGCCCGAGTTGAGAGATATGATGTCTCCAACGCATTCTACAGCTGTAAGATGGAGGAAAACAATTCTGTCAGCGAGCACATACTCAAGTTGTCTGGGTTGCACAACCGCTTGTCTCAGTTGGGAATGAATCTCCCACATGAAGCGGTCGTTGACAGAATCCTTCAGTCGCTCCCACCTAGCTACAAGAGCTTCGTGTTGAACTTCAATATGCAAGGGATGGAGAAGTCCATTCTCGAGGTGTATTCAATGCTGAAATCAGCGGAGGTGGAGATCAAGAAAGAGCATCAAGTGTTGATGGTGAATAAAACCACTAAGTTCAAGAAGGGCAAGGGTAAGAAGAACTTCAAGAAGGACGGCAAAGGATTTGCCGCGCCCGGTAAGCCAGTTGCCGGGAGGAAGCCAAAGAATGGACCCAAGCCTGAGACTGAGTGCTTTTATTGCAAGGGAACGGGTCACTGGAAGCGGAACTACCCCAAATACTTAGCAGACAAGAAGGCCGGCAACGTCAAAGGTATATGTGATATACATGTTATTGATGTGTACCTTACCAACGCTCGTAGTAGCTCTTGGGTATTTGATACCGGTGTAGTTGCGCGTCGGGAATAAGCGGAGACTAGCGAAGGACGAGGTGACGATGCGCGTCGGGAATGGTTCCAAGGTCGATGTGATCGCCATCGGCACGCTGCCTCTACATCTACCCTCGGGATTAGTTTTAAACCTTAATAATTGTTATTTAGTACCAGCTTTGAGCATGAACATTGTATCTGGATCTCGTTTGATGCGAGATGGCTACTCATTTAAATCCGAGAAGAATGGTTGTTCTATTTATTTGAGAGATATGTTTTATGGTCATGCCCCGCTGGTCAATGGTTTATTTTTGATGAATCTCGAACGTGATGATACACATATTCATATTGTGAATGCCAAAAGATGTAAAGTTGGCAACGATAGTCCCACATACTTGTGGCATTGCCGCCTTGGTCATATTGGTGTCAAACGTATGAAGAAGCTCCCTGCAGATGGACTTCTAGAGTCTCTTGATTATGAATCATTTGACACGTGCGAACCATGCCTCTTGGGCAAGATGACCAAGACTCCGTTCTTCGGAACAATGGAGCGAGCAACCAACTTATTGGAAATCATACATACCGATGTGTGCGGTCCAATGAGTGTTGAGGCTCGCGGAGGCTATCGTTATGTTCTCACCCTCACAGATGACTTGAGAGTAGATATGGGTATGTCTACTTGATGAAGCACAAGTCCGAGACCTTTGAAAAGTTCAAGGAATTTCAGAATGAGGTTGAGAATCAATGTGACAGAAAAATAAAGTTCTTACGATCAGATCGTGGGGGTGAATATTTAAGTCATGAATTTGGCACGCACCTAAGGAACTGTGGAATTGTTTCACAATTGACACCGCCCGGAACACCTCAGCGTAATGGTGTGTCCGAACGTCGAAATCGCACTCTGTTGGACATGGTACGATCTATGATGTCTCTCACCGACTTACCGCTATCTTTTTGGGGTTATGCTTTAGAGACTGCCGCATTCACTTTAAATAGGGCTCCGTCGAAATCCGTTGAGACGACACCGTATGAACTTTGGTTTGGCAAGAAACCTAAGCTGTCGTTTCTGAAAGTTTGGGGTTGCGATGCTTATGTCAAGAAACTTCAACCTGAAAAGCTCGAACCCAAATCGAAAAAATGCGTCTTCATAGGATACCCAAAGGAAACGATTGGGTACACCTTCTACCTCAGATCCGAAGGCAAGGTCTTTGTTGCCAAGAATGGATCCTTTCTGGAGAAAGAGTTTCTCTCAAAAGAAGTGAGTGGGAGGAAAGTAGCACAGCACAGGAAATTGTTCCTGAGGTGCCTGCACCGACAAGGGAGGAAGTTAATGATGACGATCATGAAGAAGCAGATCAAGTTACTATAGAACTTCGAAGGTCCACAAGGACACGTTCCGCACCAGAGTGGTACGGCAACCCTGTCATGGAAATCATGTTGTTAGACAACAGTGAACCTTCGAACTATGAAGAAGCGATGGCGGGCCCGGATTCCAATAAATGGCTTGAAGCCATGAAATCCGAGATAGGATCCATGTATGAAAACAAAGTATGGACTTTGGTGGACTTGCCCGATGATCGGCATGCCATAGAAAATAAATGGATATTTAAGAAGAAGACTGACGCGGATGGTTATGTGACCATCTATAAGGCTCGGCTTGTCGCTAAGGGTTATCGACAAGTTCAAGGGATTGACTACGACGAGACTTTCTCTCCCGTAGCGATGCTGAAGTCCGTCCGAATCATGTTAGCAATTGCCGCATTCTATGATTATGAGATATGGCAAATGGACGTCAAAACGGCATTCCTTAATGGCTTCCTCAAGGAAGAGCTGTATATGATGCAGCCGGAAGGTTTTGTCGATCCAGAGAATGCTAACAAGGTATGCAAGCTCCAGCGCTCGATCTACGGGCTTGTGCAAGCATCTCGGAGTTGGAATATCCGCTTTAATGATGTGATCAAAGCGTTTGGCTTTATACAGACTTGGGGACAAGCCTGTATCTACAAGAAAGTGAGTGGGAGCTCTTTAGCATTTCTCATATTATATGTGGATGACATACTGCTGATGGGAAATGATATAGAATTCTTGGAGAGCATAAAGGCCTACTTGAATAAGAGTTTTTCAATGAAGGACCTTGAGAAGCTGCTTACATACTAGGCATCAAAATCTAGAGATAGATCAAGACACCTCATTGGTCTTTCACAAAGCACATACCTTGACAAGATATTGAAGAAGTTCAATATGGATCAGTCCAAGAAGGGGTTCGTGCCTGTTCTGCAAGGTATGAGATTGAGCACGGCTCAATCCCCGACCATGGCAGAAGATAGAGAAAAGATGAGTATCATTTTTTTTGAATATTTACTCTGAGGCAAAGCCCCATAGCCCTTTATTAAAATAAATGAGAACTGTACAAACAATAACAGAAACTATACAGGAAAAAGGTGTACAAACTACCTAAGGCTAAGTATCCCTACCTCCTTTACAACAAAGAATTAACCCATGCCAGAAGTTTTGGTTTTATACAGTCCTTCACCCTATGAGCAAGTAGAGATATATCATGGATGAATTTGCACTTCCAAGCACTGAAAGTGGCTCTCTCAGCTCTGAAGGTTCTGCCATTTCTCAAAATCCAAATATTCCAAGCAGCAGTTAGCATGACCTCAAAGAAGAAAGGGTGTCTGAAGCTGGACCTTGCATGCATGATACATTGTCGAATATCAGAGCCTCCCGACCAATCAATACCCAGATAATTCCAGACTCTACAGCTGAAGACACAGTTGAAAAATAGGTGCATTCTATCTTCATACACTAGCTCACTACAGATGAGGCAAAGATTTTCATCTTTATTAGAGCGCTAGTGCCTTCTAACCAAGATGTCTTTGGTGTTGAGTGTCATTCCCTATGCCTCAGCCATAGGTTCTATCATGTATGCCATGCTGTGTACCAGACCTGATGTGAACCTTGCCATAAGTTTGGTAGGGAGGTACCAAAGTGATCCCGGTATGGAACACTGGACAGCTGTCAAGAACATCCTAAAGTACCTAAAGAGGACTAAGGATATGTTTCTCGTTTATGGAGGTGACGAAGAGCTCGTCGTAAAGGGTTACGTCGATGCTAGCTTCGACACAGATCTGGATGAATCCAAGTCACAAACCAGATACGTGTATATTTTGAATGGTGGAGCAGTCAGCTGGTGCAATTGCAAGCAGAGCGTCGTGGCGCATTCTACATGTGAAGCGGAGTACATAGCTGCTTGCGAAGCAGCGCAAGAAGGAGTCTGGATGAAGGATTTCATCACCGACCTAGGAGTCATTCCAAGCGCGTCAAGCCCGATGACTCTCTTCTGTGACAACACTGGAGCTATTTCCATTGCCAAGGAGCCCAGGTTTCACAAGAAGACCAAGCACATCAAGCGCCGTTTCAACTCCATCCGGAATTACGTTCAAGATGGAGACATATATATTTGTAAAGTGCACACGGATCTGAATGTTGCAGATCCGTTGACTAAACCTCTTCCACGGGCAAAACATGATCAACACCAGAACTCTATGGGTGTTAGATTCATCACAATGTAACTAGATTATTGACTCTAGTGCAAGTGGGAGACTATTGGAAATATGCCCTAGAGGCAATAATAAAAGGATTATTGTTATATTTCCTTGTTCATGATAATTGTCTGTTATTCATGCTTGAATTGTATTGTACGGAAACAGCGATACATGTGTGAATACATAGACCAGAACGTGTCCCTGGTAAGCCTCTAGTTACTAGCTTGTTGATCAACAGATGGTCACGGTTTCCTGACCATGGACATTGGATGTCATTGATAACGAGATCACATCATTAGGAGAATGATGTGATGGACAAGACCCAATCCTAAGCCTAGCACGAGATCGTGTAGTTCATAATGCTTAAGCTTTTTCAAGTGTCAAGTATCTGTTCCTTAGACCATGAGGTTGTGCAACTCCCGGATACCGTAGGAATACTTTGGGTGTGCCAAATGCCACAACGTAACTGGGTGGCTATAAAGGTACGCAACGGGTATCTCCGAAAGTGTCTATTGAGTTGGTACGAACCAAGACTGGGATTTGTCACTCCGTATGACGGAGAGGTATCTCTGGGCCCACTCGGTAAGACATCATCATAATGAGCTCAAATAAGGAGTTAGTCACTGGATGATGGATTACGGAACGAGTAAAGAGACTTTCCATGACGAGATTGAACAAGGTATCGGTATACCGACGATCGAATCTCGGGCAAGTACCGTACCGGTAGACAAAGGGAATTACATACGGGATTAAGTGAATCCTTGACATCGTGGTTCATCCGATGAGATCATCGAGGAACACGTGGGAACCAACATGGGTATCTAGATCCCGCTGTTGGTTATTGACCGGAGAGTCGTCTCGGTCATGTCTACGTGTCTCCCGAACCCGTAGGGTCTACACACTTAAGGTTCGGTGACACTAGGGTTGTAGAGATATATGCACACGGAAACCCGAATGTTTTTCGGATTCCCGGATGAGATCCCGGACGTCATGAGAAGTTCCGGAATGGTCCGGAGGTAAAGAATGATATATAGGAAGTCCAGTTTCGGCCATCGGGAGAGTTCCGGGGGTCACCGGTAGTGTACCGGGACCACCGGAAGGGTCCGGGGGTCCACCGGGTGGGGCCACCCATCCCGGAGGGCCCCGTGGGCCGTAAGGGGAGGGGGACCAGCCCTTGGTGGGCTGGCGCACCCCACATGGGCCTCCCCCCCATGCGCCTAGGGTTGAAACCCTAGGGGTGGGGGCGCCCCCTTTGGCTTGGGGGGCAAGATACCCCCCTTGGCCGCCGCCCCCCTAGGAGATTGGATCTCCTAGGGCCGGCACACCCCCTGGCCCCCTATATATAGTGGGGGGGGGAGAGAGAGGGCAGCTGCACCTCAGCCCCTGGCGCCTCCCCCCCGTTACACCTCCTACTCCTCCCGCAGGGTCTCGGCGAAGCCCTGCAGCTTTTCCCGTTGCATCCACCACCACGCCGCCGCGCTGCTGGATCTCCATCAACCTCCCCCCCCCCTTGCTGGATCAAGAAGGAGGAGACGTCGCTGTACCGTACGTGTGTTGAACGCAGAGGTGCCGTCTGTCGGTGTACTAAAGTAGGGGTACCTTAGTATCTCGAACTTGTGCACGGGCAGTTGCAGCGTCCCGCGGCAAGGCTTGCCAGGCGACCGCCAAGATCCTCCGTGGTTCCCTTGGAGCCATTCAAGAACAAAGTATTCAAGTCAAAAAGACAAGGCCCCGGCGAGAGGAGCTTGCCGGGAAGGACACTCAAAGCATAAGATCACTCAAGACACAAGACCCTGGCAAGAGGAGCTTGCCGGGAAGGCCAACCAAGGCACCTCAAGAAACTTGCTGCGACGCGCCCCGCGTCCCGGCAAGGCCTGGTGAGCGACAAGCTCCCGGAAGCGACAAGATATTAACCGCGGCAAGGCGCTTGCCGCGGCAAGCTTCCACTGGGTACCCGCGCTCCAGCGCACCCACCCACGTGTCGCTCTGAGACCATTCCAGGCGCACGTGGCGGAAGGCTCTGCAGCCAAGGGTACACGGTGGAGAGCAGCGATGACAAGGCTACCGTCGTGGCGGACGGTGGCGCCCCTGACGGCCACTTTTTGCACTATTTGGGGCGACGGCGACGGGCATTTAGTGCCCTTGTCCCCTGCCGTCAGGGTTAGGTATGGAACACTGTTCCAACTACCATCCTTTTTACATTTTTACCCCCATCTGTGTTGCCACCTGTCGGTGACCCCTTTGACCTATAAAAGGAGGCCCATGCGCAACGTAGAAGGGGTTCGGGACATCAGTCATTCCCACGCTCGGTCTTGCTAGCGGTTAGAGTGTACTGTGGCTTTCCTCGCTCCCGAGCTAGAACACAATACAAATCGAAGCAGGAGTAGGGTTTTACGCATCCGTGCGGCCCGAACCTGGGTAAACTGCTCGTGTGCTCGCCTCGATCCGCTCTTTGTGCAATTTCCGCCCCCTGCCGTACCGAAAAGGGGCTCCGGTCCCATAGGTGTTTGTGGGCGATCAGTTTCCCTGACATCTTTGGCGCGCCAGGTAGGGGGAGCGTCGAGGTTGTGTGAACCCGATCCGGCGTCACACGAGCTAGATCTTCATCACCATCTTCATCAACATGCCGCCGAAGAAGAAGGCTTCGGAGGCAGCAGGCCCGTCCGTGTCGATCCCGCCACCGCCGGAGCCCACGGCTGGTGGGGTAGACGCCGGCGGAAGAACGGACGTTGATGAGGGAACTCACGGCGCCGCCAGGTCCAAGGACAAAGCTGCGCTACTTACCGACGGCGTAGCCGGCTCCCACGACGACCGGGCACACTCCAAGACCTCGGCGTCCATACATGCACCACGCCCATCCCAGGAGGCGCGGGACCGGCAGCGTCATGGTACTCAAGGTACCATACGCTTGCTGGGCCAAGGACAAGCTGGCGGATCTCGGGACGCTCAAGACCAGCATGCGCGCCAACATGCTGGCACGAGCAAGGCACGGTCGCCTGGACGGGATGCTGCTCCTTCTAACATGGTTAGAAGTCCGAGCATATCCCGCTCCTCGCACCGCTTGCCACCGCTGCCCGCCACTCCAGCAGAAGCTCTAGCATGAGCTCAACTGCTCCTAGACTTCCCTCCAGCGGCAGACAAGGCCGACGACTGGAGGGCCACCATTCAGAGCCTCATCGCCTTCGCCAATGGTGACACCCCGCAGCAGCCGAGCACGTCGCGGCCGCGGCAAGTCAGCCAGGCGCAGGCCGATGGCGGCAAGACCGCTGGGGGTGCAACCACCGTGCACTCTCCGCCCCGAAGGCCAAGATCACCGGCTCGTCGGATCAACATCGACGACGACTCCACTGCGTCATCAGATCCGCGAGCTCGCCGCGATCAGCGCCAAATTCTCGACGATCGACAACAAGAGGATGCTCGGACCCGCATCGAGCACCGAAGAGAAGCGCGGCGTCAGTCAGACCAGCGCGCTGGGCCCACTGTCGACGTGCAAGCGCCAGGGGGACCAGGCGACTTGCCGTACGTGGTAGGTTGTCCTGCATTCACTCGTGAGCTGCGGCAAGTCCAGTGGCCCAGCATGAAGAATTTCAAGCTAGACGTGCCAGAGAAGTACGACGGCAAGACGCACCTGTCGGAGTTCCTCAGCATCTACACCATCGCGGTGCAAGCTGCTGGGGGGCGAGACGAGAAGATCCTTGCCAACTACTTCCCTCTGGTACTCAAACCCAACGTCAGGTCCTGGCTCATGCACTTGCCGGACAACTCCATTTCTTCTTGGGCAGATCTCTGCCATCAGTTTGTCGGCGCCTTTACAGGCGGCCACAAACCTCATGGCCAAGAGAGTGACCTACACCTGCTTGCCCAGAAGGAAGGAGAACCTCTGCGCAAGTATATCCAGAGATTCAGCCGTGTGCAGCACAACATCCCAGACGTCCACCCTGCCGCGGTTATCAGCGCGTTCCACCAGAGCGTGCGTAACCGCAGGATGAGGGAGGAGATGGCGATGTGCAAGATCAGGGACGTCAGCGAGCTGTACACCCTGGCCGACAAGTGTGCACGTGCTGAAGAAGGGAGGAAACTCCCCGGAGAGGATGCAGGAGCCGGAGGATCTGACAGCGAGGATGCCGCCCCGGCAAAGAAAAACCGGCGGCGGAACAACAGGAAGAAGAAGAACAAGGAAGTGCTAGTCGTTGAGCAGTCCGGCAAGGAGGCTGGCGCCAAGAAAGCCCAAGTTGGTAGCTCCGGCAAGGAGACTGCCGCATGCACCAACTGTCAAGCTGTGGCGGCCGCCGACAAGCAGGACGGCACCGACAAGCAGTATTGCAAGATCCACCGCACCAAGGGTCATGACCTCCAGAACTGCAAGAGGGTCGAGCAGCTCGTCGAGCAGCAGAAGGCTGAGTACGAGCAACGCGACAAGGAGAAGGCCCAAGGAGGTGGTGATACGTCCAAAACGTATCTATAATTTCTGCTTGCTCCATGCCTCTTTTGTGTGATATTGCTATGATATTTATGCACTTCCATACACTTTTGATCATATTTGGACTAACCTATTAACTCAGTGCACCACAGTGCCAGTTCCTGTTTTCTGCTGTTTTTCTATTTCAGGTTTCCCCCATATTAAAAGTGCTCCAAAAATTCCGGGAAAAATACAGGAAAAATCAGCGTACAGGAAGCTTCGAGAAAAACCAAAGCGGGGCCAGAGGGGAGCCAGGGGTGGCCCAGGCGGCCACCTGGCGCGGCCCCACCCCTGGCCGCGCCAGGGGGCGCCTGGGGCCCCGGCTCCGCCTCTGGTGACCCCCCTTCGCATATATTCCTCGCATCCCGAAACCCTCGAGGACGGAACCCTTTTTCGCGATCTCGCCTCTGTTCCGCCGCCGCCGCGCTTCCAAGATCGGGAGCATCAGGAGAACTCTTCCCGGCACCCTGCCGGAGGGGAGAACCACCACCGGGAGCTTCTCCACCACCATGGACGCTTCCCGGATGAGTCGTGAGTAGTCCACCTTGGACCATGGGTCCATGATCAGTAGCTATGTGATGTTCTCCTCCCCTCTTTGTTCTTCATGGTTTAGACCTCGTGAGCTGCCCTACATGATCGAGGCACATATGTAATCTTTATGCTGTTGCTCTGCTGAGTTTGCTGGGATCCGATGGATTATGAGATTATGTTCAGATTGTGTGTAAGTAATATATTTGATTCACCTCTTTTATATTTATGTTCTTGAGTAATTCTTGCATGTTCTCCGTTGCTGTTTATTGCTTTGGCCAAGTAGTAGGTAGTAACTCCAAGAGGGAACGTTATGCTTGATTGTGGGTTCATGCCCCCTGATGACTAGCTTGAGTGACAGAAACATGAGTCTAGGGGATGTGATGTTGCCACAAGGGGGAAAACAACGGTGCTTGTACTTGCGGGTGCGAGGATTGTTTACTTTACGCAAAGTTCTTTTAATGCAGTTGTCTGTTGTTTTGAGTCTACACTTTGGGTGGGATTCGCAACTTAATACCAGCGAGATGTTCTGGATAGATATCTCAAGGTGGATGATTAGTAGTAGATGCAGATGTATTTCGGTCTACTTGCCTTGGCGTACCGCCCATGCTTTTGAGCATCTACCTTTCTTTACATCATAGTTAGCATTGGTTTGCGCACATAATCCTGTCAATTGCCCAGCTGTAATTTGTTTACCTCGCTTTGCTATTTTATCGTCTTTTGGGAGAGAGACATCACTAGTGAACATCATGGGACCCCGGTCCATATTACCATCACTGATCACACCCGCTATTTACTTCCTGTTCTTATTTCCTAGTTGCAGTCATACCTATCATTATTATCTCTTGTGTTTGATCCTTTGTAAACGACAAGGCCGGAGGGATTGACAACCTCTCTGTACTCGTTGGGAGCAAAGTTAATTGTATCTGTGTGCAGGTCCTGTCAACCGCTAAGTTTCTGGCGCCGTTGACACCTTCTTGTCGACCCTCGGAGTCTCACGGGATTCGATCCTTGGTATCTTTGCCAAGGGAAACTTGCTGCTACGCTACATCTCAAACCTTCCACTTGGGGTAACCAACGAGGGGCGAGAAGCCATCAAGCAAAGTTTCTGGCGCCGTTGCCGGGGACTCCACTCTTCAAGATAGGGGAGTTGCACGCTATCTTTTATCTTTGCTTTTTAGTCTTGTTAGTTTACCTTGCAGTTTTTGCTTTAGTGTCCCTTACCAAAAATCACAAAAAAATTTATTTGCTTTTCTGTTAGTAGTCCTTTCTGTTTAGTCAAGCATGTTAGGATTTGGTGCTTTGAGGGAATCAGAAGTTCTAGATTTCCATCAAAGGGATGGAGAAAATATGAAGAAGGCATGGGACAGAATTTCTGATGCACATAGGAGAATTATGCCTTGGATACCTATAAAAATTGTGCTTAGAAATTTTTACCATGGTCTTTTTAAATGGTGTAAACACTCTCTTGATATTATAGCTGAAGGAGATTTCCTAGAGTGTGATGAAGCTAGAGCTCTTGAAATTATACATGGTCTATCTAGTTACTTTGTTTATGATCATAGTTTTGATACTGTCATAGATAGACTTTCTACTATTGAGAAGAGAATGGATGCTCTAGACTTGATGAAGGTAGAGAAACGCAACCCAATAAGAGGGATACTTTGGAAATATACAATGATTGGGAGCCTTTTGTTAGGATTAGCATCTCTAATCAAGACTTCCTTGCTTATTGTGATATTGGATCTATGGTTTCTACTATGCCAAAAATTGTTCATGATTCTTTAAAATTTAACATGGACAGATTATCATCCTATCATGAACATGCTAATGGAGATATTTCTGAGATCCAGGGAAGAATAAAAGACGTGCTAGTTACATTCCTTAAAGGGATTGCAATGGTTGATTTCTTCATCATGAAGCCAAACCAAGGAAATATAGTGCTTGGAAGGGACTTCCTCCGAGCCATAAAAGGCTTCATCGATATAGGTAAGGGACAAATCCGCCTACGCGGGAAGGCAAAAGGTACGTACCCCTTTCCTAGAAGGAACAAGGGTGAACTTGTTGAGGAACCATTCGAAGCAATTTATAACTCCGATTATTATGATGACTTTTGATTCCTCCTTTTTGCATCATGCCTAGCTTAAAGGCATAAAAGAAAACGCTTTTGGGAGGCAGCCCACAACGAATTAGGTTTTATTTTGCTTTTGTTGTGTCTTGATGTTTGTTACTACAGTAGCATCATCATTGTATCTTTTCTTTTCAGCTTTGTGCCAAGTTTAGCCCCCGATTGCAAAAAAGTTCAAAAGTTGTGACGTGCTGTCCAGAAAACAGATTATGTCCTTGGACAGAAAAATTCGAATAAAATCACCAGATCATCTTTTTGATATGAATTTTTTTGACAGCGTGCTCTATACAATTGGCTTTCGGGCGTCTGTTCTGAGTTTTTTGATTTGAGTTGCAGAAGTGCCCCGAAAAAATTATTTACTACCTGCTGGTCTGTTTTTCACAGATTCTGTCCTGTTTTGCCTTCTCTTCGTTTTGCAAACCTTGAGCTTGCTTTTTCTTTGCAAAAACCTTTTGGCAATCTTGAGAAACAGTAGCTCTTCAAGATTATCTTTATTTCCAGTAGGGAAAAGTTATTTTATTGTGGGTACTAACCTCGCTAATCAGATTATGATGAGTTATGTATGAAGGGAGTTTTCAAGTGTGCAAGGGAAGATGATAAAAGATGATTCAGGAGGGTCAAACGCTCAAGCTTGGGGATGCCCCCATGCACCCCCAAGAAATATTCAAGAAGACTCAAGCGTCTAAGCTTGGGAATGCCCCCATGCATCCCCTTCTCCATCAACAATTATCAGTTCGTCTTTCGTTCCACTATAATGATCACTTCATCTGTTATGTGCTATGCTTGGAGCGTCTTGCTCTTAGTTTCCTTTTTAGTTTTCCTTAGCTTTGCTTGCTGTTCATAACAAGTTAGAACCCAACTTTCTTTGTGTGGGAGAGAAACACGCTCCACTTCAACCTAGAACACAACATAGGATTTTCATGCTTATCTTTGCTGTGTGTGTTCTTTGTCTTTCCATAGCTGCTGTCATGTTTAGTTCTTAGTTTTCATGCTTTTTTTAAAGAGCTTTTGTTTAGTTGGTTGCTGAACTCTCTTGAGTTTTCATGTTTATCTTGTTAAGAGAGTTTGCCTGTTGCACTGAGTTGTGTGTCTTAACTTAAAGTAGGTAATTGAGGTTGCTATTTAATTTTAGTAGTAACTTGCAATAGTTTTGAGGTATTGCCATGAGTAATGTCTGAACTTTTGGTGTCAAGAGCTTTAGCCTATTAGTGATAGATGTCGTATTTTGGGCAATCCGTGTTTATTTTCGAAAACCTACAAATAGTTGAGAACTTTAGCTACTAAATGGATCACTAATCTTTGGAGGGATCGAATATTAGAGTACACTCACGTACCATGAGCCGAGGATGCGCAAGGATAACCAAACCCCCATACACTCCTCCTCGCGGTACTTGTCTCTTTGTGAACCTCCTAATTAGATTGAGAGTTACCGATAATAAGTGCATGAGTTCTTCGGACTAATGTGAGTATTCGAAAGTTGACACTTCCACCTAGCCATATTTTTCTAGCCTCTTCGGTACCGTGCATTGCCCTTTCTCACCTCGAGAGTTGGCGCATACTTCGCCGGTGCATCCAAATCCTTGGCACGATACGCTCTGTCATCATCAGCCTCATTATATCCTTCCTCAAAAAAGCCACCATACCTACCTATCAAGGCATTTCCATAGCCTTTCCGAGATACATTGCCATGCAACATCCATCTTCTGATGACTTGATCTTCATGTCATACATGCTTTTTGCTTGATCGATGAGCCGCATGCTAGTTGGGCCTTGCCCTAATCATTGCTACATGACGCGCTAGTATCATTGCATATCCTGCTACACTGGCAGAGGCATACATTTGCATACATCATGATAGTTTCATTTTCTTTATGTTGAGTACTTTTGTAAAGTGTGAAAGATCTTCTATACTTCTTGTAATAAATAGAGTGTTACCCCTAAAGTGAGGAAAAGATCCCAAAGAGGACAAAATCAAAAGATCCCAAAGAGGACAAATGAGAGTTAAATAGAAAGAGCCATTGAGGCCACAAAAAAATAAAAAAAATAAAAAAAAAGAGAAAAAGAAATAAAAAGAGAGAAGGGGGCACACTACTATTCCTTTTGAGATCCACACTCGTACTCCATCTTATACCTTGTACTTGATAGAGATTATCATTCATGCATATAGCTATGCGGGGACCTTCACACTATAGAACTTGGCTTGTATATTCCAATGATGAGCCTCCTCAAAAGAGCTCTAGGTCTTCTTGAGCAAGCAAGTTGGATGCACCCCCACTAGTTCCATTGGAGAGCTTACCTTAGCTCATATGTGCATCCGTTGCATGGCAATCCCTACTCCTCACATCATATCTATCATTTGGCTTTCTCTCGCCCATGATTGTCCTCATTGATGTGAGCCTTTCACACCTTTTTTGTCTTCCCCCTTCATCATTTTTCTCTCTTTGCCATCCTAAGTGTCGACTTTCTTGCCTACGCTCATCCATTGCATGAGTGCTCAAAATATCGAAAGGGAGTGGATCATTTTGACTTGTACCTGGCTGACGGTCTGGGGATGAGTCAAGATAAGATTCCAAAGAAGACCAAGTGTGAAACTTTAGTAGATTAAGTTCTCAACAATATAAAAACTATGTTTTACTCTCTCATATATCCCTATCCCCTTTCTTGCACGCAAACACCATTTGGAGACATTCGAGTCACAGACAGCGAGAGCTCTTGCACCTTTATGTTCTTATGTTACTTGTTACAATGCTAATATACACTCTTGCTTGTTATGACTTGAATTGAATTACATGCCTTGATTGCTTTACTTTAAAAGTTCTTATATGGTTGATAGCATGTCACCATAGAAATTATGCTTGTTATCATTCACCTACTCGAGGACGAGCAGGAATTAAGCTTGGGGATGTTGATACGTCCAAAACGTATCTATAATTTCTGCTTGCTCCATGCCTCTTTTGTGTGATATTGCTATGATATTTATGCACTTCCATACACTTTTGATCATATTTGGACTAACCTATTAACTCAGTGCACCACAACGCCAGTTCCTGTTTTCTGCTGTTTTTCTATTTCAGGTTTCCCCCATATTAAAAGTGCTCCAAAAATTCCGGGAAAAATACAGGAAAAATCAGCGTACAGGAAGCTTCGAGAAAAACCAAAGCGGGGCCAGAGGGGAGCCAGGGGTGGCCCAGGCGGCCACCTGGCGCGGCCCCACCCCTGGCCGCGCCAGGGGGCGCATGAGGCCCCGGCTCCGCCTCTGGTGACCCCCCTTCGCATATATATTCCTCGCGTCCCGAAACCCTCGAGGACGGAACCCTTTTTCGCGATCTCGCCTTTGTTCCGCCGCCGCCGCGCTTCCAAGATCGGGAGCATCAGGAGAACTCTTCCCGGCACCCTGCCGGAGGGGAGAACCACCACCGGGAGCTTCTCCACCACCATGGACGCTTCCCGGATGAGTCGTGAGTAGTCCACCTTGGACCATGGGTCCATGATCAGTAGCTATGTGATGTTCTCCTCCCCTCTTTGTTCTTCATGGTTTAGACCTCGTGAGCTGCCCTACATGATTGAGGCACATATGTAATCTTTATGCTGTTGCTCTGCTGAGTTTGCTGGGATCCGATGGATTATGAGATTATGTTCAGATTGTGTGTGAGTAATATATTTGATTCACCTCTTTTATATTTATGTTCTTGAGTAATTCTTGCATGTTCTCCGTTGCTGTTTATTGCTTTGGCCAAGTAGTAGGTAGTAACTCCAAAAGGGAAGGTTATGCTTGATTGTGGGTTCATGCCCCCTGATGACTAGCTTGAGTGACAGAAACATGAGTCTAGGGGATGTGCTGTTGCCACAAGGGGGAAAACAACGGTGCTTGTACTTGCGGGTGCGAGGATTGTTTACTTTACGCAAAGTTCTTTTAATGCAGTTGTCTGTTGTTTTGAGTCTACACTTTGGGTGGGATTCGCAACTTAATACCAGCGAGATGTTCTGGATAGATATCTCAAGGTGGATGATTAGTAGTAGATGCAGATGGATTTCGGTCTACTTGCCTTGGCGTACCGCCCATGCTTTTGAGCCTCTACTTTTCTTTACAGCATAGTTAGCATTGGTTTGCGCACATAATCCTGTCAATTGCCTAGCTGTAATTTGTTTACCTCGCTTTGCTGTTTTATCGTCTTTTGGGAGAGAGACATCACTAGTGAACATCATGGGACCCTGGTCCATATTACCACCACTGATCACACCCGCTATTTACTTCCTGTTCTTATTTCCTAGTTGCAGTCATACCTATCATTATTATCTCTTGTGTTTGATCCTTTGTAAACGACAAGGCCGGAGGGATTGACAACCTCTCTGTACTCGTTGGGAGCAAAGTTATTTGTATCTATGTGCAGGTCCTGTCAACCACTAAGTTTCTGGCGCCGTTGACACCTACTTGTCGACCCTCGGAGTCTCACGGGATTCGATCCTTGGTATCTTTGCCAAGGGAAACTTGCTGCTACGCTACATCTCAAACCTTCCACTTGGGGTAACCAACGAGGGGCGAGAAGCCATCAGGTGGTGAGGGATCCGGCAAGAAGCGGCCATTCAACGGCCGAGGAGGACGCCGCGGCAAGGCCAAGCAGCGGCAAGGAGACAGACCTCCCCGCGGCCGCGACAAGGACGAAGACGACGACGACGAGGACATGGATGATGGTGAGACCAGCGAACAGGCGCCGCCGCATCGCCCCCCTGCAGGATAGGAAGAGGCCCGCCTGGGAGTTCGAGAACGCGGCAGATATCATGAGGCTGCGCCCGGGCCTCAATTATAACTTCACTGTCCTGGAACTCAACGCGATGCTCCAGGCGTTGTTCAAGTACGACTCCGATCACCCCGAATGGTTCACGTTGCCGAGGGGCGTAGTTCCGCTGTGCAATAACTCGTCGCTCAGCGGCATCCGTGCATTGATGCCGCTGTGCGATTCCCACGGGATTGACCCAACTTGGTAAGAGCCTACCGACGAAGCTGTGCAGGCGTTCTTCGACAACTTGGTGGAAATGCCAATCAACTCCGACGAGAAGAAAGGCCTCACCCGCGACACCACTGATCAGGAGATGGCATATATTGCCACCAGATTGATAGAGGTGGCGGCAGCCGCGGCCGCGGGCGAGTTCGGGTACACAGTGGAGGAGGCGGAGGCAGCGGAGGCGACAAGCCTTGCAGAGCGAGAAGAGCTTCTCAAAGCGGGGGTGCTTGCCGGGCAGGTCGCCGAGACAAGTGAGCCCGCCGAGCAGGGTGTCGGGTCGAGCGGGCCCGCCGAGCAGGGTGCCCAGTCGAGCGGGCCCGTTGGGGACACGAGCGGCTCCCTGGAGATCGGCTCCTCTTCTTCATCTTCAGGTAGCTCGCCACCACCAGCAGAGCCTCCAGCTCCGTGAAGACGCCTACGCAAGGCTGGGGACGTGACTGTAATGCCCAGGATGGGACTATACCTCCTACGTGTCGAGGCACGACTTAAAGGTATAAGCCCATCCTAGAATGATCTCAAGTTTGGTATCTTTGCACAACTCATGTAAAAGAGGGATTAAAATGCAAAAGGAGATAGTTGGCTTACACTCGCCACTTCACACAATACATTACATAAGCAATCATCATACAGAACATCACAACCCGACTACGGGTGAAGAACCAAAGAAAGATACCAAAACAACATAAAGCCACAGGTCAGGACCGAAACCTAGTAGAAACCACTACTGAACATCGAAACGTCACAAGCAAACAGCCAAACTCTTCAACGAGCTCCTGGTGAAGAACTGAACCAACTCCTGCATCAAGCTCGGCTGAACCTGCATCTGGTGTGGTGAAGTAACTGTGAGCCACAGAGGACTCAGCAATCCCGTTCCCGGGTAACAAAACTATTTAAGCCTTGGGTGAGGATAAGGCTGAAGAAAGAATATGAGGTGAAGGAACAAACAAGAGTCTGCAGCAGCAACTAGCACTAACTTACGTAATAGAGGGCGAGAAGAGAAGAGCATCGGTCGAAAGATGATCACGAAGTGATCCTAGCTAAAGCCGGTCAAACATAACCCCACCGTGTTCAACTCCCGAATCCCTATTCGGAAATTGACAGTCACGGTACACACGCTGGTAGTGTATTGAAACATTGTGTCAAGTTATCTACAACCGGAATTAACAAGCTCCCATCTGCCACATAACCGCGGGCACGGCTTTCGAAAGTTCAAACCCTGCAGGGGTGTTCCAACTTGGCCCATCACAAGCCCACGATCCGCGGAGTCGCAACTCCATAGGTGGGAAGACCCGAGTATTCTCGGAATCCCGTGCTCAAGTTAAACCGAACTAAGGTAAGGCTAATCCAGCAAATCCTCCCGGCGTGTCGACACCCTGATAGTAGCCGCGCGTATCTAAGTCTCAGGACACGACCGGATGGGTGATGCTACAGGTTATACCAAATACCTCGGGTTGCCCCAAGGCGGCCCTGCAGGACCCCCGTTTGGGACCAACACCATCAGCGCTGGCCCCCCCTGCTATGTAGAAATAAAGGATCCTCGAGGGAGCGACCCCCTATGCAAATTTAATTAATTAATTAAGTTGTTATTATGAGGCAAATAGTACCAATGTTGGGACTTGCTGGAAAAGACTTAGCACTTAGCGGTTTATCAAGGGGGTCCCATACACCCCAACCGTGTTAGGAACGCATAATCAAGGAACATAACACCGGTTTATACGATTCCTAACGGCATGAGTGGAACAAAACACCAAGCAAAAGGCTTAGCCTTCCACCCTGCCAGTATATAGATGATTTCATTTAAGCATTTATATAGTGTGATATAACCCAACCAAACTTCAACATGAAGCAAGCATCTTCAATCTTCACCTGCAACTAACAATGCTATAAGAAGGGCTGAGCGAAGCGTACTTAGCCAAGCAACGGTTTGCGTAGGTAGGTTGGTTAAACATGGCAATTGGTTACAAGTAGGAGGCTGACAGGAAAACAAGGGCATCGAGGCAAAACTATAGATCGAGACTTCTAGCAAGAGGCAAAAATAGTAATGGTATCCGGGTTCGGTCATCTTGCCTGGGATTCCACAAGGGAGAAGAACGGATCCATGAAGAAGACGGAGCAACAGTCGAGCGAAACCTCACCACTCCGGAACGAAACCGAAGCTAACAAGAGAAGCAACCGGAAAGAAAGAAACAACACGGTAAACACACAAGCCTCAACATGGCATACGATGCACAAACAAGTATGATGCATGTCCGGTTTAAATATGCATGGCATGGCAAGTGCACAAACAACACTACAAGTTAAGTGGAGATCAATATGCAACGAGTTGCATATTGACGAAACACCACATATTAATTATTTAGTTGACTCTCATTATTACAAGACAAGATTAATTGTTTTTAACATGGCAAGAGGTGAAGCATAAAGAAACTACACTATTTAGGCAATTTAAATGGGGCCGGAAATAACAACAACAAGTCCGGAAAAATCCCCATGAGCATGTTTAATAATTATAAAGCAACAACAATTAACATATATAATGTTGTTAAATGATGCGGATGACATGATCAAGTTTATGCAATTTTTATTAAAAGGGTTGACTTAAGAGGAAGACATGAAGTGTTTGTCACCATGGTGGAAAGAAAGGGGTGCCACGGCAACGATTCCGAAAATGATGCAACGCAACATCTCGGTTCCGGTAACTCGTTGAGAGTCCGGTGCAAAAGGTAGAATCGACGTGAGCAAGTCGAACAAGATGAAAGTGGGTGGATCCCGTCACTGGGTTCCCACGAGTCGGTGACGAGGCAACCGAGGAACAACAAAAGGGACGAAACGGACACGGTGCTCACACGGGAAACATTCATACAACACAAGCAAGCATGCATCACACGGGTCATTGACGGGGTTATACCTTCGGAACCATCGTTCTCGGAGGGGTTCGAGGTCGTAGTGGAAGTAGCCGTAGTAGTGGAAGTAGTGGTACACGGCCGAAGAGGAAGAAGTCGTTCACGTGGCGGTAGTTGTACTCGGGCGACGGTAGAGGAAGTAGTGGTACTCGGCGACGGTAGTGGTACATGCCGCGGTCGTCGTCGACGTAGGGGTACACGTTCGTAGTGGGAAGTAGTTGTACCGTTCGTCTTGGCGGTTCCACGACGGCGGTAGTTGTTCACGGTCATCGGTAGTCGTTCGAGTCGTCGTGGACGTAGTGGAACTTGGTCGTTTTCCGGGCGTCGGTAGTCGTTCGGGCGTCGATCTCGTACACGGTTCATTTTGTAGATGTACTCGGGTCGTATACGTAGAGGTACTTGTCTCGAAGAGGTACTTGTTCGGGTCGCCGTATACTCGTTCGGGTCATCTGACAAATCATCAACACAGCAACACAATACAAAACAACACTACAGCAACAAAACTACAAAAAAAAAGGAAAACCGCGGGCGACGGAGAGGTGCAGGTCGCGGCTCGGCGCTGCTCATGGCCGCAGCGCTGGACGAAGGAGGCCGCAGGGCCTGGAAGAAGGACGGCGGCTCCTGGAGGAAGAAGACCGCAGCCGCGGCCTGGTGAAGAATGAGCAGCCGGGGCGCGGCTTGGGCGTACGGGCATCGAGCCCTGGCTCGACGGGAGGCCGTCGGGGCTTCAGGCGACGGCGAGGCACTCCTGGCCGCGGGTCCTGGCGCGGCGGCGCGCGTCACCGTGCGAGGGGAACGGAGGCAGGGCGGCGCCTTGGTGGAGGAGGAGGAGGGGCGAGCTCGCGAGGCGCCCTGGCGACAGAGGCCTCTGGTGCGGCCCGGGCCGGCTTGGTGAAGCAGCGGGCGCGAGCGCGGCCTGGAGGGCGACGGGGAGGCAGAGCTCCTGCCCTGGAGAAGGAGAGGAGGGGCGCTCGGGACGGCCGCGAACTGGAGGAGGAGGGAGCCGCGGAGGGACAGGGCCATCGGGCGCGTCGGGGTGGCGCTGGTCGAGGCCCCGCTCGGAGGGAGGCGAGGACGGAGCAGGCTCGAGGCGGCTTCGCTCCTGGCGGCGCTCGGTCGAGGGGAGAGACCGCGCCGGTGCTGCTGAGATGGAACGAGGGAGGTGGTCGGGCGCTACGAGAAAGGGGATCGGGAGGAAACGGGCTCGGGCCAGAGAGAGCATCGAGCGAGAGGGAGTAGCGGGGTCGAGCCGCTAGGGGTGGCGGCGGCCAGAGGGAAGAGAGGGAACGGGTCGAGCGAAGCTAGGGTTTGGTGCGGCCGGAGTGGGCCACGGGAATGGGCCTAGGAAGGAGAGGGGCTGAGCTGCGGCCTGGGAGGAGACCAGATGGGCCAGCTGGGAGGCTCTTCTTATTATTTCTTAAACAGAAATAAAAGAGAGAGAGAGAGCAAAAATAAAAAGAAAAGAGGCAAAGAACGGAAAATAAGATATGGAACATTTTTATAAGGCTTTACGGGATATTGCCAACCCAACAAAAATAGTTCCAACACAAAGGAAGTGCAAACTAAAACATTTAGCTTGCAAAAAAAAAGGAGTTTAGATTTTTGGAGGAGCCTCGAAACAACGGAAAGAAATTACCGGCAAGATTTTGAAGGTGAAACTCGAAGTGAAATAACATGGGGAATTATGCAAGTGTGTTATGGTGATTCCGAAGCAATGGAATAATTAATATATAGCTCCCTAAAATATTGGGAGACTTTTATATGTTATAAAGAGAAGTCACCTTCCCTCGATTTAAATGGACCGAAGGTCCACACGATTTATTTAGGTTGAGATGCAAAAAAATAAATATGACATGATGGCATGATGACATGATGCAATGCAAAACTAAAAACACAAGCACAAAAGGAACACACGGGCAACCCGGAACATCTGGAATCTTCTGGAAGCTTCTGGAATCTTCTGGGACGTCAGTCTCGGGCGTCACAGTGACGGAGCGGCAGACGGGCAAACAACTACCGCGTCGCGCAACGCGCGTCACCGCGACAGGCAAACCTGCCGCGGGAGCACCTCGCGCTTCTGCAGCGGCTGGAGGGGGGTCGTCCCGGACCGCAACTTCTGCCCCTGCCGCTCCCCACGCCACGGCGGCAGCTGGAGCGGGGTCGTCTCAGACCACCGCCCCTGCTCCCGCCAAGCGGCCAAGGGAGCCCACTCCTCCGCCTCCTCGTACTGCGCGTGAGCCAGACTTTGATTTCTCCGCGCTCAGCTCCGACGAGGAAGAAGAAGGGTAAGACTTTGCAATTCTTGTTCTTGTATCTTTTTGATTTTCTGCTGTTTTGTCTTGTATCTCTCTTGCCTAACTCTGAACCTGTTCTTCTTTTCAGAACTTTGGTCCAGAGGGCGGCGAAGAGGGCCAAGGTCCCGATGATTGTCATCGAGGACGAGCCCGCCGCGACGGCAGGGGGTGCGCCCGAGACAAGCTTGCCAGACCCGGCAACTGGTCTTCAGAGTAGCGCCCAGCGCAGCCCCCATTGTAAGTGTGGTTCATCTTCTGCTGTCTGGCGCGCGTGGGCGGTACTTCTTTACTGACGCCTTGTTCGTCGATTCGTGCAGGAGTAGAGCAGCAGCACCAGGAGCGCCAGGAGACCGCCCCCGACGTGCCGCACGCCTCGACCACACCGCCAAGGGGAAGCTCTCCGGCAAGGGAGAACCCTCCGCTAAGGACGAGTTCTCCGCCAAGGGCGAACACTCCGCCAAGGGCGAGCTTTCCGGCGAGGGATGGCACTAGCGACCCTCCGCCGGCGGGAGCTACGACCACGCCGCTGAGGGAGAGCTCCCCGGCAAGGAATCTCACCGAGGAGCCGGCCCGCGCAGGTAACCTCTTTGCTTCACTCTTCCCTTGGACTTTTCTTCTTTGGATTCTTCTTTTTGGATATTTGCTTGACTGTTTGTCTTTTCTTTTCCTCCGTTAGACCCGTCTGTAGCTGAGCCAATGGAGACGGAGGTCGTTGCTGACGACGCCGCCGTTGCCGAAGAAACGGTCGGCGCAGAGGATACCACTGGCGCAGAGGCCGCCGAGGCTGCCACCGCAGCAGCTGGCGAAGGGGCTGGTGGTCGTACTGACGGCCCTAAGGCCACAGGAGCGCCAGGCGCTACATCGGCCGCCGAGCCCTCCGCCGCTGCCGCAGCCCCCAGCTCCGACGAGCCCGAGCCAGGCGCCTACATAAAGGCCGGCGACGACGTCTTCATCCAGCTCCCTTGGGCGTCCATGTCCAGGGCGCCGGTCGAGGGAGAGGTCTTCGATGGAGAGGTGCTTGCCTCTGCCGGATTGAAACTCGTGGACGCGCCAAGCAGCAGCAGCAGCGAGCCCGAGGAGGAGCGGCTGCTGCGCAAGCTGCTGTCGCTTTACCGCGCCCGGCAAGCCAAACTGGAGTCCCGAGAGGCTCTGGCTGCTAAGGCGGGAGCTGATATCGAGAAGCGCGCGGAGGAGCTCCGGGCCATCAACCAAGCAGCTCTTCGGTCCTTGGCGGAGGAGCGGGAGGAGCTTGCCGAGGCACAACAGGCCTTCATCCTCGAGAAGGCTGGAGTGGAGGAGCAGCAGCGGCTTGCCGCCGAGAAGCTGTCCACGCTGGAGGGTGAACTGGCGCAGCGGAAGGTGAACCTCGATAGTCACGAGGAGGAACTTGCCGCGCGCGAGCAATCTCTTGGCGGAGTTCTTCAGGAGGCGAAAGATGCTGCCGCGGCTGCCGAGACCGCGAAGAAGGAGTTGGAGACGAGGGTGGCGCAGCTGGAGGCCAACCTCAAGACGAGCGGCGAGGAGGTTGCCGCACTCAAGCTTGAGCGAGAGAAGGATGCCCACAACCACTCAGAGGTGCAGGTGCGCCTCGCCGATAAGGGCAAGGAGCTCACCGCCGCCAAAGACTCCATTGCCGATCTCGAGCTGAAGCTGGCGACCTTGACCCAGACACTGGACGGCGCCAGGGAGCGGGAGGCGACCCTGAAGGAGGAGGTCAGGGCCGAGAAGGCGTTGCTGGCGAGCGCTGCCGTCACCCAAAACATCTTCAGGGAGAACGCCGAGCACTGGAAGGAGGGTCTTGTCAACGCCGCCGCGGATATCGACAAGGAGCTGGCGCAGCTGGGGGCGGAGTATCTCGGGTACTCCACCGACGAGAACCTCCACCCGAGCGCCAAGCTCACTCTGTTCTTCAGAGGCGTGGCGACGGCCCTCCAGCAGCTCCGGGAAAGGATCCCAAGGCAACTGGCGGAAGAGCCGCGCAAGCTCTGCGCGGGCGCCCTTCAAAAGGTGCTGATGAAGGTAGCTTTCCGCAATCCAGGCCTCAACCTCACCAACGTCCTCAGGAGCTTGCCGTCGGACGTTGATATGGAGGCGCTCAAGGCCCTTGTCGCACCCATTGTGGACAAGGTGAGCGGCATCAAGAGGGTCGAAGGCGACCGTGCAGACTAGGCTTGTCCATTTTCTTCTTTCTTTGTCGCTGCCAACCATGTTATGAACAACAGTCTATTAGAACTGCGACAAGTCACTTTGTAATATAACTCTATTTTGGGTAGTAATTGCCACGGAAGTTTTGTGTGTTGATGGCGGTGCTTCTCTGCACACTTCACACCGCCAACTCAAACAGTGGGTGCGGGAAGTTAATGCAGCAGAACCACCTGTCGAATCGCGCAAACTTCTAAAATGGTCCAGCACGCCTATCATCTTTGATATTGAGGACCACCCTTATCGCACAACTACGGTCGGGTGCTTGACGATGTTGGTCTCACCAACTATCCGCAACCTCAAAGTCACAAAGATGTTAGTTGACGGCGGGGCCGGCTTGAACCTGATCTCCTCCGCTGTGCTTCACAAACTCCAAATCCCTGACGGCGAGCTCGAAGAAACCGGCACGTTCCAAGGGATCAACCCGGGAAGGAGCAAGCCGACGGGGAAGATCACACTGCCAGTGACGTTTGGCGGCGAGCTGAACTTCAGGACCGAGAGGGTCACATTTGACGTTGCCGATTTCCCATTGCCATACAATGGGATACTTGGCCGTCCAGCACTCGCCAAGTTCATGGCAGCCTCTCACTATGCCTACAACATGCTCAAGATGCCAGGCCCGATAAGCGTCATCTCTGTCCCTGGCGACAAGAAAGATGCCCTTATCTGCGCCGACAAGATCTACCGGGAGGCAGCAGCCGCAACAGATCGCAAGACACTTGCCGCTGAAGCTCCCGAGGGGAAGGAGAAAACCAAGTCCGGCAAGAGCTGGGGCCCACTCCGACAAACTCACCTCTTCGGAGTGCTGCGCTGCCGTCGAGGACGCACCATCGAGCTCCACCGGCAAGTGTAAGAAGACGATGGCAGCTCCGCCAGAAACAAAAAAGGTGTCCGCCAAGGAGGACGACACTGGTGGTACTTTCACCATCAGTGCCACGCTTGACCCTAAATAGGAAAGCGCGCTCGTTGCTTTCCTGCGGGCGAACGTCGACGGTTTGCATGGCAACCATCTGACATCCCCGGTGTTCCCAGGAAAGTAATTGAGCATAAGCTTGCCATTTGTCCTCACGCGCGGCCCGTCAAGCAGAAGGTTAGAAAGCAAGCAGTGGAGCGCCAAGAGTTCATCGCAGAAGAAATCAAGAAGCTGGAAGCAGCAGGCCTTGTCAGAGGAGTGCTCCATCCCACGTGGTTGGCCAATCCTGTAGTCGTGCGTAAGGCAAACGGGAAATGGAGGCTTTGTATCAACTTCACCGATGTGAATAAAGCTTGTCCCAAAGACCCATTTCCCTTGCCGCGCATTGACCAGATTGTTGACTCCACGGCCGGATGTGACCTGCTTTCATTTCTTGACGCATACTCAGGATACCATCAGATCTTCATGGCAGAAGAAGATGAGGAGAAGACCGCATTCATTACTCCATGTGGCACTTACTGTTTCATACGCATGCCTTTCGGATTGAAGAATGCTAGTTCAACATTTGCAAGAGTTGTCCATACCGCTTTTGAGCCACAAATACACAGAAATGTAGAAGCTTACATGCATGACATAGTGGTCAAGAGCAAGGACAGGGCAACTCTAATCCAAGATCTAGACGAAACCTTTGCAAATCTGCGCAAGATCCAACTCAAGCTCAACCCCGAGAAGTGCGTGTTTGGAGTCCCCTCCGACAAGCTTCTCGGGTTATTTGTGTCTCAGAGGGGAATTGAAGCCAACCCCAACAAGATCAAGGCCATTGAGCAGATCGAAGCACCGAAGCGCGTCAAGGATGTGCGAAGACTTGCCGGTTGCGTGGCTGCTCTCAGCAGGTTTATCTCTAAGTCAGCTTAGCGCGCCCTGCCGTTTTTCAAAATCTTGAAAAAGGCGGGTCCAATGAAATGGACTCCGGAAGCGGAGGCTGCGCTGCAAGACTTGAAGAGGTACCTGTCCTCTACTCCAATACTTGTCGCACCTAAACCACAAGAGAAGTTGCTGCTGTACCTAGCGGCAACCAATCAAGTGGTTAGTGCTGCGTTAGTAGCGGAGAGGGAGGCAGATGGTGAGCCAGGAACTGCGGCAAGCGTATCCAGCGACAAGCAGGGGGCTTCCCCGACAAGCTCTGGTCCCGACAAGGATGGATCTGCGCAGATGCAAGAGGAGATACGGAAGAAAATGGTGCAGCGCCCAGTTTACTTTGTCAGCTCTCTTCTCCAAGGGGCTAGATCAAGGTACTCTGGTGTGCAGAAGTTGCTTTTCGGCCTTCTCATGGCCTCGAGAAAGCTGCGCCATTACTTCCAAGCACATGAGATAACAGTTGTCACTCGCTTTCCGCTGAAGAGGATACTGCAAAATCCAGAAGCGACAGGCAGGATTGTTGAGTGGGCACTGGAACTGTCAAGCTTTGGCCTCAAGTTTGAAAGCACTTCAACTATCCAGAGCAGAGCATTGGCAGAGTTCATAGCGGAGTGGACGCCCACACCAGATGAAGAGATTCCAGAGACGAGCATCCCCGTCAAGGAAGCAAGCAAAGAGTGGATAATGTACTTTGATGGTGCCTTCTCGCTGCAAGGCACTGGCGCTGGTGTGCTGCTTATCGCACCCACCGGAGAACACCTCAAGTACGTGGTCCAGATGCACTTTCCCAAGGAACAAGCGACACACAATACTGCAGAGTATGAAGGTTTGCTTGCCGGTCTCAGGATCGCGGCAGACCTTGGGATCAAGAAGCTGATTGTCAGGGGTGACTCGCAGCTTGTCGTCCGCCAAGTGAACAAGAATTATCAGAGTCCGTTGATGGAAGCTTACGTCGATGACGTGAGAAAGCTTGAAGAGCACTTTGACGGCCTACAGATGGAGCACGTCCCAAGAGCTCAGAACGACATCGCCGATGGCCTGTCAAAGTGCACCGCACTTAAGTTACCTATGGAACGAGGGATCTTTGTGCTCAAGCTGACTCAACCATCCGTAACACCATCGACTGGGCAGAGCAAGAAGAGGAAGTTGGTTTCTGGTGACTATTTTCCGGCAGAGCTTCCCGAAGCCGCCGCCAAGAAGGTCCCCAAAATCAACGCCAACAATGCTGAGGAGCAGTCTGCTCCTGCAAGCCCTAGGGTTTGTACAGTTGAAGCAGACGCTCTCGACAAGTTTTGCTCCAGCAAGCTTGCCGGGGAACATCAAGCTCCGGCTGAAACACGAGTCCTCGCCGTAGAAGCGGATGTTCCCGCAGCAACAGATGTGCCTTTAGTCCTTGTTGTCGAGCCGCAAGCTCCAGCATGGGCACAACAGATTGTCCGTTTCCTTCAGACAGGAGAACTTCCCGATGAGCAAGAAGAAACAGAGAGAGTAGCCCGACAGTCAAGTATGTACAAGTTTGTCGACAACACACTGTACAGAACAAGACTCAACGGTGTGAAATTGAAGTGTATTCCCCGGGAAGATGGACAGAAGCTGTTGGCAGAGATACACGGAGGCATATGTGGTCACCACATTGGCGCAAGGGCACTTGCCGGCAAAGCATTCCGGCAAGGTTTCTTTTGGCCAGAAGCCCTCCAGGATGCAACTGCACAAGTAACCAAGTGTGAAGCGTGCCAGTTCCATTCCAAGCAGATACACCAACCAGCTCAAGCTCTCCAGACGATCCCTTTATCCTGGCCATTTTCGGTCTGGGGGCTCGACATCCTCGGCACCTTTCCCCGCGCAGCCGGGGGCTTTGAGTACTTGTACGTTGCAATCGACAAGTTCACAAAGTGGCCGGAAGTGGAACCAGTGAGAAAGGTGACCGCACAGTCAGCAGTCAAGTTCTTCAGGTCGATTGTTTGCCGTTTCGGGATCCCTAACAGGATCATCACCGACAACGGCACACAATTCACAAGTCGCACCTTCATGCAGTACGTCCAAGACCTTGGCGCCAAGGTCTGCTTCGCTTCTGTTGCTCACCCGAGGAGCAACGGTCAAGCGGAGAGGGCAAACGCTGAAGTGCTGCGCGGACTCAAGACAAGAACTTTCGACAGGCTGCACAAGTGCGGAGGAAACTGGATCGAGGAGCTGCCGGCGGCTCTTTGGTCGATCATGACGATGCCAAATCGAGCCATTGGACAGACACCTTTCGCTCTAGTCTATGGAGCAGAGGCAGTTCTCCCCACGGAACTCGTATACGGATCACCTCGAGTGCTCGCTTACGATGAGCTCGAGCAAGAGCAATTGCGACAAGATGACACACTGCTCCTCGAGGAGGACCGTCTTCAGGCTGCTGTATGAGCTGCTCGATACCAGCAAGCTTTGCGCCGCTACCATAGCCGCAAAATTAATGCCAGAAGTCTCGAGGAAGGCGACCTTGTTCTTCGGCGCGTTCAGTCCGCCAAGAATTCCAACAAGTTGACGCCGAAGTGGGAAGGCCCTTAACGGGTGAGACGAGTCACTAGGCCCGGCGCAGTCCGCCTTGAGACCGAAGATGGCTTACCGGTGAGCAACTCCTGGAACATTGAGCATCTTCGCAAGTTTTACCCGTAAGGCGCGGTTGCCGTGATCCGCTCCGGCAACCACCTTTTGTACAAGTCTTGCCGCTGTTGCATGTAATCCTTTGTCCAAAGCCGGGCGCAGACCCCGTGCATCAGTAAAGCTCATGTACCCCGCACAACTTGTCATTTCATGCTTTTTTATATTTTTGCATGTACTATCTGACACTTTGTGCAGCACCTACCCCCGGTAAGCAATAACGGGCCCAAAGGCTCCATATCTATATTTTCTCTTTCTTCTTTTTTCTCAAGCAAAGGAAGGTTCCCTCGCGCACAAGTTTGCCGGGGGGGAGGAGAAGATAGTGGTATGGACCAAGCGCCGTTCAAGAAAGCTTCGCCTTGCCGGGAAGCGAACGACACAAAAGCTAAGTTGCCAAAGTTTGAGCAATTAAAATTTTAAATTTTTAAGTTATCTTCCTTGAACGACCGCACTTTGTATGGAAAACCTGTGCACGGAGGAACCAACTCGTGACTAGCCGCGCCCTTACTTTGTTTCGAGCACGCTCAAACGACTTAAGTGTGTTGCGACTAGTGTCGCGCCCTTACTTCGTTTTCGAGTTCGCTCAACAACTTAAGAGTGCTGCGACTAGTTACGACAAGGTTTCTTGTCGGTAACAGCACCGCCAGCAGGCTGCTGAAGTTCCGCACTCAGCGCTCGCGGCAAAGGTGCCTATGCCGGCAAGTTCCCTAAAAGCGTAGGGTAAAGATATACAAAGCAGGGAAATCAAGTAAAGGAAATAACGTTGCAATTACTACCCAAAATAGAGTTATATTACAAAGTGACTTGTCGCAGTTCTAATAGACTGTTGTTCATAACATGGTTGGCAGCGACAAAGAAAGAAGAAAATGGACAAGCCTAGTCTGCGCGGTCGCCTTCGACCCTCTTGATGCCGCTCACCTTGTCCACAATGGGTGCGACAAGGGCCTTGAGCGCCTCCATATCAACGTCCGACGGCAAGCTCCTGAGGACGTTGGTGAGGTTGAGGCCTGGATTGCGGAAAGCTACCTTCATCAGCACCTTTTGAAGGGCGCCCGCGCAGAGCTTGCGCGACTCGTCCACCAGTTGCCTTGGGATCCTTTCCCGGAGCTGCTGGAGGGCCGTCGCCACGCCTCTGAAGAACAGAGTGAGCTTGGCGCTGGGGTGGAGGTTCTCGTCGGTGGAGTACCCGAGATACTCCGCCCCCAGCTGCGCCAGCTCCTTGTCGATATCCACGGCGGCGTTGACAAGACCCTCCGTTCAGTGCTTGACGTTCTCCCTGAAGATGTTTTGGGTGACGGCAGCGCTCGCCAGCAACGCCTTCTCGGCCCTGACCTCCTCCTTCAGGGTCGCCTCCCGCTCCCTGGCGCCGTCCAGCGTCTGGGTCAAGGTCGCCAGCTTCAGCTCGAGATCAGCGATGGAGTCTTTGACGGCGGTGAGCTCTTTGCCCTTATCGGCAAGGCGCACCTGCAGCTCCGAGTGGCTGTGGGCATCCTTCTCTCGCTCAAGCTTGAGTGCGGCAACCTCCTCGCCGCTCGTCTTGAGGTTGGCCTCCAGCTGCGCCACCCTCGTCTCCAACTCCTTCTTCGCGGTCTCGGCAGCCGCGACAGCATCTTTCGCCTCCTGAAGAACTCCGCCAAGAGATTGCTCGCGCGCGGCAAGTTCCTCCTCATGACTGTCGAGGTTGACCTTCCGCTGCACCAGTTCACCCTCCAGCGTGGACAGCTTCTCGGCGGCAAGCCGCTGCTGCTCCTCCACTCCAGCCTTCTCGAGGATGAAGGCCTGCTGCGCCTCGGCAAGCTCCTCCCGCTCCTCCGCCAAGGACCGGAGAGCTGCTTGGTTGATGGTCCGGAGCTCCTCTGCGCGCTTCTCGATATCAGCTCCCGCCTTAGCAGCCAGAGCCTCTCGGGACTCCAGTTTGGCTTGCCGGGCGCGGTAAAGCGACAGCAGCTTGCGCAGCAGCCGCTCCTCCTCGGGCTCGTTGCTGCTGCTGCTTGGCGCGTCCACGAGTTTCAATCCTGCGGAGGCAAGCACCTCTCCGTCGAAGACCTCTCCCTCGACCGGCGCCCTGGACATGGACGCCCAAGGGAGCTGGATGAAGACGTCGTCGCCGGCATTTATGTAGGCGCCTGGCTCGGGCTCGTCGGAGCTGGGGGCCACGGCAGCGGCGGAGGGATCGGTGGCCGGTGTAGCGCCTGGCGCTCCTGCGGCCTCAGGGCCGTCAGTACGACCACCAGCCCCTTCGCCAGCTGCTGCGGCGGCAGCCTCGGCGGCCTCTGCGCCAGCGGGATCGTCTGCGCCGACCGTTTCTTCGGCAACGGCGGCGTCGTCAGCAACGACCTCCGTCTCCATTGGCTCAGCTACGGACGGGTCTGACGGAGGAAAAGAAAAGACAAACAGTCAAGCAAATATCCAAAAAGAAGAATCCAAAGAAGAAAAGTCCAAGGGAAGAGTGAAGCAAAGGGGTTACCTGCGCGGGCCGGCTCCTCGGTGAGATTCCTTGCCGGGGAGCTCTCCCTCAGCGGCGTGGTCGTAGCTCCCGCCGATGGAGGGTCGCTAGTGCCATCCCTCGCCGGAGAGCTTGCCCTTGGCGGAGAACTCGTCCTTGGCGGAGGGCTCTCCCTTGCCGGAGAGCTTCCCCTTGGCGGTGTGGTCGAGGCGTGCGGCACGTCGGGGGCGGTCTCCTGGCGCTCCTGGTGCTGCTGCTCTGCTCCTGCACGAATCGACGAACAAGGCGTCAGTAAAGAAGTAGCGCCCACACGCGCCAGACAGCAGAAGATGAACCACACTTGCGCTGGGGGCTGCGCTGGGCGCTGCTCTGAAGACCAGTTGCCGGGTCCGGCAAGCTTGTCTCGGGCGCACCCCCTGCCGTCGCGGCGGGCTCGTCCTCGATGACAATCATCGGGACCTTGGCCCTCTTCGCCGCCCTCTGGGCCAAAGTTCTGAAAAGAAGAACAGGTTCAGAGTTAGGCAAGAGAGATACAAGACAAAACAGTAGAAAATCAAAAAGATACAAGAACAAGAATTGCAAAGTCTTACTCTTCTTCTTCCTCGTCGGGGCTGAGCGCGGAGAAATCAAAGTCTGGCTCATGCGCAGTACGAGGAGGCGGAGGAGTGGGCTTCCTTGGCCGCTTGGCGGGAGCAGGGGCGGTGGTCTGAGACGACGCCGCTCCAGCTGCCGCCGTGGCGTGGGGAGCGGCAGGGGCAGAAGTTGTGGTCCGGGACGACCCCCCTCCAGCCGATGCAGAAGCGCGAGGTGCTCCCGTGGCAGGTTTGCCTGTCGCGGTGACGCGCATTGCGCGACGCGGCAGTTGTTTGCCCGTCTGCCGCTCCGTCACGTCCCCAGCCTTGCGGAGGCGCCTTCGCGGAGCTGGAGGCTTTGCTGGTGGTGGCGAGCTACCTGAAGACGAAGAAGAGGAGCCGATCTCCAGGGAGCCGCTCGTGTCCCCAACGGGCCCGCTCGACTGGGCACCCTGCTCGGCGGGCCCGCTCGACCCGATGCCCTGCTCGGCGGGCTCACTTGTCTCGGCGACCTGCCCGGCAAGCACCCCCGCTTTGAGAAGCTCTTCTCGCTCTGCAAGGCTTGTCGCCTCCGCTTCCTCCGCCTCCTCCACTGTGTACCCGAACTCGCCCGCGGCCGCGGCTGCCGCCGCCTCTTCCAATCTGGTGGCAATATACGCCATCTCCTGATCAGTGGTGTCGCGGGTGAGGCCTTTCTTCTCGTCGGAGTTGATTGGCATTTCCACCAAGTTGTCGAAGAACGCCTGCATAGCTTCGTCGGTAGGCTCTTGCCAAGTTGGGTCAATCTCGTGGGAATCGCACAGCGGCATCAATGCACGGATGCCGCTGAGCGACGAGTTGTTGCACAGCGGAACTACGCCCCTCGGCAACGTGAACCATTCGGGGTGGTCGGAGTCGTACTTGAACAACGCCTGGAGCATCGCGTTGAGTTCCAGGACAGTGAAGTTATAATTAAGGCCCGGGCGCAGCCTCATGATATCTGCCGCGTTCTCGAACTCCCAGGCGGGCCTCTTCCTATCCTGTAGGGGGGCGATGCGGCGGCGGAGAAAGTCTGCTCCAACTGCGCCTACAGTCAGCCCGGCAAGCCTGAGGCGAAGGATCCGGGTAGTAGCAATCTTCAATCTACTATCTTCCGGGGGCAAGTCGCTCCAGTCGTCACCGCGTACTACTGGGGCTTGGCGCCGGGCGGTAAAGTGCTGCGGGTTATCCTCTACGATCCAACACCAATTGGCTCTCCACTCATCCCACTTGCCGCGGAGCTCTCCCTATAAGTAAGCTTCCTTCTTGTGGGTCCTAGAGATCCAAGAGATTCTGCCAGACAGAGGCTCTCCCCTCTCAACTCGAGGCATGAAGTAGTGGCGGAAAAGAGCTACATTGGGGAAGACTCCGACAAAGTTTTCGCACAGATGTGCGAAAACGGCCATGGTCAGAACGGCGTTGGGGGTGAAGTCAAGGAGGTGGAACCCGTAGGTGTTCATGATGTCGCAGAAGAACTCAGAAAAGGGCGGGCAGAGCCCACAGTAGAAGAACAGAGTGAAGAATGCGTAGCCATTCGGGAACATCTCACAAGCTACGGCTGGGAGTACCTTGGTGCGCGGATGCGCCCACGTCTCCCTCGACCAGAAAAGGTAGAAGGCATCCCTCAGCTCTATCGCGTCAAGCTTGGGGGGAGGGGGGGGGGAGACCGCCTTCTTCTTCCGCATCGCCGCGAGCCGCAGCGCCTCAACCGACTTCTTAGTCTTCCCCTTCGCGCCTTTCAGAGCCATGGCGGAAGCGGTGAAGGAGGTCGATGGCGCTGGTAGTGCTGGTGGCGGCGGAGGGCGGAGCGCTGCTCTCTTTCGGCCTTCGGGAAGGAGGGGAGCGGCGGAGGTTTCTGAGGATTGAAGAAGCAACGGGCAGATGGACGAACTGCCCCTGATTCCCCTGCTTATAAGGGGGGAGGGGGCGGACGTTCCGCATTTCCAATTAAAGAAACAGGCCACGATCTCACCCACGACGCCACGATTGACGCGTGTCGTTAGGGGAGAGTGCGGTGGATACGGAGTGGGATACGGCGTGCCGCAGGCCGCGCGTGCCCGTGCACTGCTTTGGGCCTGTCCCAACAGCGCTCGGCACCGTGTATGGCCCAGGCCCGGGGGCTCCTGTCGGTGTACTAAAGTAGGGGTACCTTAGTATCCCGAACTTGTGCACGGGAAGTTGCAGCGTCCCGCGGCAAGGCTTGCCAGGCGACCGCCAAGATCCTCCGTGGTTCCCTTGGAGCCATTCAAGAATAAAGTATTCAAGTCAAAAAGACAAGGCCCCGGCGAGAGGACCTTGCCGGGAAGGACACTCAAAGCATAAGATCACTCAAGACACAAGACCCTGGCAAGAGGAGCTTGCCGGGAAGGCCAACCAAGGCACCTCAAGAAACTTGCCGCGACGCGCCCCGCGTCCCGGCAAGGCCTGGTGAGCGACAAGCTCCCGGAAGCGACAAGATAGCAACCGCGGCAAGGCGCCTGCCGCGGCAAGCTTCCACTCGGTACCCGCGCTCCAGCGCACCCACCCACGTGTCGCTCTGAGACCATTCCAGGCGCACGTGGCGGAAGGCTGTGCAGCTAGGGGTACACGGTGGCGAGCAGCGATGACAAGGCTACCGTCGTGGCGGACGGTGGCGCCCCTGACGGCCACTTTTTGCACTGTTTGGGGCGACGGCGACGGGCATTTCATGACCTTGTCCCCTGCCGTCAGGGTTAGGTATGGAACACTGTTCCAACTACCACCCTTTTTACATTTTTACCCCCATCTGTGTTGCCACCTGTCTGTGACCCCTTTGACCTATAAAAGGAGGCCCATGCGCAACGTAGAAGGGGTTCGGGACATCAATCATTCCCACGCTCGGTCTTGCTAGCGGTTAGAGTGTATTGTAGCTTTCCTCGCTCCCGAGCTAGAACACAATACAAATCGAAGCAGGAGTAGGGTTTTACGCATCCGTGCGGCCCGAACCTGGGTAAACTGCTCGTGTGCTCGCCTCGATCTGCTCTTTGTGCAATCTCCGCCCCCTGCCGTACCGAAAAGGGGCTCCGGTCCCATAGGTGTTCGTGGGCGATCAGTTTCCCCGACACCGTCCGTTCGGCGCTGGGATCATCGGTGACGAGGATCACGACGAGTACGACTCCATCATCCACGTTCCTTCGAACGCTTCCGCACGCGATGTACAAAAGGGTATGTAGATGCACTCCTTTATGCTCGTTGCTAGATGACTCCTTCGATTGATCTTGGTGAAGCGTAATTTTTTTTTGAATTCTGCTACGTTCCCCAACAAGGCATACTGCCAAGGAAGAAAAATTTCAACAAGACAATGGCAAGTGGAGCACATACTTATCCAGCTATGCCCAGTTGAGTGCCCAGGAACTTCATTCCGGGTATCTGAACCGGCTCTTTACCAGCCGCGATTATGAAGCCGGTTTGGTTAATATGATGAAGGATAAGTATGAGGTGATTTTCTTTCCTTTCACTTCTGTCTCTGCTTTATAAATTTGCAATCCTATATTCAGACCATAGTAGCCCCCAGTTTATCTTCGTTTGTAGGTGAAGCGGGACTTTCATTATGCCTGAGAATGAGCTCATATTAGCCCCCAAGTGCCAAGGGCATAACTTGTTTATGTGCTTGGGACTTGTCTGAATATTTCTCTCTTTACTTCAATTGCACATTAGCCCCCAAGTGTCAAGTGCATAACTTGTTATGTGCTTGAGACTTGATTGATCTGTCTTTCTAATCCATTTGATTTCCTTGCAGGCTGACCTGACTCGGAGAGCTTCGGAGGTAACTGAACTCCGGATTAGCTTGGATGTCCATGAAACTTCCTCAGCCAAAGCCAAGGAAGAGCTTGTGCTTACTTTGACCAACATGGAGAAATTGAAAAAGGACTTTGAAGCGGAGCGGTCCACATGGGAGGTGCAGAGGAATGCTCTTGAAAAAAGAGCAAAGGACGCCGAAGATGCTCTTAATCCGGTTACGCAGGAGTTAACCAGTTTAAGACAACAAATAGAGCTCATGACTTCTGCTATCTTCGGTGAGTACCCATCTGTATATGTTGTTCATCCTTACCGTCTTTGTTTCGCTCCGGTTTAACTCGACCAACGTATATAGGGAGGTGCATAACTCATCTTGGAGATGACGTTCGGAAGAAACTTAAAGCAGCTTATACCCTGGTGGAGCAGCTCTATTCCGGCGCTCAAAGGGCTATCAGTGCCATGTCCCATAATAAACCGGCACCAACTACCATCCAAGCCACTTTAGAGAAGCTCTTTGTCCTGCCCATGCATCTGGTGGAGGTGAAGAAATCTGCTGCACGGGCTGGTTCGCTTATGGCGCTGACCCGGGCCAAAGCATGGGTCCCTGATTTTGACCCGGCTGAAGTTATGAACAGCTATCCCAGCAACAAAGAGGACGGGTCAGTCTTCTCTGCCGAAGACCTCCGTGCTTTGACTAAGGACATGCTCCCGCTTGCCAGTAAGCTTGCCGATGAAGCGGATTTGACAAGGTATCATCCGGCCTATGACTTAGAAAATGAGCGGGTAGAGCGGCCGGTTTACGACACTGATAATCTGATCCCACCAGTTCGTGGCCATACTTTCGCTCCAGATATTGATCCGTCAGATCTTATTGATGAAGAAATGTATTTCCGTGCACTCTCCAAGATTGATTGGCGCGCTCCTGGTTTCCAGCCATTGCCTGAAGCTGATGAAGACCCGAAACAAGTTGACCCTCAGCCTTCGCAGCGTGAAGAGGAGTCATAAACCGTCCGGTTTAATTTGTAGTTGTTGAATATTTTTGCCAAAACTTTGATCTATTCGGGCCTGCAGGTGCCTTGTAATAGGATAGTTGAAACATTGTCTTTGTCCTCATATGGATGGCACAACTTGACTTGGCATCTGTCAATTTAATCCTCTGTTTTGCCATGATTGATCCGTTTATTTTATCTGTGCCTGCATGAATGAGGCTAAAAGATGTCCTGGCGGTTTACCACCGGACCAATTACACTGCTCCAATGCATATGTATATCAAAAGAATAACTGTTTATCACAATCATACCTCTGATTAAGTGTGCATGTCAACCTTAATCCGGTAGGCATAATTGAAAGCGTAGGCGCTGATTGAGGCTCTTAGCTCTCTTATTTGGCTTTTGATGGCCGATCCGGGTTATAATAAACGCCGGTTTAACTCATGCTGGTGTTCATGACCCAGACTTTTAACTTTGTAGATATATGGACAACCTTGTAGTTGCCCAATCCCAGATCAATAGACTTGGTTAAAAACAAAATTTGTAAAATCACAGAAACAAAGCATTTTCGGCAAATAAGACCATGTAGTCGAGGCTTTTGCGAGCTGCCAGGCTCCAAATTCGAGGCTTTTTGTGAGCTACCAGGCTCTAATTCGTGGCTTTTTGCGAGCTGCCAGGCTCCAGGCTTTTTGTGAGCTGCCATTAGGCTCTAGGATTTTTGTGAGCTGCCATTAGGCTCTAGGCTTTGTGTGAGGTGCCATTAGGCTCTAGGCTTTTTGTGAGCTGCCAGGCTCTAGGATTTTTGCGAGATGCCAGGCTCCATAGGCTTTTTGCGAGCTGCCAGGCTCCATATTTGACGTTTTCATCGATGATATACCACCCAATGTTTCAAAACCTCTGAGGGATCTTGTCTTTAGGTGATCATCTCGATGATTGTCATTGGCTGATTCCTTGATGTATCAAGGGCGCCGCTTTAGGAGGCCATGGTGAGTTTTCAGAGAAACTCCCATGTGATACTCCTTTGGTGTGCTTGCCGGGTACCTATGTTTGAGTTGTGCTGTGCAACAAACTCTCTTTGGTCCCTTAATAAATAACTGTCCTACATATCAAAATATACGGATCAAAGTAATTGTTTTCTTGATAAAAATGACATATATCAAGAAAGATAGACTTCAGATGGATATCACCTGAGCTTTCAGCAAAACTCCCATGTGATAATCTTTTCGAAGAAGACGGCTGATTCCCCGGTTTACTGGGGGTGCCGGTTTATTTATTAATCATAATATATACATGGTACATAAAGCGGAGCCAATGGCTCAAGTGTAGTAAGGTCGCAGAAGAGCGATGTTCCATGGCCGCTTCGTCTCTTCCTCTGCTGTACGTGAATCTTTATGCCCTCGAACGTCAACCAGGTAGTATGAACCGTTGTGTAGGTTCTTGCTGACCACAAAGGGTCCTTCCCAAGGTGGGGATAACTTGTGCATATCTGTCTGGTCTTGGATGAGCCGGAGCACCAGATCCCCCTCCTGGAACGTCCTGGTCTTAACCCGGCGGCTGTGGTATCGGTGCAGGTCTTGTTGATAAATTGTTGATCGCGCTGCTGCCGTGTCCCGTTCCTCATCCAGCCGGTCTAAGCTGTCCTGTCTTGCTTGCTCATTATCCGCTTCAACATAAGCTGCCACCCGTGGTGAGTCGTGACGAATGTCACTAGGGAGAACCGCTTCAGCACCATATACCATGAAGAAAGGCGTATAACCTGTAGACCTGTTAGGTGTAGTGTTGATGCTCCAAAGGACAGAAGGTAACTCCTCTACCCAGCAACTTGGTGTTCTTTTCAAAGGAACCATAAGCCGGGGCTTGATGCCTCTCAAGATCTCTTGGTTGGCCCTCTCAGCTTGGCCATTGGACTGAGGGTGAGCTACTGAAGATACATCCAAGCGAATATGTTCCCTTTGGCAAAACTCTTCCATCTCTCCTTTAGATAGGTTGGTGCCATTATCAATAATGATGCTGTGTGGAAAGCCAAACCAGAAATTTACCTTTTTGATGAACTTAACCGTTGTTGCCGCATCACACTTACCGACAGGCTCTGCCTCAATCCACTTTGTAAACTTGTCCGCTGCTACCAACAGGTGGGTTTTCTGATCTTGGGATCGTTTAAAGGGCCCAACCATATCAAGCCCCCAAGTTGCAAACGGCCAAGTAATTGGAATCATCCGTAGCTCCTGTGCCAGAACATGAGCACGTCGTGAAAATTTCTGGCAAGCATCACATTTTCTGACTAGGTCCTCCACATCAGCATGAGCCGTTAACCAGTAGAACCCATGACGAAAAGCTTTAGCTACCAATGACTTTGAACCGGCATGATGACCACAATCTCCTTCGTGAATCTCTCGAAGAATATCACAACCTTCTTCTGATGATACGCATCGCTGAAAAGCCCCAGAGACGCTGCGGTGATGAAGTTCTCCATTAACGATGGTCATAGATTTGGATCGCCGGATTATCTGCCGAGCCTCAACCTCATCCTCTGGCAACTCACCTCGGCTCATGTACGCCAAGTAAGGGAGTGTCCAATCTGGAATAACGTGAAGTGCTACAACTAGCTGTGCTTCCGGATCAGGAACAGCTAAATCCTCCTCCGACGGTATCTGTATCGATGGACTATGCAGTTCATCCAAGAAGGTATTTGGTGGAACCGGTTTACGCTGAGAGCCCAGCCGGCTTAATGCATCAGCCGCTTTGTTTTTTCGCCGGTCTATGTGGTCCACCTGATATCCTTTGAAGTATCCTGCGACTGCTTCAACTTCCCGCCGATAAGCCGCCATGAGTGGATCTTTAGAGTCCCACTTACCAGACACCTGCTGTGCCACTAGATCTGAGTCACCAAAGCACTTGACCCGGCTCAAGTTCATCTCCTTGGCTACCCGCAAACCGTGAAGGAGAGCTTCATACTCAGCAGCATTGTTAGTGCAGGGGAACATCAATCGAAGGACATAACAGAACTTATCACCTCGTGGGGAAGTTAACACGACTCCAGCCCCCGAGCCCTCCAGTTGCATTGAACCGTCAAAGTGAACAGTCCAGTATGTATGATCCGGCTTCTCCTCAGGTGCTTGCAACTCTGTCCAATCATTGATGAAATCCACCAGTGCTTGGGATTTTATAGCATTACGGGGTACATACTTCAATCCGTGCGGGCTAAGCTCAATGGCCCATTTCGCCACTCTGCCAGTGGCTTCTCTATCCTGGATTATATCCCCCAATGGAGCTGAGCTGACAACAGTTATTGGGTGGCCCTGGAAGTAATGCTTCAACTTCTGGTTTGCCATGAACACGCCGTATGCCAATTTCTGCCAGTGTGGATATCATTGCTTCGACTCAATAAGAACCTCGCTGATGTAGTAAACCGGGCGCTGAACCGGATATTCCTTGCCCGCGTCCTTGCGTTCCACCACAATTGCCACGCTAACAGCACGAGCATTGGCGGCCACGTATAAAAGTAATGGCTCTTTGTCAACAGAGGCAGCAAGAACTGGCGGTTCTGCTAATTGCCGCTTCAAATCCTCGAATGCAGCGTTTGCAGCATCGCTCCATACAAACCGGTCCGTCTTTTTCAGCATCTGATAAAGAGGGATCGCCTTCTCTCCCAAACGGCTGATGAATCGGCTCAATGCTGCAATACGGCCTGCTACGCGCTGAACATCATTGATACAAGCCGGTTTAGCCAAGGATGTGATCGCCTTGATTTTCTCCGGATTAACCTCAATCCCTCTGTTTGACACTAAGAAGCCAAGGAGCTTGCCTGCTGGCACACCGAAAACACACTTCTCCGGATTAAGCATCATCTTGTAAACCCGGAGGTTGTCAAAGGTTTCTTTCAAGTCCTCTATCAGCGTCTCCTCCTTCCTGGATTTTACTACAATGTCATCAACATAAGCATGGACATTTTTTCCAATCTACCCCTGGAAGCAGTTCTGCACACAACGCTGATAAGTTGCTTGGGCACTCTTGAGCCCAAAAGGCATGGATACATAGCAGAAGGCTCCAAAAGGAGTTATGAAAGCTGTCTTCTCCTGGTCCTTAACCGCCATCTTTATCTGATGATAACCTGAATATGCATCCAAAATCTTAGCCGCTCACATCCTGCCGTAGCATCAATAATATGATCAATATGGGGGAGAGCAAAAGGATCAGTTGGGCAAGCCTTGTTTAAGTCTGTGTAATCGACACACATCCTCCAGGTTCCATTTTTCTTTAGCACCAGCACCGGATTAGCCAACCACTCTGGATGAAACACTTCAACTATAAATCCTGCGGCCAAAAGCCTGGCCACTTCTTAACCTATCGCCTTGCGCCTCTCCTCATTGAAATGGCGCAAATACTGTTTAACCGGTTTAAACTTCGAATCAATATTAAGACTATGCTCAGCGAGTTCCCTCGGTATACCTGGCATGTCAGAAGGCTTCCATGCAAAGATATCCCGGTTCTCACGGATGAACTCGAGGAGCGCGCATTCCTATTTGGGGTCTAGGTTAGCGCTGATAGTGAACTGCTTGGATGAATCGCCCGGAACAAAGTCAACCTGCTTGGTCTCCTCCGCCGACTTAAACTTCAACGCCGGATCATGCTCTGTAGTTGGTTTCTTTAACGGGGACATATCCGACGGATCAACATTGTCTTTGTAGAATTTCAACTCCTCCGTAGCACACACTGCCTCCGCATATGTTGCGTCTCCTTCCTCGCATTCCAATGCGATCTTGCGGCTTCCGTGAACCGTGATGGTTCCCTTGTGACCCGGCATCTTAAGTTGCAGATAAACATAACACGGTCTAGCCATGAACTTGGCGTAAACCGGTCTCCCAAACAGAGCATGATATGGGCTCCTGATCTTTACGACCTCAAAGGTCATTGTCTCTGATCTAGAATCCTGCTCATCCCCAAAGGTGACTTCCAGATCAATTTTCCCAACTGGGTAAGCCGATTTTCCTGGCACCACTCCATGGAATACTGTGTTGGACTGCCGAAGCTTCCTATCTGTCAACCCCATACGTTGGAAAGTCTCATAATACAAGATGTTGATGCTACTGCCGCCGTCCATAAGTACCTTTGTGAACTTGTAGCCACCCACTTGTGGTGCCACCACTAATGCCAACTGGCCCGGATTATCAACCCGTGGCGGGTGATCCTCTTTGCTCCACACAATGGGTTGCTCAGACCAACGTAAGAAACGCGGTATTGCCGGTTCAACTGCGTGTACTGCCCGTTTCAGCACCTTTTGATCCCGTTTGCACAAACTTGTGGTGAAAACATGATACTGCCCACTGCTTAACTCCTTCGGATTACTCTGATATCCGGATTGCTGCTGCTGCTGACGCTGCTGATTGCCTTGGTTGTTATAACCACCCTGACCATGCTGCTGGTTATGTTGATGCTGACTGTTGCCGTTGTAGTTATTGTTACCGTTGTGATATCCTGGTGCGGAACCGTTACCTTGGTAACCTGGACCCTGAAAACCGGAACTTGATCCGCCGCCGGGGGGTCCGTGGTTATATCTGGCCTGTTTCATGGCCTCCTGCATGATCCGGCAGTCCTTCCACAGATGCTTAGCCGGGTTTCCCTCCGTACTGTGTCTTGGGCAAGGCACGCTTAGCTGTTGATCTAGATTGAAGGATAGCCCCTCGCCATGAGGGGGCGGTTTACCCTTGCGGCGCTGCCCGTTTCCCTGAACGTTGGTATTGGCCACAAAGTCGGAGCCGCCCTCCGCTTTTCGCTTGCCATTGTAACCCGTACCTGCTGGATTGGCTTGCGCCGGTTTACCAGCCTTGTTTGCCTTCCCGGACTTGTCTCCGTCTGCATCTGGGTACTTGGTGTTATCAGAATCCCCATATTTCACCAAAGCACCCATGAGCGTTCCCATGTCGTTGCAATCGCGCTTGAGCCGTCCCAGTTTTAACCTCAGCGGCTCGAACCGGCAATTGTTCTCCAATATCACTATCGCCGTACTGGGGTTGATACTATTGGAAGAATGCAAGATTTCTAACACTCGCCGTACCCAACTGCTTGTGGTCTCCTGCTCTCCTTGAACACATGTTGCTAAGTCCACCACAGAGATCGGCTGCTTGCACGTGTCCTTGAAATTACTGATAAACCGGCGACACAACTCACCCCATGATCCGATGGAGTTAGGTGGCAGACCCTTCAACCATGTCCGGGCTGTACAGTAATGCCCAAGATGGGACAATACCTCCTACATGTCGAGGCACGACTTAAAGGTATAAGCCCATTCTGGAATGATCTCAAGTTCGGTATCTTTGCACGACTCATGTAAAAATAGGGATGAAATTGCAAAAGGATTGTTGGCTTACACTCGCCACGTCACACAGTACATTACATAAGAAAATCATCATCCAAAACATCACAACCCGACTACGGGCGAAGATCCAAAAGAAAGATACCAAAACATAAAGCCACAGGTCCGAATCGCCCCTAGTAGAAACCACTACTGATCGTCGAAAACGTCACAAGCATACGGCCACGCTCTTCATGGAACTCCCGGAAGTTCTGACCCATCTCCTGCGTCAAACTCGGCTGAACCTGCATCTGGTGTTATAGTATTTTTGAGCCACGAGGACTCAGCAATCCCATAACCATGGGTTCAAGACTAGCAAAGCTTTATGGGTATGGAGAAGGGTAGTGGTGAGGTTGCAGCAGCGGCTAAGAAAATATATGGTGGCTAACTTACGAGTACAAGAATAAGATGAGCATCTACACAAACGGTCGCAAACTAGTAGTAATCGCTAAAGATCCTGAACTACCTACGAGTCAAACATAACCCCACCGTGTTCTCTTCTCAAAGTGAAAAGAGACAGTCACGGTTACTCACGCCGTGGTGTGTTTTACTTCGGATCCTCTATCAAGTTTTCTACAACCGGACATTAACAAATTCCAATCTGCCACATAACCGCGGGCACGGCTTTCGAAAGATCATAACCCAGCAGGGGTGTCCCAACTTAGCCCATCACAGGCTCTCACGATCAGCTGAAGTGATAACTATTATATCATCACCCCTTATCTTAGGGAAATCCGATCAGGCTCGACATCCCGGTGCACAAGACATTTCGACAATGGTAAAACAAGTCCAGCAAGACCTCCCGGCGTGCCGACACCCTGATAGTAGCCGCGCGTATCTCGTCTCAGGCCACGTCCGGATAGGTGAGCCTACGGGAGCCAATCCTCGAGTTTCCCCGTGGTGGCCCCGCAGTCTCCCCGTTTGGGACCAACACCATCAGCACTGGCCCCCCTGTTATGTAGAATTAAGAACCCGGGGACATGACCCCCTATGCAATTAATTAATTAATTAAGTTGTTATTATGAGCAAATTAAAACCAATGTTGGGCCTTGCTGGAGGAGTTTTATTCAAAGACGAAGTGTCAAGGGGTCCCCATATACCCAACCGTGTAAGGAACGCAAAATCAAGGAACATAATGCCGGTTTATCGGCGCCTAAGGTGGCATGAGTGGAACAAAACACCGAGCAATAGGCCAAGCCTTCCACCCATGCCCAGTATATAGGTGTGTTAATAATTATAATAGATATTGTGATATTCCAACAACAAGATCCGACATGGATCAACCTTCATCTTCACCTGCAACTAACAACGCTATAAGAGGGGCTGAGAAAGCGGGTGACATAGCCAAATAAAGGTTTTGCTAGGAAGGTTTCAAAGGTTAGAGGTTTCATGGCAACAAGGAGAGGCTGACAATAATGATGGGTAGCGCGACATGTAACGATAGCATCAAGACAACTAAGCATGGCAATGACAGTAAAGGTATCCAAGCGTATGGTCATCTTGCCTGGGATTCCGCGAGGAAGAAGAACAAGTCCATGAAGTAGACGAAGAACAAGCCTTGAAGAAGAACCACGGGTAGACGAACGAATCCTCACGAACGCAACGGAACAAGCACTAACGAGAAGAAGCAAGCAACACGGTAAACACACCACGCGTGACATGACAATATGCTCAACCAAGTATTATGCAAGACAGTTCTATATAGGATGCACCACAAGTCTATATAGGAAGCAAAACATGGCAAGGTAGGAAGCACAGAAAAAACAACACAAGTCTATATGATGCAATACATGGCAAGGTATGATGCATGACAAGTCTATACAGGAAGCAAAACATGGCAAGGTACACAAACAAAACTACAAGTTAAGTGGAGCTCAATATGCAATGAGTTGCATATTGATGAAACACCACATTTTATTTATTTAGTTGACTCTCGTTTATTTACAAGGCAAGGTTAAATGTTTGTTAACATGGCAAGAGGTGAAGCAAAACAAACTACCTATTTAGTCATTTTAAATGAGGCCGGAAATAACAACAACAATTCCGGAAACTCCTCATGTGCATATTTATGAATTTGGTACTGTTCTGCCTATTACACCATTTTAAAGTTTTTAAACAGCAAAACAAAGTGCACCATGTTATTCTACACATTTTTCTACCCCAAATACATATAAAGTTTAACAAATTTGGAGCTACGGTTATTTAGTTATGAAATAGATCATTTTAGCATGTTATTATCACAAATGAATGCAAACAACAATTTAAAAGATTTTTAACATGATTGAAAGTTGGATATTATGAAACTAGATGAAATTCTAAGCATTTTACATACATGAGTCATTTTAAACCGATGCACAGTTCAAGAGTTATTAATATGCATGAACTCTAGAAGTTTTTCTTTAAAACTGGAGTTGTCACGATAAAATACCAAAATAGCAGCGGGAAAAAAAATAGACGGGCTGAACTGTAGCAGCCCAGGAGCATCTGGCCCAAGTGCTCGAGCGATTGAGTGTGTGCAAAATAAACAAGAACATGCAAAAAATTGGGGGCGTCTGGGATTTGAACCCAAGACCTCCTAGATGTGCACGGGAGGGAAGAACCATTGGGCTAGATGAACTGCTAGTGGTAGAACATGGTGGCAACACTAAATATACTCTGTAAGCCTGAACGGATCTAGGAAAAATAAACAATGAAGTTCAGATACGAGGGAAGATGCTCACAGCGGGGGGGGGGTGGGGGGAAGAGGGCCTGCGGCCATGGCGAAACTTGGGAGCGGGGCTGCAGGGCCGGGACAGCGCGGTCTTGGGCGCGGGAGGTCGATCCAGACCGGATCTGGCCAGTCCCAAGGCTTGGGCGCGCTAGAGCTTCGAGCTGGAGGCGGCAGACGGCATCCCTGACCATGGCGGGGCTTCTGTCCACGGAAAACAAGGGAGAGGGAGGAGTTATAGCAGGGGAGAAAAGGAAGGTAGGGAGGAGGAGAAGGCGCGAGAGGTCTGGCCTCGTTCTGGTCGCCGGTGATGGTGCTCCGGTGGCCGGCCAGTACTCGGGTGGTTGGGGCCTCGAGCGCTCGCGGCTGCAGCTCCTGCTCCTGTGGTCGTGGACGAAGGCGGCTGCAGTAGGTGGACGAGAGGATCCCGTGGGTCCAGGGGAGGCGAGGTTGGAGGAGGTATTGCATCGGGTGTGTGAGTTTTGGTTGGGTGGCTCGACAGGGGAGATCGAGCAGAGGAGGCATGGCCTCGGGCTCGAGGAGGGAGGCGGGTGCTGTGGTTGGAGCGATGGGGATTGCGAGGAGCAGATCTGGGAGGATCCCGAGGAAGGTGAGAGCGGGTGGCGGCGCTGCGGAATTGGAGGGAGTTGGTCTGCCTAGGGTTTAGGTTTACCTAGAAATGGAATAGGGGAGGATAATTGGACCCCTTGATTAAAATCGAATGGTCGAGGTAAAATAGGCTAGGAAGTCCAAATAAGAAAACGAAGATATTTTAGGGATGTTTGGGGATGATCCGGATCCATCGGTAATGACTGCCTGGGTCGGGTTTCGGGCAGTTTTGGACGTGCAGGCGAGGGGGTGAAAGTGGGCTGGTTAGCGGGTTGTGTAGAAGGCATCGGGCTGAGACGAGAGAAGAGAGAGAGAGGCCCGGCGGCTCGAAACACCGAAACGTCCGACGTATATCCGGCTATAGTGCCACTATATGTTTAACGGTTGGGCCATCAAACGAACTCCGAATGCGACGAAATTTGGCAGGCGGCCTGTCTACACTATAATAAGACCACACGCCAAGTTTCAACTCATTCCGATAACATTTTCCGGCCACTTATAAAATAAATATTCGGAGGTGCCGCGGGCGCGTGCGAGTGTGTCTGGACTCAGAACGGACAACGGAGAGAACTGGGGGAACCCGAACGAATGCAAGTTTTGAAAACATGATGATGCAACACACATGATGACATGGCAAGATGCAACACACTAGCAAATGACATGGCAACGGTGACGAATAACTGGCTAACACCTGGCGCATCGGTCTTGGGGCGTCACATGTACCCTCAAGCATCATTGTGAACTATTTTGCGCACGCCGCTTCGTCCACATCAAGCATCTCCATAGCCATCTCATAACTTTCGACCCATGCCTCTGGAGCCAGATCCGCCGTGTAGTTGGGTACCTTGCGCGGGCCTTTGAAGTCTTTGGGCAATTTTACGCTACGTAAAGCGGGGATGAGACACTGTACTCCAAAGGAACTGGCCATGACTCCCGTTTCTGCGGTGGTGGGATGAACCGGCAATGCTTGATGGGTGTCCTCGCGGGTAGTATGTCTAGCCCGGTTTACTGCTTCTTGAGCGTGTGCTTCTGCCCCTGCCGGATTATCCTGCCTGTGACGGTGCCATCTCCGCTCACTGCTGGATACAGCCGGTTCATCCCAGTGTCTCGTGTAACTCCGGCTTGGGTGGGGGGTTGAATGAATCCTCTCCCTGCTATAAGAGTACGCCTGCTGCTGTGTTAGCGCCGTGTCCAGCAACTCCTTAGCCCGGCGTTCCTCCATCGCCATGGGGGATGTCCCCTCAATGGGTAAAGCGGCCAGTCGTGAAGCGGCGGCGACAATGTCGTCCAATGGGTTAGAATAATGGCCGGGAGGGGTGGGGACGTGCGGTGTTGTCACAACTTGGTGGTTTCGCTCTGCGGCCAGCGGCTGAACCGACGCGCCAGTCCCCGAAGCTCCTCCCCGGTTTACCTCTGGGCGGTTACTGGCTCCCGCTCCTGGTGTGCCAAAGAGATTCCTCGCCTCGTAAACCGGCGGTAGACGAGTTTGTTGTCTTCTGTACATTACCTCATGTGCAGAATTCTGATCCAACCCGAGCTGGAAAGCTTGGGAGTCTAGCTCTGCCTGCCTTGTAGCCATCCTGGCTTTCTCCACATCCAGATCTCGTTTAGCTTGCTCAATCCGGCCCTTTAGCTGAAGGATCTCTGCATCATGCTGCGCCTTCTCGGCAGGGGCCACTTCTGCTGTTGCGAGCGCCGTCAAATTTTCGACCAAGGTGGATAAGACGTCAGAAGGCGACGGGATTTAGTTGCCTGCCTCGGTTCCCGCTGCCTCTGCAGTGAACGCCCCGGTCACCGAGGGCTGCTGCATAGACTGTGATCCGGCCATGAAAACAACAACCCTGTTCGGCGGATCAAAGGGGCCCGGAATACTATCACCATCGGATATGCCCTCTGACCGGCCGTCCTGCAATAGATACAAAGATTCGGTCTCTCCGGATGAAGATTCATCGTCGGAATAGACAACTGTCTCGCCACCAGAATCCGATCCGTCCTCGACTTGTACTCCATGCACTGCTCCGACGAAAACATGCTTCATGGCGGGCTGAATCCGGGCCGGTCTCGCACGCTGAGCCGGCTCGACGATGTTGGGGAAGATGTCCGACTCAGGTCCCGGTTCGCCGATCTTGCCGATGAAGACGTGGATGTTGCCGAAGGGGACCCGGTACCCGTATTCGATTGAATCGGCCTCGGGGCCCCAGCATGCATCGTCGATGTAGATCCGGCTACGATGACTCTTGGTCATCCGGCCAACCGCGTAACCCTTGAGTCCTTCAAAGCTGCCCTTCAAGAACTCGAAACCATCGTGCGATAGCCCCACGGTGGGCGCCAACTGTCGTGGAAATAGCACGGCAGATGTCCGTATTAGCGGACTTAGGTGTGAGGCCATCGCGCGGGTTAGCTTGAAGAGGTTAAAGCGGACAAAGGACACAGGGAGTTTTATACTAGTTCAGCCCCTTCGATTAAGGTAAAAGCCTATGTCTAGTTTGGTGTGGTATTGCTTGTGCGTCGATGAACATGGAGCGAATCCGCTTGCCTATGTCTCGAGCTATTGTTTCTTGTCCTTGAACCGTCGCCGGGTCGTCCCTTTATATAAGAGGCAACGCCCGGTCCGGTTTACGGAGTCCCGAGGCCAGCTCATAAACGTGTCCGCCTCGGTCTCTACTCTTTCTATCTTACATCCCAAGTTACATAACACAACGGTTTACAGACCGTGGGCCTTATGCATGGGCCCTAAACCTTTATGGGTTGTAACCTCTTGTACCTATTCTACTAGGCTTGTAACAATACAACCTTGTCAGTGTAATCCGGATCTTCCCGGCCGGTTTATACCTGTTAGTAATATCCCTGACACCAGTTGTTCGACTAAATGATTTAAGCATGTGGAAATTTTTTCTGGAGCTGGGACTTGGTGAAGTGATGTCTTGATGCATCTAGAGGCTGCCTGATTTACCTCAGATTTTTAGGAAGAGAAAAAGAATGAATTTCACCAAAAATGGCAAATCTGGTCCAAACTTGCAGCAAGAAAATTTTGAAAATTTTGAACTGTGGACTAGCAGATCTTGATGGATCTTGGTTGAGGGTACTAAGGACTAGCCAGAGGAATTTATTTGGAACCAAAACTCAAAGGAAATCTAGTACTTCCTTTGTAAACCACCAAAGTCCAAATAAATGACAGAAAATGATTTTGAGGTCAAACAATTAGAAATAAAAATCTAGGAGAAGTTGAACCTTGCTGGACTTGATGCTTGACTTGACCCAAAGTAGGGAGGTGGGTTTTGGGAGAAAATTTTCTACATAGGCCATGGCAAGAGGGAAGTTTTTGAATGGGAAAGAATGAACCCATAATCCATAGGAATTCTTTTTAATAGAAAGAATTGTAAAACTTTCCAAAAATTATTTGTGTTGAGCCAACACAAGATGAAAAACCCTCAAGACCAAAAATCAAGGTTGAGAAGAACACATAAAATATTTGTCATAAAAGATTTGAGAAGGAGAGGCTTTAAAAAAATTAAATAACCTCCTTCCAATTAAGGAATTTGATAAAACCAAATCAAATTTTTTGGAGTGTTACAACACCTACCCCCTTAGGAAAAATCTCGTCCTCGAGATTTCAGCTGATCCTCAAATAGGTGTGGGTACTCTGTCCGAAGAAAATCCTCTGTTTCCCATGTTGCTTCATCCTCGGTGTGATTGCTCCACTGAACCTTGAGAAACTTAATTGTTTTCTGACGGGTCCTCCTTTCGGACTCCTCCAATAGTTTTATCGGACGTTCCCTGCAGGTGAGGTCTGGTTGCACATCAATGCTCTCATGAGATACATGCTTCTCTGGGTTGCTTACACACTTCCTCAACTGTGAGACGTGGAACACATCGTGGACGTCTGACAGTTCTTTGGGTAGGTCTAGCTGGTAGGCTACTCTGCCTCTTCGTGCAACTACACAGAAGGGTCCAATAAATCGTGGTGCTAGCTTTCCTTCAACCTTGAGTCGTTGCAGGCCCCTCATAGGAGATACTCATAGATACACATATTCACCGGGTTCAAAGCTGACTTCACGATGTTTTTGATCGTAATAACTCTTTTATCGGCTCTGGGCTGTCTTGAGTCGATCCCTAATTAGTCTAACCTTCTCCTCAGCTTCCTTGAGCATGTCTGGGCCGAAGATACGACTGTCTCCTGTTTCTGACCAATTTAATGGGGTACAGCATCTTCGCCCGTACAAGGCTTCAAAAGGTGCCATTTGTAGACCGGCTTGGTAACTGTTGTTGTATGCGAACTCGGCATACGGCAAGCTTTCTTCCCAACTGGTTCCATGGGTGAGAACACATGCTCTTAGCATGTCCTCTAGAATTTGGTTCACACGTTCAGTTTGTCCTCCAGTCTGGGGGTGGTATGTTGTACTGAATACTAGTTGAGTTCCCAGAGCCTGTTGTAAATGATCCCAAAATTTAGAGACAAATTGAGTGCCTCTATCGGATATTATAGTCTTCGGAACTCCATGCAGACAAACTATACGGGAGAGGTAAAGTTTGGCAAGCTTCTGAGTGGTGTGGGTTGTCTTTACTGGGATGAAATGTGCCACCTTAGTTAATCTATCCGTGATGACCCATATGGCATCATTTCCATGCTGTGACCGAGGTAGTCTGACAATAAAATCCATTCCAATTTCGTCCCATTTCCACTCAGGTATCTTGTTTGGCTGTAATAGTCCTGCTGGTTTTTGGTGCTCGGCTTTAATGCGCTGACATGAATCACAACATGCAATGAATGTGGCTATATCCCTCTTCATACCGTGCCACCAAAAATTTTCCTGAATGTCCTTGTACATTTTGGTTCCTCCAGGGTGGATTGAATATGGAGCGGTGTGGCCTTCAGCTAGAATTTGCTTTTTGAGGTCCTCTATATTTGGTACGCAAAGTCTGTCTCTGTATCATAATATTCCCTTATCGTCTACGACGAATTCTGAGGCCTTGCCCAGACTCACTTTTCTTTTTATGCTTTCGATGCTGGGGTGTCCATGCTGAGCCTTCTTAATCTGTTCCATTAGGGTGGGATGTATTTCCAAATTTGACACATTGCCTTCAGTGACCATCACCAAGTTGAGTTTGGCGAATTCCTGCTGAATCTCAGGTCTCAAGTTTTGTAGACTGTCGTTGCCCGAGCTGGGGTTTCGACTAAGAGCATCTGCCACTACATTCGCCTTTCCTGGATGGTAGTGAATGCCAACATCATAATCTTTCGCTAATTCCAACCAGCGACGTTGTCGTAAATTGAGTTCTGGTTGCGTGAAAATATATTTGAGGCTTTTATGGTCCGTATATATTTCACAACGATTTCCAAGCAAAAAGTGCCTCCACTCCTTGAGTGCATGAATGACTGCTGCCAATTCTAAGTCATGAGTAGGATAATTTTCTTCATGCTTTCGTAGTTGCCTGGAGGCGTATGCGACTACCTTGCCTTCTTGCATTAGTACGCATCCGAGGCCCTTCCGGGATGCATCACAATATACTTCAAAACTCTTATGTATGTCTGGTACAACCAATACTGGTGTTGTTGTTAATTTCCTTTTGAGTTCTTGGAAACTTTTCTCGCAAGCTTCAGTCCATACAAATTTCTTATCCTTCTTGAGTAACTGTGTCATTGGTTTTGCTATGGTGGAGAACCCCTCAATAAACCTTCGGTAATATCCAGCCATTCCCAGGAAACTTCGTACATCTGTTACGTTGGCTGGTGGTTTCCAGCCAAGTACGGCTTTGACTTTTTCTGGGTCCACGGCAACACCTTCTTGGGTCAATACGTGGCCTAGAAAACCAACCTGTCTTAACCAAAATTCACATTTGCTGAATTTGGCGTATAGTTGATGTTTCCTTAATTCTCCCGATACAATTCGGAGATGTTCAGCATGTTCTTCTGGCGTCTTAGAGTATACCAGGATATCATCAATAAACACCACAACAAATTTGTCCATAAATTTCATAAACACTTTGTTCATGAGGTGGACAAAATATGCGGGGGCGTTTGTCAGTCCAAACGACATTACTGTAAATTCATATAATCCGTATCTGGAGGTGAACGCTGTCTTAGGGATACTTCTGTCCGTACTTTTAATTGATGTTATCCCGACCTTAAATCAATTTTTGAGAAAACCTTGGCTTGTGCGAGCTGGTCAAATAAATCATTTATCCGTGGCATCGGATATTTGTTTTTGATGGTGACCATGTTGAGTGCTCGATAGTCTATACATAATCTCAGTGTCCCATCCTTTTTCTTGGCAAATAATACTGGTGAACCCCAAGGTGAGGAGCTGGCCCGTATAAATCCTTTGTCCAGCAATTCTTTTATTTGCTTCTTTAATTCTGATACGTCCAAAATGCATCACTATTTTGTATTATAATTCATCCTTATTCATTGATATATTTCACGTTATGATGATGTTCTTATGTTGTTTTGGTCTATTTTACATAGTTTGCAACTTTCCGGTGCTGGAACAGCAGACGCAGAATTCAGCAGGAAAAAGTGGATACTGAGTTGCTGAAGAAGAACACCTCCAAATTACCTGAAAATTGACGGGAGGTATTTTTCGGAAGAATAACGAAGACACGCAAAAGGGGAGTCAGAGGGGGGCCACAGGGTGCCCAGGCGGCCTGGGGGCACGCCCCCCCTGGCCGCGCCGGGGGGGGGGGGCGCCTGGAGCCCCTGGCCCACCTCTGGTCGCCCCCTTTTGCATATATGTTCCCCGTCCTCCAAAAACCCTAGGCACGGGACTTTTTACGGAGTTCCGCCGCCACTTCGAGGCGGAAACCTACAGAGAAGAAAAGGGCATCTCCGGTGGGCAGATTCCGCCGGGGAGATCACCTCCCGGAAGGGGAGATCGTCGCCATCGTCATCACCATCATCACGGGCATCATCGAGATCATCATCAACATCATCCCCAACACCAGCACCATCTCCATCTTCATCCAAATCTCATCTTATCATCGCAACTCGTGTTGTAACTTGTACTACCTATCCTCTCTACTCCATCAGTGTTGATTACTACCTTGTGGTGAATGCTATTGAGTTTTGTTGGAGAAATATTATTATGTCCAGATTGTTTATCACATATTTATCCCCACTGATCATGATCTCTTTTATGTCTTGTGAGTAGTTACCTTAGTTCTTGAGGACATGGGGAAAGTCTTGTTGTTAGTAGTCATACGCTGTTGAAGTAATATGTGTTGTTTGATACTTAAGTTGTGTTGTCATTCTACTAGTGGTGTTGTGTGAGTCGAACACCCAACACTTCGCCTTATTAAGGACCTAGGGGAATACATTGTGTATAAAGAATGCTTATGGTGGGTTGCCGGAGTGACAGAAACCTGAACCCCAGTTCGCACGCTTTTGCATAAGGGAATAATGGATCCTCGATCGTATTGCTATGGTTAGGCTTTTGCCTTAAATTCTATCTTGTATTTGCGGATGCTTGCAAGGTGTTTAATCATAAGGGTGCATTCATCTTAGTCTAGAGAATGCACTAGCATAGATCCACCCACCAACACTTATCAACACATAACATAGTATCGATACGGAATATGGCGAAAGCACATGACTACCTCTCCCGTGTGTCCTCAAGAACGCTTTAGTCTTTACAAGTTCAGTTGCTAGGCCTCTCCTTTACTAAGAAAGGATTGGGCCACTTGTTACTTTCAGTACCTTTTATATTACTTGCCTTTACATTCCTGTTGCTTATATCGAGAAAACCCCTAAAAGTAATCTTTCAGTGCTTGCAGTAATTTCTTGCTCAGAATTGCTTATCAATACCTTCTGCTCCTCGTTGGGTTCGACACTCTTACTTATCGAAAACGCTGCAACAGATCCCTTACGGTTGAGGGTCATCAAGTAACGTTTTCTGGCGCCGTTGCCGGGGAGCGTAGCGCTATTGGTAAAGTGAAACTGGTAAGAAAGTCTTTTTTTATAATTCTGTTTTTATTTTTGCTATTGCTATTCTTTGTCCCTATGGATAACCCTATTATTGGAGCGTTGCTTGCGGGAAGACACCCCACACCTGTGGTGGTTGATCATCCCCCTACTGAAATTGTGCCTTACAAAATACCAGCTGGCATTATCAATTATGTTTTGGCTAATCGATATGCAGGAGACAGACATCCTGGTGAGCACTTGCTATATATGTCACGACTATGTTCATTATTTAAGCTTGCAGGTGTATCGAGGGAGTTTGTCATGAGGAAATTGTTTGCCGTATCCCTTATAGATAAAGCTTCAGATTGGTATGGGCTTCTCGATAACTCACATTTGCTGGACTGGCAGGAGCTCATGTCTCTTTTCTATACTAAGTTTTATCCTCTTCATGAAATTCATCGAGACAGGAATTTTATCTATAACTTTAGGTCTCGTGACGGAGAGAGCATTGCTCAAGCTTGGGGGAGACTGAAGTCTCTAATGCTCAAATGCCCAATTCATAAGCTTCCCAAGGAAATCATACTTACAAATTTTTATGCCAGGCTTTCTCGTCAGGATAAGGAGATGCTGGATGCCTCCTCTAGTGGGGTATTTCAGAAGAAGAGCGTTGAAGAAAGGTGGGATCTCCTTGAAAGAATCCAAAGGAATACTGAAGATTGGGAAATTGATAAAGGTATTGAACCCGCTATAAATTATGAACATGACTATATTGAGAGCTATGTAGAAACTGATTACTTCAATACTTTTTGCTCTAAGATTGGTCTTGATTCCCATCTAGTGATTGATTTATGTAAGAATTTTGCCTCTCATGTTGATTCTTTTAAAAAGAATGGAGACCAGAACCATGCACCTTTTAAAGAAAAACCTATTGATATTTATGTTGCTGAGCCTATTTTACCTGCAGTTATATATGAACAGCCTCCTTTTCCCGCGAGGATAAAGGAGCACTCTCTAGTGACAAGCATAATAAATAAAAGTGAGAGAAAAGTTGATGAACCTGAGGACCAGATCAGGGTCGATCCTCGAGTTGCATTGATTAAAGACCTTATTACTGATGATGTTTTGGATTCCAATATAACTTTTTGTGCTGTTTCCACTAACCTTGTCACAGCCAAGAACAAAGGCCCAATTTCAGGTACTCCGGTGGTATCTGTTAAAATAGGAGATCACAATTATTATGGCCTATGCGATTTGGGATCTAGTGCAAGTGCTATTCCTTATTCACTCTATGAAGAAATCATCGGTGAGATTTCCCCTTGTGAACTTGAAGAAGTTGATGTTACTATTCATCTTGCAAATAGATCAACTATCTCTCCTATCGGAATTGTGAGGGACGTTGAAGTCCTATGTGGAAAGGTAAAATACCCTACCGACTTTCTGGTACTTGGTTCAGCCAGGGACAATTTTTGTCCCATCATTTTTGGTAGACCTTTTCTTAGAACTTGTGGAGCTATAATAGATTGCAAGAAAGGTAAAGTTTCTGTTGAATTCAATGGTGAGCCATATGAATTTAATTTTTCTAAGTTCTCTAAGCAGCCTCGTGGTACTAATTTACCTAGTGATGATAAAATTATTGAAAGTATTGCCTCTATTGCTATTCCTCCTGATGATCCTTTGCAGCAATACATGGAGGACCACGAGAATGATTTACATATGCAGGAAAGAAATGAACTAGATGAAATATTCTTGAGGCAGCCTGCTATCCTGAAGCATAACCTTCCGGTTGAACCTTTGGGAATTTTATCAAAACCGAAAGAAGACCCGGTGTTCGATCTTAAACCTCTTCCCGATACGCTCAAGTATGCTTATTTAGATGAAAAGAAAGTATATCCTGTTATTATCAATTCTAACCTTTCAGGATATGAAGAAGAGCGATTATTGGAAGTACTTCGTAAACACCGAGGCGCAATTGGCTATACCCTTGATGACCTTAAGGGGATTAGTCCATCTATCTGTCAACATACTATCAACCTTGAGCCCGACGCTAAACCAGTTGTTGATCATCAACGACGGTTGAACCCGAAGATGATGGATGTCGTGAGAACTGAGATTCTCAAGCTTCTAGCCGCAGGTATTATCTACCCTATAGCTGACAGTAAGTGGGTAAGTCCGGTACATTGTGTTCCTAAGAAAGGAGGTACAACTGTGGTTCCTAATGATAAAAATGAACTAATACCTCAGAGAATTATTATTGGATATAGAATGTGTATTGATTACATGAAGTTGAACAAGGCAACCAGGAAGGATCACTACCCATTGCCGTTCATCGACCAAATGCTTGAAAGGTTATCCAAAAATACCCACTTTTGTTATCTCGATGGTTATTCTGGCTTCTCTCAAATTCATGTTAACACTACCGATCAAGAGAAGACCACTTTTACTTGTCCTTTTGGTACTTATGCTTACAGACGTATGCCTTTTGGTTTATGTAATGCCCCTGCCACTTTTCAAAGGTGTATGTCTGCTATCTTTCATGGTTTCTGCGGGGATATTATGGAAGTCTTCATGGACGATTTCTCCGTCTATGGAACTTCATTTGACCATTGTCTTCACAACCTTAATAAAGTTTTGCAGAGATGCGAGGAGACAAATTTGGTACTCAACTGGGAGAAGTGCCACTTTATGGTTAATGAAGGAATTGTTCTTGGTCACAAGATTTCCGAAAGGGGAATTGAAGTGGACAAAGCCAAGATCGAAGCTATTGAGAGGATGCCCTATCCAAGGGACATCAAAGGTATTCGCAGTTTTCTCGGTCATGCAGGTTTTTATAGAAGATTTATTAAAGACTTTTCTAAAACCTCGAGACCCCTCACTAATCTTCTCCAGAAGGATGTTCCTTTTGCGTTTGATGAAAATTGTAAGGAAGCTTTTGAAATCCTTAAGAAAGCTTTAATAACTGCTCCTATAGTACAACCACCTGACTGGAATTTACCTTTTGAAATTATGTGTGATGCAAGTGATTTTGCTGTTGGAGCTGTTTTAGGACAAAGGGTTGATAAGAAATTGAATGTTATACATTATGCTAGTAAAACCCTTGATAGTGCTCAAAGAAATTATGCTACTACTGAGAAGGAATTCTTAGCTGTAGTTTTTGCTTGTGATAAGTTTAGGCAGTATATTGTTGATTCCAAAGTTATTATTCATACTGATCATGGTGCCATTAAATATCTTATGACAAAGAAGGATGCCAAGCCACGGCTTATCAGATGGGTACTCCTTCTCCAAGAGTTTGATTTGCAGATTGTTGATAGGAAAGGGGAGGACAATCCGGTAGCGGACAATCTTTCAAGAATGGAAGATATACCGCATGACCCCATCCCAGTTAACGATAGTTTTCCAGACGAGCAACTTGCCGTTGTAAAAATACAACCTCTTTCCGACCCTTGGTATGCAGATTATGCTAATTTTATTGTTGCGAAGTATTTGCCTCCAGGTCTAACATTTCAGCAAAGGAAGAAGTTCTTTCATGATTTGAGGCACTACTTTTGGGATGACCCACATCTTTTCAAAGAAGGTCCCGACGGGATCGTGAGAAGATGCATTCCGGAACATGAGCAGAAGGACGTTCTCCGACGGTGCCATGATAGTCCCTATGGAGGACATCATGCCGGTGAGAGGACTGCCCATAAGGTTCTTCAATCAGGTTTTTATTGGCCTACTCTCTTTAAAGATGCTAGAAATTATGTTTTAGCCTGTGATAAATGTCAGAGAGTTGGTAACATTAGTAGAAGGAATGAGATGCCTATGAGTTACTCACTAGTGATTGAACCTTTTGATTGTTGGGGTTTTGATTTTATGGGTCCTTTTCCTTCTTCGCACAAGTAAACTCACATTTTAGTAGTTGTTGATTATGTGACCAAGTGGGTTGAAGCAATCCCCACTGAAAGTGCTGATCACAAAACATCTTTGAAAATGCTTAAGGATGTAATATTTCCTAGGTTTGGTGTACCAAGGTATCTCATGACCGATGGAGGATCACACTTCACACACGGAGCTTTTAGAAAAGCTTTGGCTAAATACGATGTTAATCATAGAATTGCTTCACCTTATCATCCTCAAACTAGTGGGCAAGTTGAGCTTACCAATGGAGAGATTAAGTTGATCTTGCAGAAAACAGTAAACAAAAATAGGAAGGATTGGTCAAATAAATTAGGAGATGCTTTGTGGGCATATAGAACTGCTTACAAAAACCCCATGGGCATGTCCCCCTATAAGATGGTGTATGGCAAGGCTTGCCATCTGCCATTAGAGCTAGAGCACAAAGCTTTCTGGGCTGTTAGAGAGCTTAACGCTGACCCAAAACTAGCTGGTGAGAAGCGTCTCATGAACTTGACTTCTCTAGATGAATGGAGAAGTGAAGCTTACGAGAGCGCTAAAATGTTCAAGGAAAAGGTAAAAAGGTGGCATGATAGGAAGATTCTGAAACGTGAATTTAATGTTGGTGATAAAGTTTTGTTGTTTAGATCCCGTTTCAGGTTTTCTCCAGGTAAACTACTTTCCAGGTGGGAAGGGCCATTTCATATCGAAGAAGTTTATCGGTCTGGTGCAATTAAGATTAATAATTTTGAAGGCACCAAACCTCAAGTTGTGAATGGGCAAAGGCTTAAACATTACATAGCAGGAGATCCTGTCGATGTTGATGTGAATATAATATACACAACAACCCACGAAGAACATGTTGCAGCCCTGTTTCAGACGCCAGCAGAAGCAGAATAAAGAAAAGGTATGTAGTACGGTAAGAAAACACCGCAAAACATCATAAAAGTTCCGTATTACGAGTTTTTGTAAAATTAGTAAAATTCCGAGTCAAAGTGGAGCCGGAGATGACCACCAGGGAGTCCAGGCGCCCCCCTGGCGCCCCCCCCAGGGCCGCGTCGGCAGGCCGCCTGGGCACCCCGGTGCCCGTCTCCGACCCTGCTTTGGTCCGTTACCTTCCTTTCTGTGCGTAAATTTTTCCTATATATTTGCCCGGGGTGTTCCGGCAACGTATCTTGCGATTTCGCGTGTTTTCTCTTCGATCTGTTTCTGCCAGGAAATCTTTCAGCTAAAATTAGGTGCCATGGCTTCTCCAAGTTCCCCCAAGGACACGTTCGTCGTCAACGTCATCAACCCTTACCTCGCTGAGGTGAAGAAGCACCCTCAGGTTGTTCAGATGAAGGAGGGAGTCCTTCATCAAGAAGATCTGAAGGGACCTATCAAGGAGGGGAGCGTCCAGGCCAGGCTGGAAGAAGTGGAGCAAGAAGTCTTCGAGTACAAGAAGATGACCGAGCGTGGTGTCGAAGCTAACTTTGACATCACCAACGAGCTGAAGAACTACTTTCTGAAGGAGATGTGGGAAAGAATCGCCGCATCTGAAGACAAAATCATAGAACTCCAAGGGCAAATTAATGATCTACATAACCAGAACTGTGAGTATGAACTAAGGTTTCTACACATGGGTATGGGTGCTGAATGCAGGATCCAGGAGACGAGCTTCTCATATGAGACTGGAGAACCCCTTCCATGGAAGAGCTTCGCCAAGAACTACTTGATCAACGCCAACAAGGATGATGAGTGAAATCTCCGTGGGTAATGGCATTCCCTTGGCTTGTTCCAAGCTTGGGGGAGTGCCCGGTATCTTTATCTTTTACCTTTTGTCTTTCAGAAGTCAAGTAGAGTCGTATCATGTCTAGGGAGGTTATTATATGAGATAGGTATGTGCATTGAGGTCTATCACCCCTTCGGTGAAGAATTGTATCCGTGTGTGTGGAGTCGTTTATGATAGAATATTAATGAGAAGTTTATCGGTTCCTTTTTGCTGCACTCGGTATTCTCTTCACGCAATCGACCTTATATGATGATTCTTATGGGGAATATTGACCTTATGTCAGGTATGGCTATGAAACTTTATTTAATCTTGGCAAACATAGCTTTGGTCATAACAACAAGCATGATGTTCTTTAAGTATAAACATAGCCAAAACCTTTATGTTATTATGCTTGAAGTGTTATGTTGACAAGGAAGACAACTTGATGTGTTATGCTTATTTCAATGTTCATGCTTTATATTGCTTTGCATCTTAGTCATCATCAGTTGTCTGCTCTTTCAAACCTTTGCTAGCCCAACTTTGCACTAAGCGGAATTCTGCTTGTGCGTCCATACCCTTAAGCCAATACCTTCCATATGAGTCCACCATACCTACCTACACGTGGTACTCCACTACCACCTCCTAAAGTATATAATTTATGTGTTATCCTTAAATGTTCAAAATCTTTTATTTTGTGCCTCTGCTTTAGCTCATGAGGAAGTAGTAGCTAATTCATGACCTTTTTGAGTTGGACAAGCTTCACCCCGGGATTGCATGTATAATGTGCAAACCCATAATACGAAAAGGAACTGGCATTGAGTGCGCCCGGCTTAAAAATAATATAACAAACAAACCCTCCTTCACGCTTTGTTCATGAGAAATCAGAAAACTTTGGCAGTGATAAACAAAGGAGAATAAGAGGATGTAATCGTCCTCATACGGGAGCCGTTCCTCGAAACTTGTCTAGTTCAAGAAGTAATTGAGTTATCTATTAGCATTCGTTGACGAATTATGCACCTCTCAAAACTTGTTTTCATTCTGTTTGATTTGAGGATAGCACATGAGTTTTCCCTACTACCCTAGAGCAGGGCCTGTCTTTTAATTTTAAGTTGAGTCAGTTATTTCTACTTCCCTCTATTTCTCAAAGAGAGCAGACGTTTGATGTTGATAAGGATTCATTCATATAAAGCTACATTAAGATTTGTCATATCATATCCTTGTTGACATTATCATTTGATAAGTAAGTTGTTTGTCATGCCCAGCTAAGGCAAATATCTTCCTTCGTGTTAACACTTTCACTTCTTGCTTATTAACTTGTTAGTTCAAAAAGCTTCAATTAATCCCATCAAAAGCAAAAGTTAAAATTATTTGTTGTTCTTTGACCAAAGGACATGTTTGCCATGATATAATGAGTTCCCATTGGTCCTACTTTCGAATATAAGTGTTGACACTCTTTCATAAGAGCCTTATGAGTTGAAGATTGTTGCTGAGAATATTTGAGTTGGTGAACAGACTATGATGCTTCTTGTCCGTATTCTATTTATCGACACTTCACTCTCTAAACTTGTGGACAGGTTTACCGAGTTCATATTCGCTTGGGGACAAGCGAGGTCTAAGCTTGGGGGTGTTGATACGTCCAAAATGCATCACTATTTTGTATTATAATTCATCCTTATTCATTGATATATTTCACGTTATGATGATGTTCTTATGTTGTTTTGGTCTATTTTACACAGTTTGCAACTTTCCGGTGCCGGAACAGCAGACGCAGAATTCAGCAGGAAAAAGTGGATACTGAGTTGCTGAAGAAGAACACCTCCAAATTACCTGAAAATTGACGGGAGGTATTTTTCGGAAGAATAACGAAGACACGCAAAAGGGGAGTCAGAGGGGGGCCACAGGGTGCCCAGGCGGCCTGGGGGCGCCCCCCCTGGCCGCGCCGGGGGGGCGCCTGGAGCCCCTGGCCCACCTCTGGTCGCCCCCTTTTGCATATATGTTCCCCGTCCTGCAAAAACCCTAGGCACGGGACTTTTTACGGAGTTCCGCCACCGCTTTGAGGCGGAAACCTACAGAGAAGAAAAGGGCATCTCCGGTGGGCAGATTCCGTCGGGGAGATCACCTCCCGGAAGGGGAGATCGTCGCCATCGTCATCACCATCATCACGGGCATCATCGAGATCATCATCAACATCATCCCCAACACCAGCACCATCTCCATCTTCATCCAAATCTCATCTTATCATCACAACTCGTGTTGTAACTTGTACTACCTATCCTCTCTACTCCATCGGTGTTGATTACTACCTTGTGGTGAATGCTATTGAGTTTTGTTGGAGAAATATTATTATGTCCAGATTGTTTATCACATATTTATCCCCACTGATCATGATCTCTTTTATGTCTTGTGAGTAGTTACCTTAGTTCTTGAGGACATGGGGAAAGTCTTGTTGTTAGTAGTCATACGCTGTTGAAGTAATATGTGTTGTTTGATACTTAAGTTGTGTTGTCATTCTACTAGTGGTGTTGTGTGAGTCGAACACCCAACACTTCGCCTTATTAAGGACCTAGGGGAATACATTGTGTATAAAGAATGCTTATGGTGGGTTGCCGGAGTGACAGAAACCCGAACCCCAGTTCGCACGCTTTTGCATAAGGGAATAATGGATCCTCGATCGTATTGCTATGGTTAGGCTTTTGCCTTAAATTATATCTTGTATTTGCGGATGCTTGCAAGGTGTTTAATCATAAGAGTGCATTCATCTTAGTCTAGAGAATGCACTAGCATAGATCCACCCACCAACACTTATCAACACATAACATAGTATCGATACGGAATATGGCGAAAGCACATGACTACCTCTCCCGTGTGTCCTCAAGAACGCTTTAGTCTTTATAAGTTCAGTTGCTAGGCCTCTCCTTTACTAAGAAAGGATTGGGCCACTTGTTACTTTCAGTACCTTTTATATTACTTGCCTTTACATTCCTGTTGCTTATATCGAGAAAACCCCTAAAAGTAATCTTTCAGTGCTTGCAGTAATTTCTTGCTCAGAATCGCTTATCAATACCTTCTGCTCCTCGTTGGGTTCGACACTCTTACTTATCGAAAACGCTGCAACAGATCCCTTATGGTTGAGGGTCATCAAATTCTACCAACTCGTAGGGTGCCATTCTGTAGGGTTTCTTGTAAATGGGGGTGGTTCCAGGTGCTAGTTCAATGATGAACTGTATTTCCCGGTCTGGTGGCATGCCTGGCAGTTCTTCGGGAAATACGTCCGGGAACTCACACACCACTGGAACTTTTCTTAACTCTGAAATGTCCACCTTGTTCAACCTTGGTTGCCGTGATACTGGTCTTTCTTGAGCTGCAACCCTTATTGTCTTCCCGTGATGATGAGTAAGAATTACAGTCCGATTGAAGCAGTCGATAAATCCCTTGTTGGTGGTTAACCAGTCCATTCCTAGGATAATATCCAGTCCCTTATTTTCCAATACAATGAGGTTTGCCTGAAACTTTGGTCCCTCAATCTCAATGACCACACCTTGGCAGTAACTTTGAGTGATTTGCTTAATCCCGGGGGACTTGATGGTCATGGATTTTCCCAAGGGAAGCATCGAAAAATCATGTTGCAAAGCAAATTTCTTTGAAATGAACGAGTGAGAAGCTCCTGAATCAAACAAAACCGTGGCAGGTATTGTGTTGACAGGGAACGTACCGAGTACGATATCCGGGGCATCCTGTGCTTCCTCCTTGGTCACATGGTTCAAGTGACCCTTCTTTTGATTGTTATTGGGGTTGAAGTTGTTACGCTTGGGCGTTGAATTGTTTCCACTGTTGTTCGGCTTGGGGGCCGAGTTTCTTGGTTTTGGGCACTGTTTGGCATAGTGCCCCTCCTCTCCACAAGCGTAGCAAGTAACACCTGGGCGATACGTAAAATCCTTGTCCCTTGCATGAATTTTTTTGTTCGGGCGTGGGTCATTGGTCGTGGATTTGTTCGCTCCATTTTTCTGAAAATCAGTCTTGTTCCTGTTGTTGCGAGCATGAGTAGTCTTGTCCCTTTTGCGCTTGTGAATATCCTCCAAGCTGCGGCGCTCATTTTCCAATGTAATAGCTTTGTCCACAAGTGTTTTGAAATTAGGAAAGGTGTGTACGACCAGCTGGCATTTAAGTGCTGGTGCCAGACCGTCCAAATTTTTTTCCATCTTTTTATTTTCAGTCATATGCTCTTCGTTGGCATAACGAGATAATTGAGTAAACTAACTATTGTACTCAGTCACTGTCATGCTTCTTTGCTTGAGGTCATCAAACTCCCTTTTCTTGATCTTCATAATGCTTCTGGGAATGTGCGCCCCACGAAAACCTTCTTCAAATTCTTCCCAGGTGATATTATTTTCATTGGGGTGCATGTGTAGGAAATTTTCCCACCATGATGCAGCTGCTCCGGTGAGGTAGTGAGGTGCATAAAGTACCTTCTCACGGTCCAAACATTGTGCAATAATTAACTTCCTTTCAATGTCTCGAAGCCAGTCATCGGCCTCAAGAGGTCTATCAGTGTGAGAGAACATTGGGGGACGTGTCTTTTGTAGTTCAGACAATTTGGAATGCTGCTGATATGGTTCACGGTGATTTCCCATATTGATAACATGGTTCATCATTTCTTGATGTTGTTGCTGACTTTGCTCATAAAGGCGGCATACTTGAGAAAATGCTGCTTCACTGCCTTGGTGACTTGACTGCCCCTATGTGAAATTGTTACTTGTCTAGGTACCATAATTTTCTTCCGGTGGACTTGGCATGGAACGAGTCCAGGGACGATGCATTTTCCTCTCTGGGGTATTGTTTTTTGCAGAACTCATGAGAAAAACTGAGTGGCAAAAATAAACAATTTTGCAAAGGCGGAAGTTTTAAGAACTCCAATTTTTTTTCAAGAAAATACTTGATTGCGCATGGAGAAGGACCGCTTAGTACATATCTTACACGCAAGTCGTAATTATACAGTACATCACTCAGGATGTGCGTACACATTCCTGACATATTATTTAGGCTAGTGCACTTCTCCGGTTTCCTACATGATGCGCACACAAACTACTTCTCACCAAACCTATATACATATAAACATATCATACAAGCTGATACATCGCACGGCTGCTAGGCGCACTCAGTCGGAGATGGTGAAAACTTCCCTCGGCCTGCCGAGGGTAAGACCCAGTGATGTTGGAGACTCAACCTCCTCCTCACTAATAGGCTCCAGGTGCGAAGTGCTGGGTTGAGGAGCTGGTGCGGGCGCGGTAGGTGGTGCGGCTCTGACTGGAGTAGGAGCAATGACTTGGTCAAACTCCTCAGTGGTAGGCAGGCGGCGAGCGGTGGCTAAGATGACAGGTGCATAGGATGCTGAGGACGAGACGTAAGTCTGTGGTAGTGCTGTATGGAGGAGCTCCCTCCTGTTGGCGGAACAACCCTGAACTAAGTCCATACGAGTAGCCACCAACTCGTCCACGAGATTACCAAAAGCTGCCTCAAGAGCTTTGAGATACTCAACCAACATTTCAATAGCCTCATCTCTCTCTCCCCTAGGGCATGCGAGTGCATAGTGACAAGTGTAGGGCACGTGGCATGGGAGGTAGCGGTAGCGAGGAGTCTTCATCGAAGGAAGAGCATCCCGGAGACGAGCTATCGCCTCACGGGCAGCCATCTGCGTGGCATGCCTCTCCGTAGGCATGGCCCTTCCCACAAATCGGAAGCGGCGTGACTCAGAACGTCCTCCCTTGAATTGCACCGCGGCCTGGTGCATAGACACACTATCGCTGATCTTGTGCTGGTAGAGTGTGAACTCCGGACGAGCCGATGGCCCGATCGCGACTTTGGTGATGGAGACGAGAAGCTTGATAAACCCCTTAGGTACATTGGCGAACACATGTGACTCACAGTCGCTGCCAGCCATCTACAAAAGTAGACAAAAATTCTGAATAGTCAAATAATAAATTTATGATGACTAACAGAAAATTGCTAGAATTGCAAAATGTTAAAAAAATCACTTATTACGCTAATAACTGATTAGCGATCGCACCTAGTGGCTTCCTACAGTCAGCCTGGCTCTGATACCAAGGTTGTCAGGACCGGTTCTCCAATAAAACATTTATTGAGCAACCGACCTTTTATAAGACCAGTATAGAAGAATCCTCCTTACTGGTAGACAAATCCTTGATACAGAAATCCAGAAGTACTAAATATTATACAAGGTTGAGCTGAGGCTGCTCAATAATTTATTACAAGCACGCCGATATTATACATAAAGGCGGATATGACACAAAGGGTTTGTACTCTTTAACCACAGCCAACGGATTTCAGTAGTCACAAAGGACTAGTTCCGTTTACGGTATTTTAAAAGAAAACGCATCTAACCAGTACACACCCATTCCACAATCCGCTGCCAGGAATCACCCTAGGCAACGTTCAAGAAATACTTTAAGACGGGGAGGCCAGAACCTCGAATAGCATGGGATCAAATTTATATCGCGCGCTCTAAGGGGTGCCCCCCTCTCAGTCCCAACCGGAAACACCCATGCCCCCTGACCGGATGACGGGCTTTAATCCAGGGCCATGGAACCCTCATCACGGCCCCTCTATTTGGTGTGTACAAGGAAAGAGGTTTGCAACTGACTAGACCGCATTCTTTACAGAAGACATGTGGCAGCACGAAAAGGAGACGAACGGGAACATGACTTGATCCACGTTAATACTAGAGTTAAACGGTTGACATAAGACTGGCAAGCTTCAACAATACCAGCTGACAACCTATCATGTCACCACATGATCAGGTTGTCTCACCATCTTATGAACACATCAACTTCCGAAGCTCACTGGTAGCTTGACTTGCATGCAATATAACACTCACAAATGCGTATATAAACATGCCATGAGAAAACTATTCAAGCAAACATGCAAAGCACTCATCATATCAAAGGTTCAAACATGCTTGCCTGGTTTGGAGTAGTCGGAGTCTAGCTCGGCGAAGTTTGCGGCTCCGTCACCTCCTTCGGTATCTACGTATAAAATAAATCGGATACTAACGTAAATACCGTGCGTGCATCAAAATTGTTCCAAATATTTTTTTTCAAATAAATATGATAAAAAACTAGACAGAAAAATAAAGATGACAGAAAAATAATCAACTCAAAATCATCTTCTGTTTAAAAGTTATTAAGGTTTTAGCCCAGGGACTAATCTGTGATGAAACAAAAACTTTCCAGGGGCTAGTTTAGAAAAACAGAAAACGCTTCGGTCGGAAATACGCCAACCAAAAGGGAACACTGTGACGCCCGAAGACCGACGTCCCAGAAGATTCCAGATGTTCCGGGTTTTCCCGCGTGTTTCAGTTGTGCTTGCTCTATTTATTTTTGCATTACATCATTGCATCATGTCATCATGCCATTAATCTTTTGCATCTGAACTTAAATAAGTCGTGTGGACCTTCGGTCCATTTAAATCGAGGGAAGGATGACTTCTCTTTATAACATATATATATCCTCCTAATATTTATGGAGCTACTATAAAAATATTCCATTGTTGGAAGCAACCATCACACACTTGAATAATTTTCCCCATGTCTGTTTCGCTCCAAGTTTTGACTCCCACAACCTTGCTTGATCATCTTCTTCTCCTTCTTCGTTAGTCCATTTAAATTGTGGCATTCTATTTCCTGTACCAATTTAATGTTCATTCTTTTCCTATCAATTCTCAACCATGCCTTCAATATCCTTGCCAATTTTTAGTTCCTTTGGACTTGTTTTGGTTGGGTTCAAAAATGGCTCAAGTTTGAATTTAATTCAAACTTGAATTATTTTTATATCCTTAAAATGTCCAAACTAGTTTATTAAAATTGTGCATAAATCTAGGAGTTCAAATATATTTTTACTTCCTTCTTATTCTTCATATAACCCCCCTGTCATTTTTCCTTTTCATCATCGGGTATTCGAATCTGCATTTTTTTTTAAGAAAATGGATAAGGCCTCCTAGCTGCCAAGCCGGCCCAGCCCACCGGCGGCCTAACCTAGTTGGCCCAAGAGGCCCGGCCGACCTCTGCCTTATCCCCTTCTTCCCTCGCCCGATCCCTCCTCTCGCCCTTCCCTTGCGCCGCGAGAGGCCCCGATCCCCAGCTCCTTCTCCCCTCGATCTCCTCCTATCGCACCGCCCGAGCCGCTTGATACGTCCAAAACGTATCTATAATTACTGCTTGCTCCATGCCACTTTTGGGTGATATTGCTATGATATTCATACACTTCCATACACTTTTGATCATATTTGGACTAACTTACTAATCCAGTGCACCCCAGTGCCAGTTTCTGCTTTCGGCTGTTTTTGTATTTCAGGTTTTCACGTTTCGAGAACTGCACAGAAAAATCCAGAAAAAATATATAAAAAATCGGCGTATCGGAAACAACACTGCGTCCGAAGGGCAACCTGGGGGGGCACAGGGGCTCCACGCGCCCTGTGGGCGCCCCCCCCCTGGGCCGCGCCGGGGGGGCGCCTCGGCCCCCCGAGAGCCCCCCGGTGCCCTACTTTGGCATATATTTAAAGGACTCTCCGAAACCCTCGAAACAGGACTTCTTTTCGTGATCCCATCTCTGTTCCGCCGCCGCCGCCGCTTCCAAGATCGGGAGCACCAGGAGAACTCTTCCCGGCACCCTGCCGGAGGGGAGGATCACCACCGGGAGCTTCTCCACCACCATGGACGCCTCCCGGATGACTTGTGAGTAGTCTCCCTTGGACCATGAGTCCATGACCAGTAGCTATCTGATGTTCTCCTCCCGTTCTTCTGCTTCACTAATTAGTCCTCGTGAGCTTCCCTACATGATCGAGGCACCTATGTAATCCTTATGCTGTTGCTATGTTGAGTTTGCTGGGATCCGATGGATTATGAGATTATGTTCAGATTGATCTTGAGTAATATATTTGATTCACCTCTTTTATATTTTAGTTCATAAGTAATTCTTGCATGTTCTCCGTTGTTATTTATTGCTTTGGCCGAGTAGTAAGTAGTGACTCCAAGAGGGAACGTTATGCTCGATTGTGGGTTCATGCCCCTCGATGACTAGCTTGAGTGACAGAAACATGAGTCTAGGGGATGTGCTGTTGCCACAAGGGGGAAAACAACGGTGCTTGTGCCCGCGGGTGCAAGGATTGTTTACTTTACGCAAAGTTCTTTTAATGCAGTTGTCTGTTGCATTGAGTTTACACTATGGGTGGGACTCGCAACTTAATACCAGCGAGATGTTCTGGATAGATATCTCAAGGTGGATGATTAGTAGTAGATATTGATGGATTTCGGTCTACTTACTTTGGCGTACCGCCCATGCTTTGAACCTCAACCTTTCTTGCAATGTAGTCAGCATTGGTTTGCGTTCGTGGTCCTGTCAATTGCCCAGCTGTAATTTGTTTACCTCACATAGTTGTTTTATCGTCTTTTGGGAGAGAGACATCACTAGTGAACATCATGAGACTCCGGTCCATATTACCATCATTGATCACATCCACTATTTACTTTTCGCTATTTACTTACTATTGCAAAAACACTATCTATTACTACTATCATATTGCTTTTAACCCTTTGTGAACTACAAGGCCGGAGAGATTGACAACCTCTCTGTACTCATTGGGAGCAAAGTTATTTGTATCTGTGTGCAGGTCCACGTTGATTGCTAATTGCGCCGTTAGCAATTGACACCTACTTGTTGAACCTAGGAGTCTCTGGGGATTCGATCCTTGGCATCTTTGCTAGGGGAAAACACTTCTACTTACTGCATCTTACACCTTCCACTTGGGGTAACCAACGAGGGGTTCGAGGCCCATCAAGGAGTATTTTCTGGCGCCGTTGTCGGGGACTCCACTCTTCAGGATAGGGGAGTTGCATGCTATCTTTTACCTTTGCTTTTTAGTCTTGTTAGTTTACTTTCATTTTTTGCTTTAGTCCCTTTTATCGAAAATTACAAAAATAGTTATCGTGTTCTTTAGTTAACATTATGTCGGGTCCTTTTGTCTTTGACGAGGCAGAAGTTCTCACCTTTAAACAAAGAGGTGGGGAAAGTTTGAAAGATGCTTGGTATAGAATTAATGATTCACAAAAAAGAGCCACCAAGAAGCAACCTATTACTATCTTACTTAGAAATTTTTATGTTGGAATTACTTCTTGGAATAGGTTTATTCTAGATACTGCTATCAATGGGAATTTCCTAGAGGCCCCAGTTTGGGAGTCTCTTAGTATTATTGAAAATCTTGTTGGGAGTCCCCCTGTTGTTAGCATTCGAGAGGACATCACCCTAGCTCACATTATGAAAAAACTTGAAAAAATAGAGCTAGAGATGCCAAGCACTAATAAGATGAATGAGTTGGATCGTAAGATCCAAGGGAATTTGAATAGACTTGATAGCTCCATGCATAAAATTTTCAAATTTTTGGAGACCGTCAAATTCCATGATCCTGACTTTTCTAGGATGGAAAAGATTGAGGAAATATTTGATACCTTAGGAACTACTTTTTCCTCGATTAAAACCGAAAAGGTAGAAACTCCGGCAAAGCGGGAGCCTAAGTTCGTTCACGTTTCAAAGGCTCCCCGTTCTAAAAGTAATCCATCTACCGCCAAAGGGGTTGAAACTGTAAAGACTTTGGAAGAAACACCTATTGTTGATGAATTTATAAATGAATCTTCCCTTGACTTTTATCCTTTTGGTCTTCTACCTAGAAGTATCTCTATGAGGCCTTTATTTGAGAGTCCTCTTAAGACTAGTTGTATTATTGAAGAGCTTTTTGATGATCTTGATGATGGTTCAATTGATACAACTTGATCTATGCATTATGCCTAGCTTAAAGGCATAAAAGAAAGCGCTTTTGGGAGGCAGCCCACATGAATAATTTTTTTTGCTTTTGTTGTGTCTTGATGTTGTTTACTGCTGTAGCATCATCATTGTATCTTTGCTTTTCATATTTGTGCCAAGTATAGCCTCTGATTGCTAGAAAGTTCAAAAGTTGTGAGATGATGTCCAGGAAACAGATTCTGTCCTTGGATAGAAAAATTCGTATAAAATCACCAGATCATCTTTTTGGTCTGAATTTTTTCGACAGCGTTCTCTATATAATTGTGTTTCGTGCGTCAGTTCTGAGTTTTTTGATTTGAGTTGCAGAAGTATCCCGAACAGGTCAATTACTGCCTGCTGTTCTGTTTTTCACAGATTATGTCCTGTTTTGCCTTACCTTCACTTTGCAAATTAAGAACTTGCTTTTTCTTTGCAAAAACCTTTTGACAATCTTGAGAAACAGTAGACCTTCAAGAATATCCTTATTTCCAGCAAGGTATAATTATTTTATTAAGGGTACTAACCTCGCTAATGAGATTATGATGAGTTGTGTATGAAGGGAGTTTTCAAGTGTGCGAGGGAAGATGATAAAAAGATTCAGGAGTGTCAAGCGCTCAAGCTTGGGGATGCCCCCGTGCACCCCCAAGAAATATTCAAGGAGACTCAAGCGTCTAAGCTTGGGGATGCCCCCGTGCATCCCCTTCTCCATCAACATTATCAGTTCGTCTTTCGTTTCGCTATATTTTTATCACTTCATATGTTATGTGCTATGCTTGGAGCGTCTTGCTTTTAGTTTTCTTTTTAGTTTTTCATAACGAGTCGGAACTCAGCATTCCTTTATGTGGGAGAGAAACACGCTCCACTTCTACCTAGAACATTACATATAATTTTCATGTCTATCTATGCTGTGTGTGTTCTTTGTCTTTTAATAGCTACTATCGTGCTCTGCTCTTAATATTCATGCTTATCTTTTCAAGAGCTTTTATTTAGTTGGTTGCTTGAACTATCTTTAATTACCATGCTCACCTTATTAAGAGAGTTTGCTTCCGTTGCATGGGTTAATGTGTCTATGATAAAGATGCTACTTTCATGATGGTGCTTAGTAGTTGAGGTTTTCCTTTGGTTAATCTCAAATAGCTGGGGGGTTCCCAATGTGTTATTGGAATACCAACTTGGTTTGTTTGCCTATGATATGGTATGGTTTAGTAATATCTTCCTTCGAGAATTTATTTTGATTGACTTGGCGTATGCCCACGCATATTCAAGACTGTAAAGAAAGTCTGTCAAGCCTTGATGATCTTTTGTTTCTAAGTAGCGATATAACTACCATGCCTGATTCAATATTGCTTTGTCGCTCTGCATGATTATGACCGTCATTGCTCTCTTAGTTGGTCGCTCCCAGTCTTTTGCTAACCTCCACCTGCACTAAGCAAATTAACCATGCAATACATAGCTCATGGGAAAGTAGCCTAAAAACTATTGTGGTAAAGAATATGTTGCCTATGTATCTTATTTCTTATGAGTTGCTTGCTGAGTGGTAACCATGTTTCTGGGGACGCCATCAACTGTCACACTTTTGTTGAATATCATGTGAGTTGCTATGCATGTTCGTCTTGTCTGAAGTAAGGGTGATTCACCGTGGGTTGAATTAATATGCATATTGTTAGAGAAGAACATCGGGCCGCCAACCAAAGCCATGCATCATGGTGGAAGTTTTAGCTTGGACCTTAATCCTCAATCTCTCATGAGAATATGCTTATGCATTAAAGAGGAGTCCATCATCTATTTTCTATGTTGTCCCGGTATGGATGTCCTCAAGTTGAGATTTATCAAAAACGAGAAATCAAATGCGATCTATCTCCTTGGACCTTTGTACAGGTGGCATAGAGGTACCCCTTTGTGACACTTGGTTAAAACATATGCAATGCAATGATAACCCATGGGGATCCGAGCTAATTAGGACAAGGAGCGAGCACTATTGGTATTCGATGCATGAGGCTTGCAACTTATAAGAGGTTTTATATATGACACATATGAAGTACTACTACCGTTGACACAATTGCTTCCATGTTTCAAATAAAAAGCTTTAGCACTTAACCTTTCTTTTATCTTTATGTTGAAGCACCAACTACTGAGAGCATGATTGTCATTCTGAGTGTAATGTGCATTGTCCCAAAGTAGCATTGTCTTTTGCATGATTGTGATATCGTTTATTCTGAAATGATTGTATCTAGTCATCACTTAAACCTTGAAGGTGCCCTTGCATTTATGTTTTGCATCACTAAAGGGGGCAAGCTAGATATCACTTTATCATATTTGCATGTCATGTTCATTGCAAATCTTTTTGATGTTTCAGTTTCATGTTGTAAAACATTCAGTCATTTGTGATTTTCTCTTGAGACAACTTAATTACTATAGAATCTTTGTCTCAGTAAGCTTTTGTCATATGACTATGAGAAAGTCCTATATGGTTAATAGCATGTCACCACAGAAATTATTCTTGTTATCATTTACCTACTCGAGGACGAGCAGGAATTAAGCTTGGGGATGTTGATATGTCCAAAACGTATCTATAATTTCTGCTTGCTCCATGCCACTTTTGGGTGATATTGCTATGATATTCATACACTTCCATACACTTTAAATCATATTTGGACTAACTTACTAATCCAGTGCACCCCAGTGCCAGTTTCTGTTTTCGGCTGTTTTTGTATTTCAGGTTTTCACGTTTCGAGAACTGCACAGAAAAATCCAGAAAAAATATATAAAAAATCAGCGTATCGGAAACAATACTGCGTCCGAAGGGCAACCTGGGGGGCCACAGGGGCTCCAGGCGCCCTGTGGGCGCCCCCCCCTGGGCCGCGCCGGGGGGGGCGCCTCGGCCCCCCGAGAGCCCCCCGGTGCCCTACTTTGGCATATATTTAAAGGACTCTCCGAAACCCTCGAAACATGACTTCTTTTCGCGATCCCATCTCTGTTCCGCCGCCGCCGCCGCTTCCAAGATCGGGAGCACCAGGAGAACTCTTCCTGGCACCCTACCGGAGGGGAGGATCACCACCGGGAGCTTCTCCACCACCATGGACGCCTCCCGGATGACTCGTGAGTAGTCTCCCTTGGACCATGAGTCCATGACCAGTAGCTATGTGATGTTCCCCTCCCGTTCTTGTGCTTCACTAATTAGTCCTCGTGAGCTGCCCTACATGATCGAGGCACCTATGTAATCCTTATGCTGTTGCTATGTTGAGTTTGCTAGGATCCGATGGATTATGAGATTACGTTCAGATTGATCTTGAGTAATATATTTGATTCACCTCTTTTATATTTTAGTTCATAAGTAATTCTTGCATGTTCTCCGTTGTTATTTATTGCTTTGGCCGAGTAGTAAGTAGTGACTCCAAGAGGGAACGTTATGCTCGATTGTGGGTTCATGCCCCTCGATGACTAGCTTGAGTGACAGAAACATGAGTCTAGGGGATGTGCTGTTGCCACAAGGGGGAAAACAACGGTGCTTGTGCCCGCGGGTGCAAGGATTGTTTACTTTACGCAAAGTTCTTTTAATGCGGTTGTCTGTTGCATTGAGTTTACACTATGGGTGGGACTCGCAACTTAATACCAGCGAGATGTTCTGGATAGATATCTCAAGGTGGATGATTAGTAGTAGATATTGATGGATTTCGGTCTACGTACTTTGGCGTACCGCCCATGCTTTGAACCTCAACCTTTCTTGCAATGTAGTCAGCATTGGTTTGCGTTCGTGGTCCTGTCAATTGCCCAGCTGTAATTTGTTTACCTCACATAGCTGTTTTATCGTCTTTTGGGAGAGAGACATCACTAGTGAACATCATGAGACTCCGGTCCATATTACCATCATTGATCACATCCACTATTTACTTTTCGCTATTTACTTACTATTGCAAAAACACTATCTATCACTACTATCATATTGCTTTTAACCCTTTGTGAACTACAAGGCCGGAGAGATTGACAACCTCTCTGTACTCGTTGGGAGCAAAGTTATTTGTATCTGTGTGCAGGTCCACGTTGATTGCTAATTGCGCCATTAGCAATTGACACCTACTTGTTGAACATAGGAGTCTCTGGGGATTCGATCCTTGGCATCTTTGCTAGGGGAAAACACTTCTACTTACTGCATCTTACACCTTCCACTTGGGGTAACCAACGAGGGGTTCGAGGCCCATCACCGCTCGGCCCCAAACACCAGCGTGCCTCCACACCTCCTCCTCGCTACCCTGCCTCCCTATCCTCTGCGTCCGCCCCCCATGGAGCCGCTTCCCGCTGCCCTCTCCTCCATGCCGCCGCCTCACCAGGCCGAGCGCCGCCGCGCCATCTCCTGCGTCGCCGCCACCGTGGTCTGGTGCTCCGCGCGCCTCCAGCGCCAGACCCCCTGCTCTGCCCTCGCCGGAGAAGTAGGACTAGGCCGGAGCCCCATCGACCTCCCCTCCAGCCGCAGGACCAGGCCGTTTCGTTCCCCTCCATGCTCGTCATCGTGCCGCCGCCCTCTGCTCGTGACCAGCGCCCGCGTCCGACCCCGCCATGGCCGGAGCTCGCCAAGCCCTGCTTCCTCGTCCTGCCTCCCCTCGCCACTCCGTCGGCTTCTTGGTCGCCGACGTCGTCACGGCCATCCCCGGCCAAGGTCCACCGCGACATGGACGAGCTGTCAACCCCGCTGCCTTCGTGCACGCGCATGCCCGTTGCTGCCGCTTCGCCGCCCGCCTCCCCTCGGTGACCGAAGACCCGAGGCCTTTTTTTGTGTGTTGCTTCGTTCTTGTGCACCAGGATCCTCTTCGGAAGTGTACAACCACCTCCCGTGCATGACTACATGGAATCGCCAAGGCCTGCAAGTACAAAGACGACCCCCGAAGAGATCGGACCCGTCAAGTTCACCGACGTCCCGTGTACAACTACGTTGCCGAGACCGAGACCGGCAAGTCCCGCAGACGCCCGAACGACTACCGGATGCGCCAGGTACCTCTTCTTGCGACACGAACATCTACGGAATGTGTACATCTACGAACGTGAACAACTACCGTCGTCGAGACCCCGAGTACCACGACTTCCACCGACCGTCAAGTACCACGACGCCCGGAGCACTCGGAACCGTCAAGTAAATCTACAAAACGAGTAACGCTACACCCGAACGACTACGGACCGAAACGCCAAGCGCGTCTACGACCCGTGTACCCCTACGTCAACGACGATCCCGACAAGTACCACTACCGTCGACATGTACATCTACGAACGGAACGACTACTTCCCCTACGTCACGTGAACCACTACTTCCCTCTTCCGTCGAACTCATTCCGCCCCGAAGATGCACGCTTCAAAGGTATACCCCGAGTCAAATGCCGATGTGGTGAACGAATGCTTGTTGTGTTGTATGAGATGTATCTAATGTTTGCTCGTGTCCGTTGTGCCCTCGTTTGCCTTGGCGGCAACCCGTGGGAACCCGGTGACGGGATCACCCCACCTTTCATCTTGTTCGACTCGCTCACGCCACCTTTTCTTTTGCACCGGTCTCTCAACGAGTTACCGGAACCGAGATGTTGCCGTTGCATAATTTTCGGATCGTTGCCGTGGCACCCTTTCTTTCCACCACGGTGACAAATACTTCATATCTCTTCATGTTAACCTTTACTAAAATTGCATATAACTTGATCATGTCATCCGCATCATGTTAACAACCTTTGAATGTTTAATTGTTGTTGCTTTAATAATTGCTAAATTGGTCATGTGGGGTTTTCCGGATTTGTTGTTGTTATTTCCGGCCTCATTTAAAATGCCTAGATAGCTAGTTTACACTTGCTTTACCTTGCCATGGTATGCTTCCTGTATATACTTGCTGTGCTTCCTGTATAGACTTGTCATGCATCATACCTTGCCATGTATTGCATCATATAAACTTGTGTTGTTTTGTTGTGCTTCCTACCTTGCCATGTTATGCTTCCTGTATAGACTTGTTGTGCATCATATGTAGACTTGTGTTGCATCATACTTGATTGAGCATATTGTCATGTCTCGTGTGGTGTGTTTACCGTGTTGCTTGTTTCTTTCCGGTTTGCTTCCCTCGTTAGCTTCGGGTTCGTTCCGGAGTTGTGAGGTTCTATTCGACTACTTTATGGATCCATTCTTCTTCCTTGCGGGATCTCAGGCAAGATGACCATACCCTTGGATACCTTTACTATCATTGCCTTTGCTTAGTTGTCTCGATGCTATCGTTATATGTCGCGCTACCCATCTTATTGTCAGCCCCTCTCCTTGTTGCCATGAAACCTCTAACCTTTGAAACCTTCCAAGCAAAACCATTGTTTGGCTATGTCACCCGCTTGCTCAGCCCCTCTTATAGCGTTGTTAGTTGCAGGTGAAGATGAAGATCGTTCCAGGAGGGAACTTGTTGTTGGTATATCACAATATCTATTATTATTATTAACACACCTATATACTGGGCATGGATGGAAGGCTTGGCCTTTTGCTCGGTGTTTTGTTCCACTCATGCCACCTTAGGCGCCGATAAACCGGCATTATGTTCCTTGATTTTGCGTTCCTTACACGATGGGTATATGGGGACCCCTTGACACTTCGACTTTGAATAAAACTCCTCCAGCAAGGCCCAACATTGGTTTTAATTTGCCTCATAATAACTTAATTAATTAATTAAATTGCATAAGGGGGACGCTCCTTGGAGATTCTTTTCTACATAGCAGGGGGGCCAGTGCTGAGGTGTTGGTCCCAAACGGGCAACCTGCGGGGCCACCTTGGGGAAACCCGAGGGCTGGTTTTACTCGTAGCTTGTCCCATCCGGACGTGGCCTGAGACGAGATATGCGCGGCTACTATCAGGGTGTCGGCACGCCGGGAGGTCTTGCTGGACTTGTTTTACCATTGTCGAAATGTCTTGTGCACCGGGATACCGAGCCTGATCGGATTTCCCTAAGATAAGGGGTGATGATATTATATTTATCACTTCAGCTGATCGTGAGAGCTTGTGATGGGCTAAGTTGGGACACCCCTGCAGGGTTATGATCTTTCGAAAGCCGTGCCCGCGGTTATGTGGCAGATGGGAATTAGTTAATGTCCGGTTGTAGAAAACTTGATAGAGGATCCAAGATAAAACACACAACTGTGTGAGTAACCGTGACTGTCTCTTTTCACCTTGAGAAGAGAACACGGTGGGGTTATGTTTGACTCGTAGGTAGTCCAGTATCTTTAGCGATCACTACTAGTTTGCGAACGTTTGCGTAGATGCTCATCTTATTCTTGTACTCGTAAGCTAGCCACCATATTATGCTTAGCCGCTGCTGCAACCTCACCACTACCCTCTTCCTACACATAAAGCTTTGCTAGTCTTGATACCCATGGTTATGGGATTGCTGAGTCCTCGTGGCTCACAGATACTACAACACCAGATGCAGGTTCAGCCGAGAATGACGCAGGAGATGGGTCAGAACTTCCGGGAGTTCCATGAAGAGAGTGGCCGTATGCTTGTGACGTTTTCGACGATCAGTAGTGGTTTCTACTAGGGGCGATTCGGACCTGTGGCTTTATGTATTTGGTATCTTTCTTTTGGATCTTCGCCCGTAGTCGGGTTGTGATGTTATTTGGATGATGATTTGCTTATGTAATGTATTGTGTGACGTGGCGAGTGTAAGCCAACTATTCTTTTGCAATTTCATCCCTATTTTTACATGAGTCGTGCAAAGATACCAAACTTGAGATCATTCCAGAATGGGCTTATACCTTTAAGTCGTGCCTCGACACGTAGGAGGTATAGTCCCATCCTGGGCATTACAAGTTGGTATCAGAGCCTTCTCCGACCTAGGAGCCCCCACTGATTGATCGAATCGTTGACGGTTGAGTCTAGACACACACTTAAAAATATTTTGAGTCCTATATATATATCGGAGAGTAGGATTTCTGTTTTCTCCTCATCTCTTTTCACTCTGGTGAGGACTCCTGACGATTACTTTTATCTCTTCTACTCTCAAAATTTCACCAATTTTTTTTAGGATCACGCGAGTATTGTTTGGATTGTTCCGATGTCTTTGTGACGAGAACATTGTTCTCGATGCCTCCTGTCATTAGGGGTTGTGGTAGTGTCCCGGGGAGTTGAGCTCCGAGGTGTTGTCGTCACAAATATATCGCATCAGTTCTGGAATAAGACGGCCGACATCGAAAACTCTCCTATGCGGTTAGTGGCAAGATAACCCCGACATCACCCAGTACTGGGGAGGTAGTTCGGGAGTATTGCCATAGCTTGTATAGTAGATGCATTTCGAAGGTCCGAGGTAAACGGTTTCCGGAAATAACTGGTTATGTGTTGAAGGATGGATACAGCTGGATGTAGGATTAGAGTTGAGTGCGCGGTGCTTCCCCTGTATCCCCAACACCTGATTGCATAACTGGAAACTTTCGGAAATTAATAGGTGGGTTATTCTAGTAGCTCGTAGGCATTCTTCCAACGAATGCATGATATGAAGTTCGGGGTTCTACATTGAGTGAAGTAGTTTTATGGGCGTTGTTCCGATCGGGAGTTGCATCTTAAAGGGTCCTTGGCTATGCTGATCCGGGGATTGCAAAACCCTTTTGTAACACGTTCCATGAGCTTTCAGCATGAATATGTGGGACAAAGCTTCTATCTTGTATTTTTTCTATCTGCTCCTTGTTGCTTTTATTTACCTTTTCTTCTCCCAAGTGGCTTCTCGACAAGCGGATGTACCTACGGAATTCATTCGTTCAATTCTCTGTTCAGATGATATTGTGGAGATTATGTTGCAACATATCTATCCTTTGTTTTCGTTTTGATTCTGGTATTCGAGTTGCTTCGATGTCAAGTGTTGATTCAATACCTTTCCTAATCGGCGTTCTCATATTTCTATGGGAGTGCTAGCCCTTCTTAATCATCAAGATGGTCATGTTAAATTCTTTTTCAATCGGTGTCCATTTTATTCGTCTCAAGTTGTCTTTGTTTTTCCCCGCCCTCCCACCCTTTTTCTTTATGGAGCCAGAAATTCTCAAATGAAATATCCATTTTATTCATGTGATGTTTCTTCATTCTTTTCCTTCAATGTTCTTATCCGGTGATTTATCGTGAAGATGCTCAAGAGTTTCAAGTTCATCATTCTTAATTCTAATATTCTTCTTCGGTGGATTAAATCCAAGCTTCCGTATTGATCATATCTGTGCCTCTTGTTTCACATGTTTTCCCATGTTGAAATTTATTATCCGAAGGCTCTCTTATTCATTCAACTCTCCTATCCTTATCCGGTGTGTACAAGGTATCTCAGAAGATTCGTGTTTCCATTCTTAATCTGTTCAAGCTATTTTGAGGATTGTTATCTTACTCAAGCCATTTAATTCAACCAGTGCAATATCTCTTAAGCAATCTTTTCCAACGGTGTTTTCTTTAGTGGGCCCTAACCCACAGGTCTTTTTCCAGGATCTTACCTGACTCTTCCAATTTTTTCCGGAGTTATACTCAAATTCTTTTCAAAGTGTGACGTAAGTATGAATCCCATCAGTCACAGTCCTTCTCCAGGACCGCTTTCAAATTCTTTTTCATCATTGGTTCAACCTTTTAATTCTTCATTACGGAGTGCCTATACAATTCATGGTGGTGTATCTCATCGTCTTCTCAGATTTTGAAGACCTGAAGACGAGTTCCTCTTGAATCCTTATCCGTTCTTCCAAGATTCGTGGTTCTAGCTTCATGCCATCCTCATTATTGTTTCGATTTTGAGGAATTATTTTTTATATCCATCCGAAGCATTTCATGAATTCTTTCCATTGTGATCCTCCGAAGGCCATCATTTCAGAAGATTCCTTGTTCTCAGTTTTCAACTTCGTCCTCCAAATATTCTTCATCGATGCCTCTCTGTTCGTCTCCATATTCTTCCGGTGCATCATTCAAGTATTCTTTATTCTACTCGTGATCCATTCATTCTTTTGTATCTAAGATTGCCTCATGTATCTTCGTTCATTTTCTAATTCTTCATGATGGATTATTCTCTTTCTTCACCCGGTCTCAATTCTTACGGTGGTTCGTTCAAGATTACTCTTCCTTGTTATCGTATTAATTCATTTGTTCTTTTCATAATCCTACCGGTGCTTCATTGAATATTTATCCAAGGTTGTGCTAGATCTCTCTTTAATTCTTTGCAACGAGAATAAGTAGTAGGCCAAATCCGTTGCTTGTCATCAATTTAATTTGATGAAGGATAAGCATACAATAAATCTTATTCTTATTTCCCCGAAGTGATTAATCTCTTTTTCTGGAGCTTGTTCATCATATCATATTCTCGGTTCTAAGTTGTTCATCTTGTTTTCCGGAGTTCCAAGTTATTTAATTTTATCATTTCAAACCTCCATCTAATTCATCGCAGGCCTTGAATCTTATTCTTTTCATCTTTCACTTCTCATGCTTTCATTACCGGAGTTCTCATGGTGGTTCATCATGTTTTAATTCATCCTCGAAGTCTTCATCAAGATTCTTGTTGGAGCTCAAGCATTCTTCATCATGCATTCCAATTGCAATCCTTTCTACCTTATCTTTTCAGATGGTGTTATGTCATTCTTGACAATTCCTTCATGAATTATGATTCACGAGTTATCAAGAATGAGATATTTAAACCCATCATTTTCTTTGTCCAGGAGATCTTTCCAACCATTCAATTTATTTGTTGGAGTAATCTTGGGTTATATTTCACCTAAAAGCTTTTCCTAAGGATTGTTGCTATTTATGGTGCTTATAAATGACCCAAGTTCTTCATTTATCCTCCTGGTGGAAGTTTTTCGTCTCCTTGTTGATCTCAATCCATTCAAATGTTTTCGTTAGTGGCTGGTTATCACCTCTTAATTTTGCGATGTTTTCCATAAGTCCACAACGAGCTTATTCTTTTCGTTGTTGATTTTTCCAACAACTCCGTTCAACCCTTCTTCGTAAGGATGTTTATCTAATTCATTGGTGACAGAAGTTATCATTTGCTCTACTTTATTTCTTCCTAACAATCTAGCTTCTATTATGTTGTTCCGGAGGTATTGTAATATTGATATCTTCGTTCCGTCATCTCGTTTTTATCAAGATCATATTCTTCCTTGCTTGTCTATTTAACCGGAGTGTTGTGTCCTCCATTCAAGTTCCGTCATCTTATCTAGTTTGCCTCTCTTTTCTACCGGAATGCTGTTTGAATCCTTCTTACCCCTCGTGCCATTCTTTCAATTGTTCCGGAAGCAGTGTGTTGTTGATTCCATCAACTATCTGCCCATCTCCTCAAGTTCATGTTAATTCCTTCCATTTTCAGATGGAGTGCTGTCCAAATTATGTCATTCTTATTCCTTGGCTATACCGTTGCAGTTTCATATTCTTTTGGTTCGTAAGCTCTTGTTTTATGTCTTTCAACCTACAAGGTTCTCATAATGTTCCTTGTTCCTCCTTTTTTTTCTGGAGTGCTCTTAACTTCGTTCATCTCCGTTGTATTCTTTCTTTCAAGATTGTTCAACCTCTTAAGGTTCGTGGTTTCACTCGTTTGTCGAAGAAGCAACTTTGTTTTACCTCTTCCTCTTCCGTTTTTTTACCCGGTGCCATCTCTAGGATCTCGGGTCGAGATCCTCTGTTAGTGTGGGAGAGTTGTGACGCCCGAAGACCGACGTCCCAGAAGATTCCAGATGTTCCGGGTTTTCCCGCGTGTTTCAGTTGTGCTTGCTCTATTTATTTTTGCATTGCATCATTGCATCATGTCATCATGCCATTAATCTTTTGCATCTGAACTTAAATAAGTCGTGTGGACCTTCGGTCCATTTAAATCGAGGGAAGGATGACTTCTCTTTATAACATATATATATCCTCCTAATATTTATGGAGCTATTATAAAAATATTCCATTGTTGGAAGCAACCATCACACACTTGCATAATTTTCCCCATGTCTGTTTCGCTCCAAGTTTTGACTCCCACAACCTTGCTTGATCATCTTCTTCTCCTTCTTCGTTAGTCCATTTAAATTGTGGCATTCTATTTCCTGCACCAATTTAATGTTCATTCTTTTCCTATCAATTCTCAACCATGCCTTCAACATCCTTGCCAATTTTTAGTTCCTTTGGACTTGTTTTGGTTTGGTTCAAAAATGGCTCAAGTTTGAATTTAATTCAAACTTGAATTATTTTTATATCCTTAAAATGTCCAAACTAGTTTATTAAAATTGTGCATAAATCTAGGAGTTCAAATATATTTTTACTTCCTTCTTATTCTTCATATAACCCCCCTGTCCTTTTTCCTTTTCATCATCGGGTATTCGAATCTGCATTTTTTTAAAGAAAATGGATAAGGCCTCCTAGCTGCCAAGACGGCCCAGCCCACCGGCGGCCTAACCTAGTTGGCCCAAGAGGCCCGGCCGACCTCTGCCTTATCCCCTTCTTCCCTGGCCCGATCCCTCCTCCCGCTCTTCCCTCGCGCCGCGAGAGGCCCCGATCCCCAGCTCCTTCTCCCCTCGATCTCCTCCTATCGCACCGCCCGAGCCGCTCGGCCCCAAACACCAGCGTGCCTCCACACCTCCTCCTCGCTCCCCTGCCTCCCTCTCCTCTGCGTCCGCCCCCCATGGAGCCGCTTCCCGCTGCCCTCTCCTCCATGCCGCCGCCTCACCAGGCCGAGCGCCGCCGTGCCATCTCCCGCGTCGCCGCCACCGTGGTCTGGTGCTCCGCGCGCCTCCAGCGCCAGACCCCCTGCTCTGCCCTCGCCGGAGAAGCAGGACTAGGCCAGAGCCCCATCGACCTGCCCTCCAGCCACATGACCAGGTCGTTTTGTTCCCCTCCATCCTCGTCATCGCGCCGCCGCCCTCTGCTCACGACCAGCGCCCGCGTCTGACCCCGCCATGGCCGGAGCTCGCCAAGCCCTGCTTCCTCGTCCTGCCTCCCCTCGCCACTCCGTCGGCTTCTTGGTCGCCGGCGTCGTCACGGCCATCCCCGGCCGAGGTCCACCGCGACATGGACGAGCTGCCGACCCCGCTGCCTTCGCGCACGCGCATGCCCGTTGCTGCCGCTTCGCCGCCCGCCTCCCCTCGATGACCGAAGACCCGAGGCCTTTTTTGTGTGTTGCTTCGTTCTTGTGCACCAGGATCCCCTTCGGAAGTGTACAACCACCTCCCGTGAATGACTACATGGAATCGCCAAGGCCTGCAAGTACAAAGACGACCCCCGAAGAGATCGGACCCGTCAAGTTCACCGACGCCCCGTGTACAACTACGTTGCCGAGACCGAGACCGGCAAGTCCCGCAGACGCCCGAACGACTACCGGATGCGCCAGGTACCTCTTCTTGCGACACGAACATCTACGGAATGTGTACATCTACGAACGTGAACAACTACCGTCGTCGAGACCCCGAGTACCACGACTTCCACCGACCGTCAAGTACCGCGACGCCCGGAGCACTCGGAACCGTCAAGTACATCTACAAAATGATTAACGCTACACCCGAACGACTACGGACCGAAACGCCAAGCACGTCTACGACCCGTGTACCCCTACGTCAATGACGATCCCGACAAGTACCACTACCGTCGACATGTACATCTACGAACGGAACGACTACTTCCCCTACGTCACGTGAACCACTACTTCCCTCTTCCGTCGAACTCGTTCCGCCCCGAAGATGGACGCTTCAAAGGTATACCCCGAGTCAAATGCCGATGTGGTGAACGAATGCTTGTTGTGTTGTATGAGATGTATCTAATGTTTGCTCGTGTCCGTTGTGCCCTCGTTTGCCTTGGCGGCAACCCGTGGGAACCCGGTGACGGGATCACCCCACCTTTCATCTTGTTCGACTCGCTCACGCCACCTTTTCTTTTTGCACCGGTCTCTCAACGAGTTACCGGAACTGAGATGTTGCCATTGCATCATTTTCGGATCGTTGCCGTGGCACCCTTTCTTTCCACCACGGTGACAAATACTTCATATCTCTTCATGTTAACCTTTACTAAAATTGCATAAAACTTGATCATGTCATCCGCATCATGTTAACAACCTTTGAATGTTTAATTGTTGTTGCTTTAATAATTGCTAAATTGGTCATGTGGGGTTTTCCGGATTTGTTGTTGTTATTTCCGGCCTCATTTAAAATGCCTAGATAGCTAGTTTACACTTGCTTTACCTTGCCATGTTATGCTTCCTGTATATACTTGCTGTGCTTCCTGTATAGACTTGTCATGCATCATACCTTGCCATGTATTGCATCATATAAACTTGTGTTGTTTTGTTGTGCTTTCTACCTTGCCATGTTATGCTTCCTGTATAGACTTGTTGTGCATCATATGTAGACTTGTGTTGCATCATACTTGATTGAGCATATTGTCATGTCTCGTGTGGTGTGTTTACCGTGTTGCTTGTTTCTTTCCGGTTTGCTTCCCTCGTTAGCTTCGGGTTCGTTCCGGAGTTGTGAGGTTCTATTCGACTACTTTATGGATCCATTCTTCTTCCCTGCGGGATCTCAGGCAAGATGACCATACCCTTGGATACCTTTACTATCATTGCCTTTGCTTAGTTGTCTCGATGCTATCGTTATATGTCGCGCTACCCATCTTATTGTCAGCCCCTCTCCTTGTTGCCATGAAACCTCTAACCTTTGAAACCTTCCTAGCAAAACCATTGTTTGGCTATGTCACCCGCTTGCTCAGCCCCTCTTATAGCGTTGTTAGTTGCAGGTGAAGATGAAGATCGTTCCAGGAGGGAACTTGTTGTTGGAATATCACAATATCTATTATTATTATTAACACACCTATATACTGGGCATGGGTGGAAGGCTTGGCCTTTTGCTCGGTGTTTTGTTCCACACATGCCACCTTAGGCGCCGATAAACCGGCATTATGTTCCTTGATTTTGCGTTCCTTACACGATGGGTATATGGGGACCCCTTGACACTTCGACTTTGAATAAAACTCCTCCAGCAAGGCCCAACATTGGTTTTAATTTGCCTCATAATAACTTAATTAATTAATTAAATTGCATAAGGGGGACGCTCCTTGGAGATTCTTTTCTACATAGCAGGGGGCCAGTGCTGAGGGTGTTGGTCCCAAACGGGCAACCTGCGGGGCCACCTTGGGGAAACCCGAGGGCTGGTTTTACTCGTAGCTTGTCCCATCCGGACGTGGCCTGAGACGAGATACGCGCGGCTACTATCAGGGTGTCGGCACGCCGGGAGGTCTTGCTGGACTTGCTTTACCATTGTCGAAATGTCTTGTGCATCGGGATACGGAGCCTGATCGGATTTCCCTAAGATAAGGGGTGATGATATTATATTTATCACTTCAGCTGATCGTGAGAGCTTGTGATGGGCTAAGTTGGGACACCCCTGCAGGGTTATGATCTTTCGAAAGCCGTGCCCGTGGTTATGTGGCAGATGGGAATTTGTTAATGTCCGGTTGTAGAAAACTTGACAGAGGATCCGAGATAAAACACACAACTGTGTGAGTAACCGTGACTGTCTCTTTTCACCTTGAGAAGAGAACACGATGGGGTTATGTTTGACTCGTAGGTAGTCCAGGATCTTTAGCGATCACTACTAGTTTGCAAACGTTTGCGTAGATGCTCATCTTATTCTTGTACTCGTAAGCTAGCCACCATATTATGCTTAGCCGCTGCTGCAACCTCACCACTACCCTCTTCCTACCCATAAAGCTTTGCTAGTCTTGATACCCATGGTTATGGGATTGCTGAGTCCACGTGGCTCACAGATACTACAACACCAGATGCAGGTTCAGCCGAGAATGACGCAGGAGATGGGTCAGAACTTCCGGGAGTTCCATGAAGAGAGTGGTCGTATGCTTGTGACGTTTTCGACGATCAGTAGTGGTTTCTACTAGGGGCGATTCGGACCTGTGGCTTTATGTATTTGGTATCTTTCTTTTGGATCTTCGCCCGTAGTCGGGTTGTGATGTTATTTGGATGATGATTTGCTTATGTAATGTATTGTGTGACGTGGCGAGTGTAAGCCAACTATCCTTTTGCAATTTCATCCCTATTTTTACATGAGTCGTGCAAAGATACCAAACTTGAGATCATTCCAGAATGGGCTTATACCTTTAAGTCGTGCCTCGACACGTAGGAGGTATAGTCCCATCCTGGGCATTACAAACACACACTTTTCCCGAAGGCGCTTTCAGAAAACGGTTCGAATAAGAGAGGAGAGGCTGACGAGGGGGTCCCACCCGTCAGGTTTGAAATCTCACCGTCGACCGAAGCAAACGGCGATCGCCGGCGACGATCGACGGCGATCCAGAGGAGGGCAAGGGTATGGTTGCACTCACGGGACAATTCCGCGTCGGTGGGTGGTGGACTTGGTCGTCGGCGAGCACCACGTCGATGGCGGCTTCCACTCCGGCGGACGGCGGTTCGGGCGGTGATGGATCTCGCCGATGGGGGGCTGCAAACGTCAAATTGGGGCTCGGGTTAGAGGAGTGGGTGCACTAGGAGGCTACTGGCCCAGTCTGGGAGGCGGGGGTGCTCTCACCAGAGAGGATCTTGCCGGAGCCCGAAGCGGATCGGGGCGACCGGAGCTGGGGAAGAAGGCCTCCTCGAGGTCCTTCTAGTGGCTGGGCGTGGCTCTGGTGAGGTGGAGGAGTGGTGCTGGGTCGAAGGCGAGCTCGGGGCCTCTATTTATAGCCGGCCCGAGGCGGTTGCCGAGAACGGGATTTCTCCGGCGAGCGATTACGGCGAGGCAGTGGCCGGGCTGGAGGTTTAGGCGACTGGGCGTCTGCGGATTGGTTCACTGGTTCCATTCAACGGTTAATCTTGGCTCAACTTGGGCGATACTCCACGTCTTCGACGGAACGGCCTCACGGGCTCGTCGGCGGCAGAGAGCGCGCTCTGCGCCTCTCAGGTCACGGTGACTGTGCTGCAGTGCGCACAGAGAAGAGGACGGCCATGTGGAGGCTTCAGGTGGTGTGGGCGGTGCTGGACGGCGTCGTATGGCAGGGCTGACCCCTGCTGGCCGCCACGGGCGGTTCTGCCACCGCGGAAGACGCCGGAGTTGGCGAGACACGTCGCCACCGACGCTCGCGCCCGTCCAAACGACCGTGCGGCGCACTGGATAAGAAGGAGGAGTAGTGAGCAACAAGCCAACGAGGGCACTGGCGAGATTGACGCTGCTGACGGACGAAAACGACACTGACGGCAGAAACTAAACACTGAAACTCCGAACTTTGACAGTAACAGTGCACACCAGCTGTTCGACGAAATGATTTAAGCATGTGGAAAATTTTTCTGGAGCTGGGACTTGGTGAAGTGATGTCTTGATGCATCTAGAGGCTGCCTGATTTACCTCAGATTTTTAGGAAGAGAAAAAGAATGAATTTCACCAAAAATGGCAAATCTGGTCCAAACTTGCAGCAAGCAAATTTTGAAAATTTTAAACTGTGGACTAGCAAATCTTGATGGATCTTGGTTGAGGGTACTAAGGACTAGCCAGAAAAATTTATTTGGAACCAAAACTCAAAGGAAATCTAGTAGTTCCTTTGTAAACCACCAAAGTCCAAATAAATGACAGAAAATGATTTTGAGGTCAAACAATTAGAAATAAAAATCTAGGAGAAGTTGAACCTTGCTGGACTTGATGCTTGACTTGACCCAAAGTAGGAAGGTGGGTTTTGGGAGAAAATTTTCTACATAGGCCATGGCAAGAGAGAAATGTTTGAATGGGAAATAATGAACCCATAATCCATAGGAATTCTTTTTAATAGAAATATTTGTAAAACTTTCCAAAAATTATTTGTGTTGAGCCAACACAAGATGAAAAACCCTCAAGACCAAAAATCAAGGTTGAGAAGAACACATAAAATATTTGTCATAAAAGATTTGAGAAGGAGAGGCCTTAAAAAAACTCCTTCCAATTAAAGAATTTAATAAAACCAAATCAATTTGTTTGGAGTGTTACAGGAGTCAAGGCCATGGAGGTCAAGGGGTTTCAAATTTTGCTCATCCGAGTTGAAATATTTGCGGCTTATGAGACAGCCAACGGCAGGGGCGTCCAGCGCCACCGGAGCCTCAACGGCGAGCGGCGGCGGCGCTCTGTTTTACTCGCCTTCACACCGCCGCGTATCCCCGTCCCTATCTTCCACCCCAAAGTCCAAAGGACAACTCTTTTCCTTGCCTTGCCGCGTCTCGTTGTTGACCAAGACCCGGACGGAGATTTGCTACGACTCGTCTCCTCCGCCCGTTTGCTCCTCTCCGGTCTCCATCATTTTCTGCTCTGCGTGACAGGGGAGGGACGCAATCGACAAGGGATGGACGGGGGCGGCGGGATCATGGCGAGCGCGGCGACGGGGGCGATGAGCTCGCTGCTCGCCAAGCTGGCCGAGCTGCTGGGGGAGGACTGCTACCAGCACCAGATGCAGCGCGGCACGCGGCGGGAGGTGGCCTTCCTGCGGGACGAGCTGAGCAGCATGAACGCGCTCCTCGAGCGGCTGGCCGACGCCGGCGCCGCGGCGCCTCTCGACCCGCAGACCAGGGAGTGGAGGGACCAGGTGCGGGAGATGAGCTACGACGTCGAGGACTGCGTCGACGACTACATGGGCCAGCTCCGCCGCCGCTCCGCCGGCGGCGGCGGCGGCGTGGTGGGGCTCGTCCTCGGCTACGTGGGCAGGGTGAGGGAGATGGTGTCGCGCCGCGGGATCGCCGAGCAGATCCAGGAGCTCAGGGCCCGCGTCGTCGAGGCTGGCCACCGCCGGAAGAGGTACAAGATCGATGCGGCGGCGGCTAGCCCTAGTGGCGCCGGCGTGGTGCCGGTCGACCGCCGGCTGCCGGCGCTCTACGCGGAGTTGGGGGGGCTCGTTGGCGTCCACGGTCCGAGGGACGAGCTCGTCAGGCTGCTGGACGATGGAGAAGAGAGGACGAAAGTGGTGTCAGTTGTTGGGGCTGGAGGATTGGGCAAGACCACTCTTGCTAATCAGGTGTACCGAAACATCGGAGATCGATTCGATTGCAAATCCTTTGTTTCCCTGTCACAAAATCCTGACATTGGGATGATCTTCCGAACAATGCTCTCTCAAGTCAAAAAAGATGAACCTGAACTCACCAGATCAGGTGATATGGAGCAGCTCATCAATGAATTGAGGGATTTCCTACAGGATAAGAGGTATCCAAACCCATAAATTAACTCTTAATTAGCCACCTTCTAATGAACATTTTGATTGTGTTGATGATAACATGCTTGTGTTTGCTGTTTATTTAATCATAATTCTCTATCATGTGTTAGATATTTAATTGTAATTGACGACATATGGAGTACCCAAGCCTGGAAGATTATCAAATGTGCTTTCGGTGAGAATACCTGTGGCAGTAGAATAATTGTGATAACCAGAATCGGCACCATCGCGAAATCATGCTCCTCCCCTGATTATGATCTTGTGTATGAACTGAAACCGCTGAGTGAGGATCACTCCAAGATGTTATTCTTCAGAAGAATTTTTGGCTCTGAAGATAAATGCCCACACCAACTCAAGGAAGCCTCTGTTGAAATTGTAAAGAAATGTGGTGGTTTACCTTTGGCAATCATTACCATGGCTAGTCTGTTAACCACCAAGCCAGATACAAGAGAAGAGTGGACGAAGGTTTGTGGTTCGATTGGTTTTGGACTCGAGAAAAACTCCGATGTGGAGGAAATGAACATGATTCTATCTTTGAGCTATAACGATCTTCCTCATCATTTAAGGACCTGCTTACTGTATATGAGTATGTTTCCTGAAGATTATGTGATCAAGAGGGATTATTTGGTAAGAAGATGGATAGCAGAAGGGTTCATCAAGGTTTTTGGAGGCAGGACTCTAGAGGAGGAGGGGGAATGCTATTTTAATGAACTCATAAACAGAAGCCTGATCCAAGCGATGGATTTTCAATACGACGGCAGAGTGTATGCATGCCGGGTGCATGATTTGATCCTCGATCTAATTGTATCCAAGGCGGTCGAAGATAATTTTGTTACTATAGTTACTGACAAAAGACAAGTACTGCTCCCGCAAGGCAAAGTTCACCGGCTCTCATCTGACTGCAATAATGCAGAAAATCTGTTAACATGTTCGAAGGCTGTTGCTCATGTTCGGTCCCTCAACATGTTCAGGTACTCTGAACGAATGCCTCCTCTTTTGAACTTCCGGGCTCTAAGAGTGCTAGATCTAGACGGCAATGAAGATTTGGAAAGCCGCTATCTTGAAGATATATGGAAACTACTTCAGTTGAGATACCTAAGGATTCGGGCAAGTAACAACATTACGCTTCCGGAACAACTAGGAGAGCTGCAGTTGCTGGTGATACTGGACCTTCTTAACTGTTATGATGTAAGCGAACTGCCTGCAAGTATTGCTAAACTTTGGAATTTGAAATGGTTACTTGCTCATCGTGTCAAATTGCCGAATGGAGTCGGCAACATGCAAGCTTTAGAGTCTGTGTCACTTGTGGTTGTGGACTACACTACCCCAGTAACCGCGCTGCAAGAGCTGGGCAGCTTGACCAAACTGAGAAGCCTCGGATTGGATTGGCGCATCAGTGATGCACACAAGGATAAAATGACATACGCGGATAATCTTGTTTCCTCGCTTGGGAAACTAGGCACCTCCAACCTTCGATGTTTATCGCTCATCAGTCCATGGTCACTGGACTTCCTGTTGGATTCCTGGTGCCCTCCTCCTCACCACCTTCAGGAACTAACAATCAAAGGCTGGTGTCTCAGAAAGATCCCAGTGTGGATGGCCTCACTGGCCAACCTCACCTACCTAGACATCGAGGTTGAAGTTGTACAGGAAACCCTCGAGGTGCTTGCGGACTTCCCTGTCTTGCAGTTTCTCAAATCATACTCAAATGCAGCAGGCCCCCAAGAAAGATGTCTCGTTGTCGGCAACGATGGGTTCAGATGTCTGAAGAAGCTCAACTTTGTCCACTGGACGAACCTGATGTTCTTGGAAGGAGCGATGCCGATGCTCGAAACGCTTGAGTTTCAGATCATTGTGCATGAAGTGAAGACTGCATGTGGACTAGGTTCTCCTCCTGATCTTGGCATCTGCCACCTCTCTGCCCTCAGGAACCTTGCTGTCAACATCTATTGTGAGTGTGCAAGAGTGGAAGAGGTCGAGGCATTAGAGGCTGCTATTCATGCTGCTGCCGGTATGCTTCCCAACAATCCGACACCGACACTACGGAGGTTTCGTGAACCGGAGATGCTACCGGATGATGCAGAACAATAAGCAACTTTTAGGTGCATCCTAGCCTGCATCCACACATTATTTAAGGTATTGATTGGCTGGTGGTTCCTTCAAACCAAACCAAACCAAAAGGTCTGCTCATCTGGGTGTCGACTCTGCTGCACAAACTGGACTTGGCATAGTGATCTTTTATCATTCCAGGCAATGCACACACTTCTCATTAGGAGCTACTCCCTCCGTTACATTATGGGATGGAGGAGTACTAAATTGTAGCTATGGACTTTTGCAGCTGTTGCTTGAGTCCCTTACTCGTCCATATGCCTTGGTGAACCGGTGAAATTGATACAATCCGACTTCCTCTGGAATACAAGTGTTGACTGGTGTAACTGTGTCTCCCGGTATACAAGTGTTGACTGCTAGACATGTGGGCGAGTTTTTCTTCTTCCTCTGGAATGTTGCAACTGTGTCTCCTGGTATCGTTTTGCCATTTCTTTGTTGTACAGAACGGATGGTAACAAAATCATGATGGTGTGTGACATTTTTGGTCTTGGCATGTGATTATTATCGCACCGCCTTGGTTTGCAGCACGGATTGTGCGCATGCTTTCGATCTCCCTTTTATGTCCAGAAGGATTTTGCCCATGTTCGTGAGATTTTGGAGTTTGCAAAAGTAAATTCATGATAGTGTTTTTCACAGTGTATATTCAGATCTGCAAAAACAAAAAAAATACAGAATGGAGAAGTGGGGTATCGTTTTGCCATTTCTTTGTTGTACAGAACGGATGGTAACAAAATCATGATGGTGTGTGACATTTTTGGTCTTGGCATGTGATTATTATCGCACCGCCTTGGTTTGCAGCACGGATTGTGCGCATGCTTTCGATCTCCCTTTTATGTCCAGAAGGATTTTGCCCATGTTCGTGAGATTTTGGAGTTTGCAAAAGTAAATTCATGATAGTGTTTTTCACGGTGTATATTCAGATCTGCAAAAACAAAAAAAATACAGAATGGAGAAGTGGGGTATCGATCCCCATACCTCTCGCATGCTAAGCGAGCAATCTACCATCTGAGCTACATCCCCTTGTTGTTCATAGCATACAGTATCCGTTATATATTAAGCTGAGGCACCTTCTCAACATAACTTTTACTTGTCTTTCATTGTGCGCACTTGATGTTATGCAATAGTGTCCGGTCTGTTCATTACTCTGATTGTTTTAATTCCATGTAGAAGATATCGAAATTATGATCTCATCATTTGAAAATAACTTCTGTTATTGAGGACTTCATGAATGTATCTATACTTCTTTTTTCTTCTTCTTTATACCGTAAATGCTGGCTCGTATTCTAGCGGTTTAACATGTTTTTCTTGGTGACTATGTGAACTAGTGTTTACACTGTTCTAGCAGTTGTAGATGTAAATACCGTAGGCACTATTCATGTGCACAACTTGACATTTCTTCCTTTTAGTTTATCTTGAATTTATATGGCCTGACGCTTGATTTTATTTTTTTTGCAAATTGTGCATCTACTATATATAGTTGTTGCATCTGAAAAACGAGTTCCTTTTGGTATTGTAAATTTCTGTTGTAATCAGCTAGACAAGAACCGGCAAAACACACTCTAGTCAGAGAGAAACATTGGTTGAGAGAGAGAAGGAAAGAAACCGAGCGCCTCCTCCGTCCCTGGCAGAATCACGTCACACCTCCACCCATTCTGGTAGAGTAATTCGAGGCACACGAACTTTTTTGCAATTCGCAATCATTTCTTAAAATCACGAATATTTTTGGAATAATTCATATATGTTTTTTTGAAACCGTGAACGTTTTTTGAAATCATGCACGTATTTCGAATTCGTGAACATTTTTAGAATTCTCCAACATTTTAGATTTCACAAACAATGCTGGAATTCACAAAAAAATGAACGTGGAATTTTTTTGAAATTCCTGACTAATTTTGATAAACGTGGACATTTTTTGAATTGGTGAACAAATCTTGAAGGATGGAACATTTTTCTCTTGGGCTTGATTTTTTTTTTAGCATCAAACCAAGCTTTTATTCATCATAAACCACAGTGTGTGGGATACATCTCTCGTTATGGAATTGTCCAAGCCACAAATGGCGTCCCCTCCCTAACAAGAAAGAATGCTTGGCTAGTCTATGAGCTTCAACATTAACGACACAACTTTCAAAAGTAAAAAGAGCAACTAAAAGAAACAACTAACTTGTTTATCTCCTGAACAATGGCACCATTGGTTCCGTAGCACTCCCCATTTATTGATCCCACGACTTCTTTTTCATCGGACGCCACTATTATCGCCTGGAGATTAAGGTCTTGCGCCAATGCTAGTGCTTCCCTGCATGCTATTGTCTCCAGAGTGAAAGGATCATCAACTCCCTCCACGACAAGTGCTGAGCTTCCCAGGAATACTCCGGCCGCATCTCGGCAAACTGCTGCCGCTGCTCCTCCCACTCCTCTCCTGCATGCTGCGTCAACATGAATCTTTGCGTAACCCTGTGGGGGAGCCTTAGGACGTTGGTTATTTATCATTCCCTGCATTCCAACCTGAACTGCCGTTGGCTTCCTGATAAGCTCAAGCTCCGTCAGATATCTTGCGATAAAACCTTGCGTGGCTTGTGGGCTCTGAAATATTCTCTTGGGCTTGATGCATGCGCTCGAACCACACAGATCTGTGAAGCGTTCGCTGTTGGGCTTATTTACTTGGGCCTTCAACATAAAATGTTGCCGGTGCACATGCATCAAGCCCTAAACTTTCTCAGACCAGCCTAGCCCACAGCCAGCCCTTCCTCTGCCGGTCGCCGGTTCCTCGTGCGTTGACTCTAGGGCCGTCGATTTCCTCTCGCTGGGCGACCATGGCAACCGCGGCGGCGGCGCCGAGGCACAGCTGCGCGAAGCTCTCGGTGGCGGTCGAGGACCCCAAGGCGCCGGGCGGCGGCGGCGTATTCGTGAAGGCCACGTGGCTCCCCACCCGCTTCTCCCTCGCCGTCACCGACGGCGCCGGCGCCTGGGTCGCCGACGCCTCCGACGCCGAGGTGCGCCTCCGGGCCGAGCAGTGGGACCAGCCCGTCTCCGAGTACCTCGCCCTCGCCGAGCGCTACCTCGCCTTCCACCAGCCGTCCTCCACCTACTCCTTCCACGAGGCTGGCGCCGGCCGCAGGGTGCGTTCCGCTCTTGCCCCCTTCTCCTATCTCCGTTGCTATATATGGATAGATGAAAATGCGAGGTTAATCTTGAACTGTTCCTAATTCAAGATCAAATTGAAATTCGTCTAACTGACTTTCATGTTGTTTGATGTGTGAAGTGTCACATTTCTTCACCGCTTATTTCGCTAATTTTGTCCATTCGCTCATCCAAGAGTAGTGTATTTGGTGAATATTAACCAGTGTTTATTTTGACTGAAAAAGTAATTAACGTTGACATGTGATGGGTTTCATAGTAGTGATGGTGATGTGCTTCTTTTGCACCCAATTTGGGGAGCAATCTGTGATGTTGCTGTTGCCAATGTACTACCATTAAGAAAAGTCTTGTCTCTCCCACACACCACCTGAGTACTGACTTCCATTCAAGGTTTTGGATTTAGGTCTTCCCAGTCTGCGAAGCAGTTGCAAAGTTAAAATACACTTGCTTGGTTTCATGGAAAGGATGGTTGTAGATATAGATGAGTTAAAATTTGAGAAAATTGGCAATATGGTATTAGCTGTAGGTCATTTGCCACTACAAGTGTTGAACCTGATATACTGTACTAACTATTTATACACTGGAATGATGTGTCAGTCCTTTCTAAACAATTAAACATATCATATAAACCAGGATTTGTTCATTAATAAACAAAAGTTAATCTAAAAAATGCCTAGGTAGTGTCTGCTCATCACTTACTTTAAGAGAGATGCACATTCTTCGTTTATCGTTGTCTTGATGCCTTAGCAATCTGTCTGCGCCTTTGAGGTACTGTTATTTTCAATGTACTCACATGGTATGCACAAGGTGAACTTCTATTGAGGCTGGCTTACTGCCATCCTGAAAGATGGGCAATGTCAAATGTTAATATGTTTGAATCGGAGAGTGGTTTATACGATCGATACTTATGTTGAAAGGGGGTTCTTCGTGCTTTATATCTTAGTATTATGGAAGGACATCCACATGTCCTTACTTATCTATTTTCTTCTTCTTTCATTTTCTGACACATGTCCTTTTTCTACCATTTAGTTGTCATGGACATTCGAAAAACAAGGTACCAAGCTGGAATGGCGTTGGAAACTGCAGCCAGCACCCCACCCGCAACAGACTATAGCTGAGGTCTTGGATTTTCTTATGGATGCAAATATACGCTTGAGTGTACGTCCCTATGCTCTGTACCTCTTCTGTTCATTGTTCTGTGGTATTCTCTGAGTACTTGTCAATGTATGTCCTGGAGTGGGCTGACGTGCGACCCATTTTCTTTAATGATGAGATTTTATTTGCAGTTCGTTCACTTTATGCAAATAGAAATTAACTAGTGGGTCGGTGGGTCGCTCAACAGCCCATACTTGCATGAGTTGCATCCGTAATTTCATATGAAATATATTGAAGAGTTGTACATATGTAATCATGGTTGTGTGATTAATTTCTTGTTAATGGTATGGCTGAACTTGATTAAGCCTATATTGTAGATGGAGTGTTCAAATTTACCAAGTTGTTAACTTTCTTATTCAGGAAGAGGTTGTCAGGAAGACGCAATCATTTGAGAAACTGAAACAAGAAGCTGAGAATTGCTTGCAGCAGAGTGAAAGATTTAACACCGAGAAGGCTGAGTTTGAGCAAGCGTCCTTTACAAAGGTACAGTTCCGTACATCGACCTGTTTCATGTGCGCCTGTCGCTAGCGATGTTTTGGTATGCAATTTTGTACGGAATTTTTCGCATCAGTGTACATAGCCCTTGCTGCTTCTACAGGAAGACTACTAGTCTACCATTACAGGTCGTTGAGCACCACGTTTTCCTAATCAGTTAACCAGTTATGTACTTCATTGACTTTTAAATCCCAGCCCTATTCCCATTCCGTTCTTAATTATTTAAATCTCCCGTCCTGAAGGCTTGTGTTTTGGTCTGTTATGCGCTGTTCAGTACTAGCACTGACTGTTGTGCCGTTGCTTTCAGTTTGTGGCGGTTCTGAACGCGAAGAAGGCCAAGCTGAGGCAGCTCAAGGACAGGATCGCGGCGCTCGAATCCGCCGACAAGGCCCCAAAGGAGGAGGAGGAGGACGAGGGCCACTCGACCGACAGGACAGAGCCCATCGAGGAAGGGAGCGACAAGGACCAAAGCGTGAACGACGAGCCCTCGGAGACGGGCAGCGGCGGCGACCCCCACAGCTCCCCCGAGAAGTCGGCCGCCGCCGCCACCTCCTCCTGGGGCCGGAGGGGGCGCAAGAGGACGAGGAAGTGAAGTGAGTGACCAGGACGAAGCAAAGCTACTCTAAGCCGCCGGACGGACCCGAGTGACCCTCGTTCCGTTTAATTTCATTTCCTCGAGTGTCCTGGTCATGTAGTAGCAATCACCTTCGTCAAATGATCTTCACGTGTTTTGTGCTTTTTTCGCTAGAGGATGATGGGCACCGAATTTAATTATTTTTGTGATGTCGATGATCCGATGGCGGCGGCAGCTGTATAGTTGTTTTAGTGCCACTGGCTCGGAGTAGTTAATGGGGAACAGATGCATTTCTCCACATGTGCTTTGTGACATACTCTGCTACCGTTTTCGTTCCTGCAATTGTTTGCCTTTGCCTGAGGACCTGTGGAAAGTCAGGGCAGGCATGTGTTCCTCATTGGCATTGCGCGACGCCTGAGCTCCACATGCCTGATGGTGGTGGCGATCGCTTTCGGCCCGTCTCTTTCACGCTTGTGGAAAATTGAAGGAAAAATGCTACTACAAGGCGGAGAAGAGTCTTTGCCCGCGTGTTTTTCGTGCGTTTTTGGGTCCGCATGGCAATCAATCAGTGGGTCGAGTCTCCGTTTCCTGGAGTCAAAGCTTGCTCGCCCAGAGAGAGTTCAGACTTCAGACCCTTTTCCCTCTTGGTCTCTTCAATCCACGCGGGAACACACTCCCTGCTGTTGACCGCCTCCTCCTCCCCCTCCCGCCATTCGGGGAAGGAAGAAGCATGGCGGAGCGGGGGAAAGAGAGAAAGGAATGGATCAGGAAGCGAAGCCAAAGACGAGATCAGGTTAGGATTGCGTCTTCTTCCGCGCGAGGTCCATTTTCTCTTTGTTGCTCGGATTATGGTTTCTCTTCAGGTGATTTTTTCCCCTCTGCTGCGTGTTCTTCATGGCGTCTTCTTGGTTGGTTTGCGCTCTTCAGGTGCTCGATCGCTTGCCGGACCGGGACCGGGGATTCTTTCAGCGGCGAGCAGAGCGGGATCTCCTTCTCGATCCGTCAGCTGGCTTCGATCAGATGATATACTCGGTGAGAGTTTTTTTTCGTTATCACTATGTGGGTGGCCGTTCCTCATGTTTCTCTTCTTCTTCCTTGGGATTCTTTCGGGAGGTTCACTCGTTTCCGGCCCTGTTTGCTTCCATCAGGACGGCCCTGCCTTTAATTTTCTTGGCTGGAATGCGCTCTCTGGACTCTGGGTCTCTCATTTTCATCAAAATTTTGGGACAGTCCAAAATCAGCTTGAAAAATCATTAGAAGAGTGTTTTTCTGCCTTTTCACCGCTTCTACGTCTCCAAATTGGCAGCTGAACACCGCAGCGATCTTCGTTCGAAATACTAATAGTTTTCTTCAATTTAAGTACGGTTTTGTTGTTTGCACTGAAATCCATCTCTCCCAACATATATACTAGCTTGCGAGAGGAAAGACCATATATCATCCATTTGGGTCTCTGTCTCTGTGTGTACAACTCTGCTGAATCTATTTGCTTGTTTTGATCTATCATTTCATTTACAAAGCAACATCTTTCCCTTCTTATGCCTATCTTTGTGTCTGATTAAGCCTTTGAAAAATTGGCAGAGGTGAAATCTGAAATGGACGCGAGTAGAATCGCTCGGAAGGAACTTCGCTGAGGGAGTTCACAACTTCAACCTGTTTCACTGGAGCTGGAATCGGTTAATATGTCTTGTTCAGGTACGTCCAACTCTAAGAACTTCTACTTCATGTGTGCTTTGTGACTCTCCTCCTCAGATATGCCGTCTGACTGGATATATTGCTTTTACCTCCCAAGCTTTAGTGAGCGTTTTCTTCAAAATGAAAAATCAAAGACTCTTTACGAGTTCCATAAAATCCATGAAACATTCTAATATGTAAACAATTTTATAATACACTAGGAATCTGCAAAATTTCATGGGGAAGTGTTTGTGACTTCAAGCAGGTACAGTTGCTATCGTTTGCTGTTTTTGATCACTGTATTTATGTTTTTTCATGTCGGACAGATTTAAAAAGGTTTTTGCACACATAATTGTGTGGAATGATAGTGTGTTCTAATGATAGTCCTGGCAGTCTAGACGTACACCAGAATGACTAGGATGGGTCCAAGGAGGCGGATGCTTCAGGGGAGTGTACTGCCTCTGCTTGAAGCCACTCGATTTATAGGTCGTACTATCCGGGGTGATTACCCGGAGTGCCCGAGGCCTGGCATGTTGAGATAAGGTTGGGTTGGTGTGAAGTCCCCGTCGGACCATCCAACTCTCTATCCAGCCTCTGCCCCAAAGTAACTCGGTTACTATTCTAGGCTGTCCGGCAACATGTTTCACTTGAGCAGTTTGAATGCATTTACTAGTTTGAATCCCTAGTAATAGGGGTTCATGGGCTATCTAGGGATAATAGCCCCAATCGTCTGTATGTGTGATACTAGTTTTTTTACTTAGTTATGTATATGCATCACTATCTCTGCAAGCAAAACTTCATATCTAGGACTCATTGCTATGCATCACTATCCCTTGGCCCAATTCAAACCATTTTCTAGGATTGAGAGAGAGATTTGGGAGGGGATTGGGAGGTAAGTTAAGCCAAGTTGAGATCCAAGCCTCCCCCTCCTTGGCCAAAAGATTTTCGCATCTGAGCAAATTTCCAAGCATCCCCCTGATCTTGTTACTCTCGGAGGTTGGAGATTCCTAGAAGATTGGTGTCACTCGTGAGCTTCAAAGTTGTGGATTGCCCCAAAGTTTGTGAAGGTTGGAAGTCGTCTTCAAGTCTTACCCTAATTTGTTGAGCTCAGGCTTTGTTGGACGAGGCTTAGGGAGAAGAAGACGAGACTTGGTATCGCATGATGCCTTGTTCGGTCTCCACCTCTCAAACGGAGTCTCCAAGGGCATGAACTTTGGGTTTTATCGTCGTCTATATGCCCACTTTGGTATCCTTTTCCTAGCTCCCTAAAATCAACTAAGAAAAGACAAAAAATTGTAGTAGCCCCAAACCCCTCTAATTGACATCTCCGATCCTTCGTCATCCTAGTGTCGCCGTTGTGGTCAAGGCTGAAGAATTGATGGTGTTTGTCTCCTGTGTGTGGACTCCTAATTTGGTGAAATGATATCCAGAACTCCAGTCTAAATTCATGGTAGCAACAGTGATGGTGATGTCGGGTTTGTTTTGGTTAGTGGCTTGCCTATTTCATAACTATCTTGCTTTTGATGTTCCATACGAATGATTTGGCAATGAAAATAGTGGTTCAATATCCGGACCATAACGAGTTTGGCTAATTTATGTTGCCACCTGTTGGGATGGTCGGTTCATGCGGCTCATAGAAATCTTTGATGAGGTATAACTTGTGATATTTGGACTTATCCAAGACTACAACCTTTTCAATATAGTTCGAGACCACGACTTTGGAGACCAGATAAATTTGAAACGACTTCGCTCGGGGCCACCATCCTCTCCCTACCGCAATCATCATGATACCATGCAACTTTAACCTAAAAGATGGCCCCACCATATCCCCATAATCTAGTTGGCTCCTCTATGCTAGCACCATAATCCAAAGTATAGGTGGCAGAAATAGACAAGAACGAAGGTGAAAATTGCATGAGTTGAAGAAAAGACCGAAGGATGGCGGTTGATCAATGCATGCTAGTATATGAGATTTAATGGTGTCTCTCGGTGTATTTGGATGATAGTGAAGGAGGGTGCGAGGATGCATATATCATTTCTAGCTTGCCCTCTTCAAGATGAAAGTTATCCCTTGTTTGACAAGAACATCGTGTATCACACACTACCACACCACTTAATTTCTCCATTAATTTTCCTTACTTGACTCGATCATCATCCATAATATTGTGCATGATGATGTTTTGGTGACTACATCATGGATTAGGTTAGTCTAATTTTCTTTGATATGCCTTTTACTTATACTTTGAGACACATTTGGTCTTACGGTCAGTGACCCTCATATATTCTTTTGCTTATTGGACCCTCATATTCTTTTGCTTATTGGACCCTCATATTCTTTTGCTTATTGGCCACATACCCAACTTGATACTATGGGATACAAGACAAGGTTGCAACAGACAAATCTCACAAAGAAAATCACGATGCCAATTCAAATGTATACATGAATGATATATCTCATTTAAACTGTGTATGTTCTTGATGTAATGTTGGAGGAAAGAAAGCACACGTAAGTAGGGGATCTGCCTTAATCAAGAGACTCACATTAATGATCGACACTGCCCAAGGATGGGGCAGCGCCATTTGGTTTGAGATAATCCTTTATCACCCCTTGCACCCATACCCTCAAGGTGTAAATTGTAGGGCATAGATTGAAGGGTTTGGGATCACAGTTGTGCATCTACAGGAGGCCCTACAAGACCCACAAGCTGACACATGGACTGGGCAAGGACACCATTCAAAAGAAATCACATCCTAACAAGGGGCATATGAGCATATTCAATAATCCACACTGATTGAATGGCTGCCATGTGGTAAGATGCAATGTTCTTGATTGGGCAGACGAGAATGTCATGGTTGGGCATGCTTGCCCCCTATTGAGGTAGCTGGTGTGCGAGGGATCAAGGACGCCATGGTTGGGCATGATCGAAGATAACCGAGATTGGTGAGAGTACCCATAGCGGAACGTGTGGGATCTCAACATGGCCAAGAACACACACACACGGATACACAAACTCGGGAGGGACAAAGAACACACATGGATACACAAACTCGGGAGGGACAGGCGTATATGACACATGGACCCTATGTCAAGATTAGACCTAATCCACACCGGAGCCTATGAACATCGTCGTGTGTGCAATTGTGCATGTATGTATAGATCTTTATTTTGCAGAGAAGTGTGTCAAACTAATTTGTTTTGTTATCGCTTTGACCTGACCTTTGAGCTAATAAAACCCCTCTTTTTAAAAATGCATCCAATACACGTCTTGACTAGGTGGTGACTTGATGTGTATTATGGTTCTTCTAATCCCCAGTTAACTGTTAGTTATGTGCTTCATTAACATAATAGCTTCGTATAAATAAAAGTATTTTGCTATGCGGGAAGTTCAGTGGCTCTAAGAGCATCTACCACCGGATTGGGTAAATTCAACGCCCTAAACGTTAGCGGTCGCGTCCGTGGACAGCTCCGGTTGGCCCCTCATTTGTCCTCCCGAACAACCATAGCCCCCATATCCAAACCCTCGTATTCGGGCAAAGCCATGCACATCCATCATATAGCATCACTTCATCACCAATTCAACAATTCGATAAAGCGAACTAAACTACTATTCAACACCTGCCAAAAAAAAGTTAAGAACTTATAGATAGGCGATACAAGAATGAATACTCTTTGCGCGCAAGTCTCCTTCTTCATGTGTAGAAACTTCTTGCTTTCCTCCTCCAAGAGGCTAGCGTCCTGCAATATGATCCTCGAATCCTCGGTGTCCCTCGCAAGCTTCAACCTCCTTTTGTTGAGCTCAATTGTTTGTATTGTCTTCTCCTTTTCAAACTCCCATTTTGCATATTTCTTTTGCTCCTACAAGTCTATCTTCTCCCTCTCAATGCTCAACATATGTTTTACCCTTTCTCATTCGAACATCATCTCCCTTTGAACATCCAAGAAGAGCTTGTACCTCTCCTTCTCCTCCTTGGCAAAAAAATGCTTGTCCATGCCATGGACATTTTGCTTGTCGCACCGTCATGCGCAACCCTCTCCTTCTCCCACTTGTTTCCCATCACCTGCCAATTCCTCTTTGGCACGGTCGATTATTCATCTGCCTCTCCACTTTGCTCGTCGTTGTCATCCAATCCAATAGATTGTTGGGAGCTTGAGACATTGTTTTTCTTCAACGTCTTGGTGGGGTTTTTGAGCTCTGTAACAACAAGTTGTCACTCCGGTTTCCCATTCAATTTCAACCAGCAATGAGACAAAGTGAATGGCTTGTCCTTGTTTTGGTTGTACAAATTGGATCCATGCTTGAGGCTGAAAGCGCAGGTTTACTCCAAGAGGAGGGGTGAATGGAATATTTTTATAAATTCATCAAACTCTGATGATTTTGACGAAGATCAGAGTGAAGAAATAGGAACGTTAACGTAAGGCAACTAAATCATCACAGTAGTGGGAAGCATGCATACAAGATACATATATGTGAAGAACATGCAGTCATACAAGCATACAAGTATGAGGACGATGAACTGAAGAAATGAAAGATAGCATGATGAAAGTCTTTAGTTCAAATTCGTCAAAGAGTAGATCACAAATTCTTCAGTAGCGGAATAACGTAAAGGTAAGGATGAGGAATTTGAAATCAGGTTGGCTCGGTGAAGACACAACGATTTGGTAGACCATTTCCAGTTGCTATATCAACTGTACGTCTGGTTGAGGCGGTTGAGACAAACTCAGATGACACACAGTCCTCACGGTATTCCTCTTGAGCCAGGGTCACTTAGACATATCCCAATTACTCGTGGTAAGTCTTCAAAGTAGACTCCCAAAACCTTCACAGACTTGCTCACTGGCACACCATAATGACTCTTGGGTGCTCAGAACATGACGCCTAACCGTCTGGAAGAATGGCAGTCTTCAAAGATAACATGCGTCGAATCACAAAGATCAATCTCTTTAGTGATGCGTAACCACTTTGTCTCTGGTTGGGTTTTTCCTCACTTAGGATTCTCTCAAAGTCATCAGAGAATGGGTTGCTCTCAAATGACAAGTGTCAAGTTCTCTCTAGAGCAGTCAACCAACAAGTACTTGTGGGGGCGGCTATTTATAGTAGGGGGAACCCTGTCACATATGCCCTTCTCACACATGATCGTTGTCAGGATAAGAATACACTCGAGAGCTGGCCCGCGGCGCAGCAACGGTCGGAAAATTGAACTCTTAATTTCGTCGGGGCACTCAATTTCCTCACGATAGGCAGATCGCACTTGCGAAATCCTAACTCCTTAGCGTGACCAAATTCTTCAAAGACTAGATGAACTTTGTCACTATCGTTACTCGTTAGCAAATTCGTCAGCTGTTTCGGAGGTTTCCAAAGGCTTCACTCGAAACGGCTTGTGTATGTATAGATTTGATCATCACTTTGGAAATGTGAACTATGATTCACCTAGACTCCCTTTAATACTACGATTTTTTTTGTGACTCAAACAAGAAGAATGAAACTACGAAAACAAAAGTCTTCAAGCTTCAAAGTCTTCAAATCAATTTCTTCAAAGGCCGCACCAATTTCATCACCAAATTCTTCACTTGAAGAAATACATTTTTAGGGGTCGTCTTCCATGGGTTAGACCAAATCTTCAGGGACTATAACTCTTGTATATACTCACAAATACATTAGTACCTTAAACTATTTGTCTTTAATACTCCAAAACGACTAAGGGGACACTTGATGCACTTAGAGTGGCCAACCAAGATTTACATAACAACACATCTTCATGGATTGTGAATGTCAGATCTCTTGCCTTTGCTACGTTCTTTTTTTGTATGCGACGTTTGCCCAACATCAAACATAGGGGAATCAGTATCACCCAAGCCATAATTCCTTAGCTCTTGACCATCATTTATCATGTTCATAAAAAATATGAATCAAAATTAAATTGCCATCCCTAAATTTATCCAATGATATGTGCAACAAACAAACCAAGCCATGCAACGACATATAGGTCAAATTTTTACCATGTCTTGGTCGGCTACTTCATCGAACAACATGGCGTGCCCAACGCCGGCGTTATCTGCTGCCTTTGGAGTTGGGGTGAGTTGTACGCCATGTCTGTGGCGGTGTCCTCCTGCGTCCAGCCATTCGGGATGACCCTACTTGGATGTCGGAATGGATTCGAGAATGCCCGACGGCTTGTTCCCTCACGCGGGCAGGTCAGACAACACTAAGGCGGCCGCCAGAGCAGACGCGCCCAAGTCCATGTATGCGGCCTCTTTCTCCGCAGCCTCCTCCCCGCAACTTCCTTCTCCACAACCTCCTGGACACGCTGTCGGGCACGCGGCTCCCTCCGGGCGATGTTCTCTGCGTTGCAGGCGACGAAGGTGAGGACCGCCACAAACTTTGTTGCACCATCGACCGTCTATGGCGGCGGTGGGAGACAGGGTGCTCGGTGCCTAGATCGATGACGAACAAGGATGACAACATAGACGGGGATCAAGGGTGGGGGAGGGGGGCTCAGACGAGGAAAATGAAGGACGTATGCAGGAACAGTGCGTTTGTCTGGTGGACTTGGCCAGATTTGAGCAGATTCAGGTATGTTCGACCCATCGAATGCGTCAGGTGTCCTATATCCGCCCTAAATTTGGGTTAGATTTGTGGGGTGCCAGACAACTCGAACATTTGGGCTGGCTTTGAGAGATTGGACGCGATGCCATTTTTTGGTCCGGGCAATGATCAGGTTATCCGCTCGGTCGTTTAAAGAGAGCGCGAGTGTACAGTCGTAGATGCTCTAAGAGCTCATTTACTTTAAGTGGCCAGTAGAATACTGAAACAACAGGAGTAGAGAATCATTGGAAGCCCATCAAGAACCTTTTCAATACGAACAGCGAGGAGGCTATCACGGGAAACACGTGGAAGGCGGACCACGCATGATTCCATGAATTCGGCCACGACCTCGCCATGACCATCGTCGGACCTTGAACAGAGAACGACACCGTCGCCATCGGTGCACACATGCCACAAAGCGATGGATATGCTAGTTAAACGAGAGATCCCAATAGTACTACCACAGCATCGACTAAAATAACACGTTGTCATATTCAACACACTTGCTGACACTGGCACCAACAACTCGCCGAGCAGCCGAAACTTCAGCGAAAGCGTGTCCAAGTGTCGCTAGAAGACTACGGTCTCCAGGCCGGGTCCCTACTCGTTTGCCTGAAAAGAAGTCTCTACTCGTCGTTTGGCGTTCAAGCGTTTTACCGTGGACAGCATGCATGCATGTGTCCCGGTCGTTGGCTACGTGGCTCTGGTTCTGGTTCACACTGGCAGCGCTTCTCCTGTTCAATTCAATCTACTCGTCATTGAAATTTTCCTCTGTTTGGTTTCCCACATCTGGGAGAAATCTTTGATTCTAGATGCATGTCTTCAGCCTGCATATATAGGATCATATTGATGTGTCAGCTGACTAGTTGTGTCACAACTGTTGTGATATGAGAGTAATATTCCAGCAAAAAGAAAGATATGAGAGTAATAAAATAAAATAAAACAGAGGTGTTCGAATACCTCTGTTTAACTTGGAATTTTGCTAAAGATCTTTTCCATAATGTCCTAAAATATACATCGAATTTGAAGTATCGAAATCAATCCCATCCAGGCTCGTGCATTCTTCCTTGCCCTAAAATCCCAAGCCCGAGCCTAGCCCGGCCAAATAAATAAATAAATACTCCCTTCGTAAACTAATATAAGAGCGTTTAGATTACTATTTTAGTTATCTAAACACTCTTATATTAGTTTACAGAGGAAGTAAATAGTACCATTCTTTCTATTTTGAAATATCATTTAGTCATTTTTATGTATATGAATACATTATTATGGCTATATATCTATTAAATCCCAGTTTGTGTGTCCACTGGCATTTTGCTCAAAGGTAAGGCCACGCCGATTTTACGCCATTCTGAGTGGGGTTAAAAGCAACTTCAATGCATATCATCAAATCGATCGCAAATATCTGGATCGAAAGGTCCGAACATTTTTTTGCCACCCAACGACGGTCACCGAATGTGTTCGGACGTGAGAAATCCTACAAACCGACACCACACTACGGGAAGGCTCGGGGGAGTCAGGATGTCTGCCAGGTCGGACTCTGAAGCCTCGTGCCCACCTATAATCTTCTCCCATTATGTCCGCTTCGGCTTGACCGCATTCACTCTGGTAGACTAGTCTCCCACCTACTCGCATTCATGGCGGCACAATGGCCGAGAGGCCTACTCTAGCTTTAAAGTTGGCCGAGCTGTTCCTTCGCAACCCTACCCGTACAATCCTCACCCTCTCCCACAGATCCACCGATTGCCACTCACCACCACACCTCCAGCCGCTGCTAGGCACTAAGAAGTGGTCACCGTCGCATGACTCTGGATCCGGGTCAGCTCCTTAAACCGGGCATCACTCTCGAAGGAGAAGGGGACGACATTTGATGAGGAGCAAGCAGAGGAGGAGGAGGATCGCTGTTATGTGCTAGAAGGCGCGTAGGAGGATCCTACCTATCAGTATGCGGATTAGAATCCCAAAACACACTCCATTGTGTGGGATGTTCAATACTACATGTTGATCCCATATGATAAGAGGGGGGGGGGGGCTCGTTCACAGAACTCGTATGAACAACCAATCGCTCTATATCGAACGACAACAACTGGAACGTTGGTGCTCAGACATCGTCGAAGGTTTGGGTGGCCACCCCTCGCCTAGTTTTAGTTAGGATTAGTTTATATTTAGTTTGAACTTGTTTAAATTTCGTCCGTTAGGTTGCGATGTACTTCCTCTGTACCATAATACTTGACGTTTGATCAGCTCAATTTGATCTCGAACGACAAATATTATTGTACAGAGGGAGCAGCAAACTTTATTTAAATTTCATTCATCGTTTCACTTCAATTTCGTCTGTGTTTGTGCGAGGCCTGTTTCAAATGACCAGGACACTTGATGACTCGGGGTTAAATGTCCGACATCCCGCCTCCTGTCCGGGGACACGGCATTCAGTGTCGTCCATTTCGTGATCCGCGTTGAAAGTGTGCGCTGAGAAAGAAGTTGAGACGAACTGTCGCCGCAAAAAAAGAGGTTCGGATAAATCGGCATGCCAACGAACGAAGTGGACGTCCCGGCGGTTGCCAGCCGCAGGCGAGGAAGTGCTGCCGCGGCCGCGAGAGCGAGTTGCGCACTTGTCAGCCGTGCTCCCGCGTGGAACCTTCTCCCCTCCGGCTGCCTACGTACCGCGTGGCCGTGGGTAGGCCCATCACTACCTCGTGCTCTTTCCTCCTCGCGCCTCCCCGGCCGAGCTCACAATAATAATAGACGAGGAAAAAATATTTTCGTCCCGGCTTTGACCGTCTCGCCCCCTCTTTAGCCCTCTCCGCCTGCCTATCAGACCGTACGGGTCCATTTGACCACGTGACCCAAATCCACCACTTGGGCCCCATGGTTCCTTTTCCTCTCCCGCCACGGCTATATAACCGCGTCCGGACATTTTCCCGGCAAACACTTCACCAAGCAAACACACAGCGCCCAGCAGCAACTCATCGACGCACAGCAGAGGAACCAAGGAGGCCGGCCGGCGAGATCGACGTACGCAAATGCTGATGGACTCCTACTACTTCCACGACGACGCCCACTTCTTCGCCGGCTGCGGCGTCCCGTGCTCGCCGGACCTGCCCTTCGCCGACCTCATTGCATCCCTGTCTGAGCCGCTGCCTGAGATGCCGAGCCAGAGCGCGTTCCGGGAGTACCGCGGCGTCGGGCTGGAGCTTCCCGGCACGGCGCGGGGCGGGACGGGGAACGGGAACAACATCCACCGGAGGATGATGGACGTGCTGGGCAGGATGGTGCCGAGCACCGAGGAGGAGGAGCGGCCGCACCAACAGCAGCAGCAGGCGGCCGGCGCCGTCGAGAGCAGCCGCGGGTTCCGGCACATGATGCGCGAGCGCCAGCGCCGCGAGAAGCTCAGCCAGAGCTACGCCGACCTCTACGCCATGGTCTCCTCCCGCTCCAAGGTAATTAACTACTTCCATGCAATGGGCCGCGCCCACTGTCCTCCCACGTCCCATTTCACCGCTGCTCGAATGCCGCGTGCTGAACGAACGAGCGATGCCATTGCAGCAGGACAAGAACTCGATCGTGCAGTCGGCGGCCGTCTACATCCACGAGCTCAAGGTCGCCAAGGAGCAGCTCCAGAGGAGGAACGATGAGCTCAAGGCCAAGATCCTGGGCCACGACGCGCAGCAGCAGTGCGTCAAGGTCCAGTTCGAGGTGGACGACCCCTCCTCCTCCATCGACTCCATGATCGGGGCCCTCAGGCGCCTCAAGAGCATGAATGTCAAGACCAGGGGGATCCACTCCACCTTGTCTGGCCAGCGGCTGACGACGGAGATGAATGTGGAAACCACGGTGAGCTAGCTGCTTCATTTTTCTTACCTTAGTCCTCCTACCTGCTTTGTTGACAATAATTAACCGGACTAAACTTTTAAGAAGTTGGAAAATCTACAACAGTTGAGTCACCCACAAGATTTTTCGGAATTTCCGTGTTCTTTTAGTACACTACTACATCATCGATATACTGTACATTACTAGCACATCACTAGACTGTTGGATAGGGATCGCATCATTGATAGGATAACGATGAGGATTATAAAATTAATTCTAGAAATGGCTGTATTATGTTTTAGATCCTGTGTTTTTATTGAAAGCTGCTATGTACTTACAAAACATCTTTTCTCACGTGTAAGAGATTTTAGTAAGAGATTTATTTTTTTTACTATCGCAGAGGAATCTGTGTCAAAAGTTGTGCTAGAAACCCTCTGACTTCTGAAGACATCATTTGAACATATCCTTTGCCGGGTTGCAGCCTTGCAGGTTATAAAATCTGCAGGCCAATCCTTGTCTAATTAATCCGCATCCACTGTTACTGTCAAACAAAATAAATTCTGCAGCTACTGTTAGGTTAATTTTTTTCCCGCAAGAATCGAAGAATCATGCCATTTTCAGTAGTAATCACCAAATGAAGCAAGTCAACGGATCCCTAATCTGAATAATGCAGTGTCAAGCTTAACATTTACTCAAGGTTCAATGCATGATTGATCAGTATCATAGTAGTATTATATATAGTAAGCCACTTGTACACTCTTAACTAACCACGCTGCTTTCCTCACGTGTCCTGTTCACAGATTGCGGCCTGCGAGGTAGAAAAGGCAGTGGAGGAGGCTCTCCAGGAAGTAGAGAGGAATCAGCTGCCTGACAGCGAGGCCCCCCCGTTTCCCGGAAGCAGGAGCGGCTGGCCTCAAACATCACACGTGCAAAATGTGTTCTGATCGATCAGTTTCTGACCACAAGGGTCATGAGGCCCATTTGTTCATTGTTTTTTCTCCTTTCTTCTGATGATGGAGCAAAGTGAAGATCTCCACGACTCCACGTGCTTGCCCTTGCCTGCGTACTGGCTTGTTGTACTCTCGACCCTCGTGTCTTAGTCCTGGTGTAAGTAGCTCTTCAGATGTGTAGGTAGTGAGGTCTGGAATCAAGTAGGTTGGACAAAACTGAAGAGGATCAACTCGCATTGTTTGGCCTGGCGCTTACGGATGGCCGTACCAACAGAGAGAAAAGGATATGACAACTTGACAACGATATATGTCAAGCGTTTGGAAGAAGAGGGACCAGGAAGCCTTGGCTGCTGAGACTGTAAATTTGCAACCACCCAATGTTCGAAATCGAGTATATATTTTTCTCCAAACAGGATCATTGTGTTTCGAGTAACGTTTTCACTAAAATCTTATTGAAATTTGTTATAGTTGTTATAAAGTGCATCAGACTTTCTCGTGTTTGTAACCTGGGAACATTGTAAGGAGCTCAACACGAGAGTTTTCAACAACAAATCTTCATCCCTGGCCATTGTCATCCTGCACATCCATGTCGAGTCTAAAATATCGGTCACAATGGGCGCCCAATTTGAGTACTATTATGCCGAAAGAGTAGGCTCTAGATTATGCCGAAAGAGTAGGCTCTAGATAATTTCAGCTTTCGTTTTTAGTAATGTTATGCCGAGAGAGTAGGCTTTTGGGACAAAATTAACGATGTCAACGTGAAAAAAACTATCCACACCCTTGTGTCGCTCCCGCAAGCGATGGGGGGCTAACCCTAGCTGTCACCGACCCAGTCCACCTCTCCTCCCTCACCTCCACTCGCCGCCGCCGGAGTGCGCTGGCGAGCGAAGCCCAACTGGAGTCGGTGATGACCCACAAGTGTAGGGGATCTATCGTAGTCCGTTCGATAAATAAGAGTGTTGAATCCAACGAGGAGTAGAAGGAAATGATAGACAGTTTTCAGTAAGGTATTTTGTGCAAACACTGAAATTATCGGTAACAGATAGTTTTGTGATAAGATAATTGGTAGCAAGTGACAAATAGTAAAAGTAAATAAGGTGCATCAAGATGGCCCAATCCTTTTTGTAGCAAAGGATAAGCCTGGACAAACTCTTATATGAAGGAAAGCGCTCCCGAGGACACATGAGAATTATCGTCAAGCTAGTTTTCATCACGTTCATATGATTCGCGTTCGTTACTTTGATAATTTGGTATGTGGGTGGACCGGTGCTTGGATGTTGCCCTTACTTGGACAAGCATCCCACTTATGATTAACCCCTATTGCAAGCATCCACAACTACAAAAGAAGTATTAAGGTAAACCTAACCATAGCATGAAACATGTGGATCCAAATCAGCCCCTTACGAAGCGACGCATAAACTAGGGTTTAAGCTTCTATCACTCTAGCAACCCATCATCTACTTATTACTTCCCAATGCCTTCCTCTAGGCCCAAACAATGGTGAAGTGTCATGTATTCGACGTTCACATGACACCACTAGAGGAAAGACAACATACATCTCATCAAAATATCGAACGAATACCAAATTCACATGACTACTTATAGCAAGACTTCTCCCATGTCCTCAGGAACACATGTAACTACTCACAAAGCATGTTCATGTTCATAATCAGAGGGGTATTTATATGCATAATGGATCTGAACATATGATCTTCCACCAAGTAAACCAACTAGCATCAACTACAAGGAGTAATCAACACTACTAACAACCCACAACTACCAATCTGAGGTTTTGGTACAAAGATTGGATACAAGAGATGAACTAGGGTTTGAGAGGAGATGGTGCTGGTGAAGATGTTGGTGAAGATAACCCTCCCCAAGATGGGGGAGTTGTTGGTGATGACGATGGCGATGATTTCCCCCTCCTGGAGGGAAGTGTCCCTGACTGAACAGCTCCGCTGGAGCCCTAGATTGGTTCCGCCTCGAGACGGCGGCGCTTCATCCCAAAAGCCTCCTTATGATTTTTTCCAGGTCGAAACACCTCATATAGCAGAAGATGAGCATCGTGGGGTCACCAGGTGGCCCACGAGGGTGGGGTCGCCCCAGACGGTGGGTGGCCCCCGAATAGGTCTCCAATATTTGCTCCTTTTCCAGCCCAGAATTCCAGTTGCCGGCATTCTCCCTCTTCATGTATACCTTGTAAAATAAGAGAGAAAAGGCATAAGTATTGTGACATAAAGTGTAATAACAACCCATAAAGCAATAAACATCAATATAAAAGCATGATGCGAAATGGATGTATCAACTCCCCCAAGCTTAGACCTCGCTTGCCCTCAAGCGAAAGCCGACATCGAAAAATACGTCCACATGTTTAGAGATAGAGGTGTCGCTAAAATAAAATACGGACATGAAGGCATCATGATCATTCTTATAACAGCAATATATATATATATATATATATATATATATATATATATAATATATATATATATATATATATATATATATATATTGTCATATGATTCTTATGCTAAAGTAACAATCTATTCACAATGTCAAGTATGAATCAGAAACTTCATTGAAAACCAACAAACTATGATCTCGGTCAACGAAGCAATTGCAATTTATCGTAACATCGGAAAGAGTCAATATAAGAGCTTTTCAGCAAGTCCACCTACAAAACTATCATTTAGTCTTTCACAATTGCTAACACTCACGCAATACTTATGGGTATGGAGTTTTAATCGAACACAGAGAAAGATAGGGCTTATAGTATTGCCTCCCAACCTTTTACCTCAAGGGTAATGTCAACAGTAATAGATCATGATAGCTTACATCCAAGTGGGTATATATGTCAGGATCTTTCCAACACAAGGTGCTTGCCAAAGGATAAAAAGTATAAAAGGAAAGGTGAAGATCACCATGACTCTTATAAGCTAAGAACAATAGATAGGCCCTTCGTAGAGGGAAGCAGAGGTTGTCATGTGCTTTCATGGTTGGATGTAAAAATCTTAGCGCAAAAGAACGTCACTTTATATTGCCACTTGTGATATGGACCTTTATTATGCAGTCCGTCGCTTTTATTGCTTCCATATCACAAGATTGTATGAAGTTTATTTTCTCCACACTAATAGATCATACATGTTTAGAGAGTTGCAACAATGACAACTTACTTGAAGGATCTTACTCAATCCATAGGTAGGTATGGTGGACTCTCATGGCAAAACTGGGTTTAAGGAAGTATGGAAGCACAAGTAGTATCTCTACTTGGTGCAAGGATTTTGGCTAGCATGAGGGGGAAAGGCAAGCTCAACATGTTGGATGATCCATGACAATATACTTTATTTCGGATATAAGAAGACATAACCCATTACGTTGTCTTCCTTGTCCAACATCAACTCTTTAGCATGTCATATTTTAATGAGTGCTCACAATCATAAAAATATGTCCAAGATAGTATATTTGTATGTGAAAACCTCTCTTTCTTTATTACTTCCTATTAATTTCAACGATGACCTAAACTATGTTTGTCAACTTTCAACAACTTTTATTCACCACACTCTTTATTTGTGAAGTCATTACTATCCATAAGATCAATATGATCTCTTTGGTACTTTTTATTCTTTCTTTTGTCTACTCATGATCATAGTGAGAAAATCAAGCCCTTGAATCAACACTAATGTTTATTATATAGCTCACGGACTCGATTACAAAGGTAAAGATCAAAAAGCAAAAGCTCACAATTGGATCATACTAAACTTTATTCTACTAAAACTAGATATTACCAAAAGGATCGAACTAAGAAAAACGGTAAAGGTAGGAGTGATGGTGATACGACACCGGGTCCCAGTGACGGATGAGACACCCGACTCTCTCCAACTGACTCCTGAGAAGACATCTTGCTCTAATCTGCTACAGAAACAGCTCAAAACAAAAACAGAGGATTTTCGCGTGATGCGGTGGTCAAAACCTTCGGGAGATTATATAATGAATTTTTACCGACCAAAAGAAGTATCGTGCAAGAAATCGGAGTCCGGAGGGCACACGAGGTGCTGATACGTCCATTTTGCATCATGCTTATATATTGATATTTATTGCATTATTGGTTGTTATTACACGTTATGTCACAATACTTATGTCTTTTCTCTCTTATTTTACAAGGTTTACATGAAGAGGGAGAATGCCGGCAGCTGGAATTCTGGGCTGGAAGAAGCAAACTCTGGAAACCTATTCTGCACAACTCAAAAAGCCCCGAAACTTCACAGGACACCGTTTCACAAAATATAAAAAATATCTGGTGAAAGAAGATCACCAGGGGGCCACCAGCTGTCCACGAGGGTGGGGGGCGCGCCCTCTGTCTCGTGGGCCCCCCGATGCCCATCTTCTCCTATATGAGGTGTTTTGACCTGAAAAAAAAATCATAAGGAGGCTTTCGGGATCAGACGCCACCGTCTCAAGGCGGAACCTTGGTGGAAACCAATCTAGGGCTCCGGCATAGCTATTCTGCAGGGGATACTTCCCTCCGGTAGGGGGAAATTGTCACCACGGTCATCACCAACAACTCTCCCATCTTGGGGAGGGCTATCTTCATCAAGATCTTCACCATCACCATATCCTCTCAAACCCTAGTTCATCTCTTGTATCCAATCTTTGTACCCAAACCTCAGATTGGTACCTGTGGGTTGCTAGTAGTGTTGATTACTCCTTTTGGTTGATGCTAGTTGGTTTATTTGGTGGAAGATCATATGTTCAGATCCATTATGCATATTAATACCCCTCTGATCATGAACAATATTATGTCTTGTGAGTAGTTACTTTTGTTCCTGAGGACATGGGAGAAGTCTTGCTATTAGTAGTCATGTGAATTTGGTATTCGTTCGATATTTTGATGAGATGTATGTTGTCTCTCCTCTAGTGGTGTCATGTGAACGTCGACTACATGACACTTCACCATTATTTGGGCCTAGAGGAAGGCATTGGGAAGTAATAAGTAGATGATGGGTTGCTAGAGTGACAGAAGCTTAAACCCTAGTTTATGCGTTGCTTCGTAAGGGGCTGATTTGGATCCAGATGTTTCATGCTATGGTTAGGTCTACCTTAATACTTCTTTTGTAGTTGCGGATGCTTGCATTAGAGGTTAATCATAAGTGGGAGGCTTGTCCAAGTAAGGACAGCACCCAAGCACCGGTCCACCCACATACCAAATTATCAAAGTACCGAACATGAATCAGATGATCGTGATGAATACTAACTTGACGATAATTCCCATGTGTCCTCGGGAGCGCTTTCCTTCATATAAGAGTTTGTTCGGGCTTGTCCTTTTGCTACAAAAAGGATTGGGCCATCTTGCTGCACCTTATTTACTTTTACCTTTTGTTAATTGTTACAAATTACCTTATCACAAAACTATCTGTTACCTATAATTTCAGTGTTTGCAGAAAATACCTTACTGAAAACTGCCTATCATTTCCATCTGCTCCTCGTTGGGTTCGACACTCTTACTTATCGAAAGGACTACGATAGATCCCCTACACTTGTGGGTCATCAAGACTCTTTTCTGGCGCCGTTGCCGGGGAGTGAGGCGCCTTTGGTAAGTGGAATTTGGTAAGGATAAATTTATATAGTGTCCTGAAATTTATTGTCACTTGTTACTATGGCTCATAATCCTTTGAGGGGCTTGTTCGGGGTATCTTCACCCCGACCAAAAGAGCAAAGAGTTGCTCCTCAACCTACCGCACCTACTGAAAATGTGTGCTTTGAAATTCCTTCGGGTATGATAGAGAAACTGCTAGATAATCCCTTTACAGGAGACGGAACACGGCATCCTGATTTACACCTAATCTATTTGGATGAAGTTTGTGGATTATTTAAGCTTGCATGTATGCCCGAGGATGTTATCAAGAAGAAGGTCTCCCCTTTATCTTTGAAGGGAGATGCATTGACATGGTTTAGGCTATGTGATGATATTGGATCATGGAACTATAATCGTCTGAAGTTGGAATTTCATTAGAAGTTCTACCCTATGCACCAGGTTCATCGTGATCGTAATTATATCTATAATTTTTGGCCTCGCGAAGGAGAAATCATCGCTCAAGCTTGGGGGAGGCTTAAGTCAATGTTATATTCATGCCCCAATCATGAGCTCTCAAGATAAATGATTATTCAAAAAATTTATGCTCGGCTTTCTCTCAATAATCGCTCCATGCTCGATACTTCTTGTTCTGGATCTTTTATGGTGAAGACTATTGAATTCAAATGGGATTTATTGGAAAGAATTAAACGCAACTCTGAAGATTGGGATCTCGACGAAGGTAAGGAGTCATGTATGACCCCTAAGTTTGATTGTGTTAAAGCTTTTATGGATATCGATGTTTTCTGTGAGTTTAGCACTAAATATGGACTTGACTCTGAGATAGTAGCTTCTTTCTGTGAATCATTTGCTACTCGTGTTGATCTTCCCAAGGAGAAGTGGTTTAAATACCATCCTCCCATTGAAGTAAAAGTAGTTGAACCTGTTAAAGTTGAAGAAAAGACTATCACTGATAATGTTGATCCTATTGTCCCTACTGCTTATATTGAGAAACCACCTTTCCCTGTTAGAATAAAGGATCATGCTAAAGCTTCAACTGTGGTTCGTAAGAGTAGTATTAGAACACCTACACCCTCTGAGCAAATTAAAGTTGAACCTAGTGTTGCTATGATTAAAGATCTCTTGGTTGAAGATTTAGATGGACATGTTATTTACCTCCAAGAGGAAGCCGCTAGAGTAGCCAAACCCAATGCTAGGAATACACATAAACCTATTGTAGGCTTACCTATTATCTCTGTTAAAATAGGAGATCATTGCTATGATGGTTTATGTGACGTAGGTGCTAGTGCGAGTGTAATACCTATATCCCTATATGATGAAATTATGCACGATATTGCACCTGTTGAGCTAGAAGGTAGATATGTTACTATTAAACTTGCTAATAGAGACACTATCTCACCAATTGGGATTGTTAGAGATGTTGAAGTCTTGTGTGGGAAAGTTAATACCCTGCTGATTTTCTTGTTCTTGGTTCCCCACAAAATGATTTTTGTCCCATTATATTTGGTAGACCCTTCTCTAATACTGTTAATGCTAAGATAGACTGCGTAAAAGATATCGTTACTGTTGGTTTAGGGGATATTTCTCATGGTTTTAACTTTGCTAAATTTCGTAGACAACCCCTTGATAAAGAATTACCTAGTAAGGATGAAATTATTGGCCTTGCTTCTATTGTTGTGCCTCCTAATGATCCTTTAGAACAATATTTGCTAGATCATGAAAATGATATGCATATGAATGAGAGAAGGGAAAATAAATGAAATATTCTTTTAATCAGGGACCCATATTGAAAAAAACTTGCCAGTTGAAATCCTAGGGGATCCTCCTCCACCCAAGGGTGATCCCGTGTTTGAACTTAAACCTTTACCTGATAATCTTAAGTATGTTTATCTTGATGAAAAGAAGATATATCTTGTTATTATTAGTGCTAAACTTTTAGAGCAGGAAGAGGAAAAATTATTGAAAACTCTGAAGAAGCACCATGCTGCTATTGGATATACTCTGGATGATCTTAAGGGCATTAGTCCCACTTTATGCCAACACAAGGTAAAATTGGAAGAAAACGCTAAACCGGTTATTGATCATCAACGACGGTTAAATCCTAAGATGAAAGAAGTGGTAAGGAAGGAAATTCTAAAGCTTCTAGAGGCAGGTATCATCTATCCAATTGCTGATAGCCAGTGGGCAAGTCATGTCCATTGTGTCCCTAAGAAGGGAGGTATGACTGTTGTTCCTAATGATAAAGATGCATTGATCCAGCAAAGAATAGTTATAGGTTATAGGATGGTAATAGATTTCCGCAAATTAAATAAAGCTACTAAGAAAGATCATTACCCTTTGCCTTTTATTTATCAAATGCTAGAAAGGTTATCCAAACATACTCATTTTTGCTTTCTAGATGGCTATTCTGGTTTCTCTCAAATACCTGTGTCAAAAGGGGATCATGAAAATACCACTTTTACTTGTCCTTTCGGTACCTTTGCTTATAGACGTATGCCTTTTGGTTTATGTAATGCACCTGCTACCTTTCAAAGATGCATGATGGCTATATCCTCTGATTTTTGTGAAAAGATTGTTGAGGTTTTCATGGATGATTTCTCCGTTTACGAAACTTCTTTTGATGATTGCTTAAGCAACCTTGATCGAGTTTTGCAGAGATGTGAAGACACTAACCTTGTCTTGAATTGGGAGAAGTGCCACTTTATGGTTAATGAAGGCATTGTCTTGGGACATAAATTTTTTGAAAGAGGTATTGAAATTGACAAGGCTAAAGTTGACGCTATTGAAAAGATGTCGTGCCCTAAGGACATCAAAGGTATGCAAAGTTTCCTTGGTCATGCCGGGTTTTATAGGAGGTTCATAAAGGAATTCTCCAAAATCTTCAGGCCTCTGACTAATCTCTTACAAAAAGATATTCCTTTTGTCTTTGATGATGATTGTCTAGAAGCATTTGAAATACTTCAGAAAGCATTGATCTCTGCACCTATTGTCCAGCCTCCTGACTGGAATTTACCTTTTGAGATTATGTGTGATGCTAGTGATTATGCTGTAGGTGCTGTTTTAGGACAAATAGTTGATAAGAAATTGAATGTTATCCAATATGCTAGTAAAACTCTAGACATTGCCCAACGAAATTATGCTACTACCGAGAAGGAATTTTTATCAGTTGTATTTGCTTGTGATAAGTTTAGACCTTATATTGTTGATTCTAAAGAAACTATTCACACTGATCATGCTGCTATCAAATATCTTATGGAAAAGAAAGATGCTAAACCTAGACTTATTAGATGGGTTCTCTTGCTGCAAGAATTTGACTTGCATATTATTGATAGAAATGGAGATGAGAACCCCGTTGCAGATAACTTGTCTGGGCTAGAGAATATACTTGATGACCCATGATACGTCTCCAGCGTATCTATAATTTTTGATTGTTCCATGCTATTATTTATGAAGTCTTGGATGTTTAATGGGCTTTATCTTACACTTTTATATCATTTTTGGGACTAACCTACTAACCCAAAGGCCCAGTCCAGATTGCTGTTTTTTGGCTTGTTTCAGGGTTTTGCAGAAAAAGAATATCAAACGGAGTCTAAACGGAATGAAACCTTCTCAAGAGATATTTTTGGAGAAAATCACGCTCGGAGAACTTGAGAACCACGTCAGAAGAGCCACGAGGGGCCCACGAGGGTGGGGGCGCGCCCCCTGCCTCGTGGGGCCCCCGTGACTCCCCCGGTGTCCTCCTTCCTCCTATATAAGTCTATGCACCTCGAAACCATCAGCAACAGAGAGAAAACCCTAATTCCACCGCCGTAACCTTCTGTTCCCGTGAGATCCCATCTTGGAGTCTGTTCCGGAGCTCCACCGGAGGGGGATCCATCACGGAGTTCTTCTTCATCATCATCATCGCCCTCACCATGAGTTGTGAGTAGTTTACCACAGACCTTTGGGTCCATAGCTAGTATCTAGATGGCTTCTTCTTTCTCTCTAGATCTCAATACAAAGTTCTCCTCGGTCTTCGAGGAGATCTATTCGATGTAATCTCTTTTTGCGGTGTGTTTGTCGAGATCGGATGAATTGTGGGTTTATGATCAAGATTATCTATGAGAAATATTTGGTTCTTCTCTGAACTTTTTATGTGTGCTCATAATATCCTTGCAAGTCTCTTCGAATTATTGGTTTGGTTTGGCCTACTATATCTATAGTTCTTGCAATGGGAGAAGTGCTTGGCTTTGGGTTCAATCTTGCGGTGTCCTTTCTCAGTGACAGTAGGGGCAGCAAGGCACGTATTGTATTGTTGCCATCGAGGATAAAAAGATGGGGTTTATATCATATTGCTTGAGTTTATCCCTCTACATCATGTCATCTTGCTTAAGGTGTTACTCTGTTCATATGAACTCAATACACTAGATGCATGTTGGATAGCGGTCGATGTGTGGAGTAATAGTAGTAGATGCAGAATCGTTTCGGTCTACTTGTCTCGGACGTGATGCCTATATACAATGATCATGCCTAGATAGTCTCATAATTATTCGCTTTTCTATCAATTGCTCGACAGTAATTTGTTTACCCGCCGTAGAATATCGCTATCATGAGAGAAGCCACTAGAGAACACTATGGCCCCCGGGTCTATTCTCAACATATCAATCTACATCTACTTTCCTTTTACTGCTTTTACTTTCTGTTCTTATAAACAAAAATACCAAAAATATAAACTTTCATCTCTATCAGATCTCACTTTCGTAAGTGACCATAAAGGGATGGACAACCCCTTATCTAGTTGGCTGCGAAGTTCTTATTTGTTTGTGCAGGTGCGAGGGACTCGCGCGTGGTCTCCTACTGGATTGATACCTTGGTTCTCAAAAACTGAGGGAAATACTTACGCTACTGTGTTGCATCTCCCTTTCCTCTTCGAGGGAATACAACGCAAGCTCGAGAAGTAGCAAGACGAATTTCTGGCACCATTGCCGGGGAGGCTTACACAGAAGTCATATACCAAGTACCTATCACAAACCCTTATCCTTCGCATTACATTTTTGCCTCTCGTTTTCCTCTCCCCCACTTCACCCTTGCCGTTTTATTTGTCCTTCTTCCGCCGTGTGTTTTTTGTTCGCTTGCCTCTTGTTTGCTTGTGTGCTGCTTGCTTGCCTGATTGCCCTCATGTCTGAGATGGGGGACGATTTTATCGAGAAAGGTAGTAATGTCGAGGGCAACGCCTATGTTGACCCCCCGGATGAAGCTACCACTTTACATATTAAGAAGTTCCGGGTTGGTAGTGGTAATATCATTGGAAAAGGAGTTCTTCAGGAGTTCTTTACTTGTGCCGGTGCTTTGCCCACTATGGGTGGCTCTATTCTTCACATAACTAGTAGCCTTGCAGAAGCTGTATCCATGCTTATAGTAGAAATTGAAAGGCAATTTATCCATATGCATCCCTGTATTCAGAGAATCTTTTTGGAGTTTTCCAATATTGAGCATTCTTCTGTTAAGCGTGCAGCTACTATCTTTTTGGCTCATGAATTTAGATTTATTGTGAAAGAGGCCAAAGAAATCTTTGCTCACTACGGGGTAGATGCCGGTCGACCTCCCATAGAGGCTATCTTGTTCAATCAAGAAGACATGATGCGGTTGCGATCGCCTGATCATGTTGCTTTTAATGAAAACCTTAGAAAAAGGGTTCCTATTGAGGTCTTGATTGATAGAATTTCTGAGATGAATGATGATTTTACTTTTCAAAATAATGGTTTAGGCTTCTCCCTTGATCGAAGGCTTATGACCTTCTGCCAAAAGAATGCCTATAATGATGAATTGGTTGTTCACTACAACGGGCCAAAAGAGGAACCTATTCCTCCTGAGATTGATGTAAGGGACTTTTTTCCCATTAAATTTAGCCGTTTTGATTACTTTTGCTTGCCATAAAGGAAGCTTGCTGCTGAACGTAGGGAATATGAGATGAGCTTTCACGACATATCGTATCACTATGGCATTCCCTAGATTTATCTTGTATCGTGCCTAGCTAGGGGCGTAAAACGATAGCGCTTGTTGGGAGGCAACCCAATTTTATATTTTTTGTTTTTGTTGCTGTTAGGGAATAAATATTTCTTCTATTCTCTGTTTAGATGTGGTTTCATGTTTTGTTTAGTGTTTGTGCCAAGTAGAACCTTTGGGAAGATGTCTGTGAAGTTTATGTGATCTTGCTGTGGAAAACAGAATCGTTAGTGCTCACTAGAATGGTCGTCAGATTTTACTGGAGCATGCTATTTAGTTGATTCTTTTTGCAGACGATTAATAGACAAATTACCCACATTTACCAATTTAGTTTGAATTTTTTGGAGTTACAAAAGTATGCGAAACCTGCAGATTACTACAGACTGTTCTGTTTTCGACAGATTCTGTTTTTCGTGTGTTGTTTGCTTATTTCAATGCATCTATGAGTAATATTTGGAGGCATGTGAAGGAAATATGCCCTAGAGGCAATAATAAAGATGTTATTTGTATTTCCTTATATCATGATAATTGTCTTTTATTCATGCTAGAATTGTATTAACCGGAAACTTAGTACATGTGTGGATACATAGACAAAACAGTATGTCCCTAGTATGCCTCTACTAGACTAGCTCATTGATCAAAGATGGTTATGTTTCCTAGCCATAGACATGAGTTGTCATTTGATCAACGAGATCACATCATTAGGAGAATGATGTGATGGACAAGACCCATCCGTTAGCATAGCACTTTGATCGTTTAGTTTTACTGATATTGCTTTCTTCATGACTTATACATGTTCCTATGACTATGAGATTATGCAACTCCTGAATACCGCAGGAACACCTTGTGTGCTATCAAACGTCACAACGTAACTGGGTGATCATAAAGATGCTCTACAGGTGTCTCCGAAAGTATTCGTGGTGTTGGCATAGATCAAGATTAGGATTTGTCACTCCGAGTGTCGGAGAGGTATCTCTGGGCCCTCTCGGTAACACACATCACAATAAGCCTTGCAAGCAAAAGACTAATGAGTTAGTCACGAGATGATGTGTTACGGAACGAGTAAAGAGGCTTACCGGTAACGAGATTGAACTAGGTATGGAGATACCGACGATCGAATCTCGGGCAAGTAACATACCGATGACAAAAGGAACAACGTATGTTGTTATGCGGTTTTGACCGATAAAAGATCTTCGTAGAATATGTAGGAGCCAATATGAACATCCAGGTTCCGCTATTGGTTATTGACCGGAGATGAGTCTCGGTCATGTCTACATAGTTCTCGAACCCGTAGGGTCCGCACGCTTAACGTTTGATGACGATCGGTATTATGAGTTTATGAGTTTTGATGTACCGAAGGTAGTTCGGAGTCCCGGATGAGATCACGGACATGACGAGGAGTCTCGGAATGTCCGAGACATAAAGATTGATATTTTGGACGACTATATTCGGACACCGGAAGTGTTCCGGAAAAGTTTCGGATTTAACTGGATTGCCGGAGGGGGTTACCGGAACCCCCTACGAGGGGGGATGGTCCATAGTGGGCCTT
>LR738713.1:701815286-701949359 GCA_902687465.1 Secale cereale
AAGCTGAACGTGTGCTGAACGCGGAGGTGCCGTACGTTCGGTGCTTGATCGGTTGAATCGCGAAGAAGTTCGACTACATCAACCGCGTCACTTGACGCTTCCGCTTCCGGTCTACGAGGGTACGTAGACACACTCTTCCCTCTCGTTGCTATGCATCTGGTAGATAGATCTTGCATGATCGTAGGAAAATTTTAAAATACTACGTTCCCCAACAGTGGCATCAGAGCCAGGTCTATGCGTAGATGATATGCACGAGTAGAACACAATGAGTTGTGGGCGATACTAGTCATACTGCTTACCAGCATGTCATACTTTGCTTCGGCGGTATTGTGAGATGAAGCGGCCCGGACCGACATTACGCGTACGCTTACGCGAGACTGGTTTCACCGTTACGAGCACTCGTTTCTTAAAGGTGACTGGCGGGTGTCTGTCTCTCTCACTTTAGCTGAATCAAGTGTGGTTACGCCCGGTCCTTGTGAAGGTTAAAACAGCACATACTTGACGAAACATCGTTGTGGTTTTGTATGCGTAGGTAAGAACGGTTCTTGCTAAGCCCGTAGCAGCCACATAAAACTTGCAACAACAAAGTAGATGACGTCTAACTTGTTTTTGCAGGGCATGTTGTGATGTGATATGGTCAAGACATGATGAGTTATACGGTTTTGTATGAGATGATCATGTTTTGTAATGTTATCGGCAACTGGCAGGAGCCATATGGTTGTCGCTTTAATGTATGAAATGCAATCGCCATGTAATTGCTTTACTTTATCACTAAGCGGTAGCGATAGTCGTAGAAGCAATAGTTGGCGAGACGACAACGATGCTACGATGGAGATCAAGGTGTTGCGCCGGTGACGAAGGTGATCATGACGGTGCTTTGGAGATGGAGATCAAAAGCACAAGATGATGATGGCCATATCATGTCACATATTTTGATTGCATGTGGTGTTTATCTTATTATGCTTCTTATTTTTCTTAGAACGACGGTAGCATTATAAGATGATCCCTTACTAAATTTCAAGGTATAAGTGTTCTCCCTGAGTATGCACCGTTGCGAAAGTTCGTCGTGCCGAGACACCACGTGAAGATCGGGTGTGATAAGCTCTATGTTCAAATACAACGGGTGTAAGCCAGTTTTGCACACGCAGAATACTCGGGTTAAACTTGACGAGCCTAGCATATGCAGATATGGCCTCGGAACACTGGAGACCGAAAGGTCGAACGTGAATCATATAGTAGATATGATCAACATAAGATGTTCACCATTGAAACTACTCCATCTCACGTGATGATCGGACATGGTTTAGTTGATTTGGATCACGTGATCATTTGGATGACCGGAGGGATGTCTATCTAAGTGGGAGTTCTTTAATTAATATGATTAAATTGAACTTTAACTTATCATCAACTTAGTCCTGATAGTTTTTGCATATCTATGTTGTTGTAGATCAATGGCCCGTGCTACCGTTCCTTTGAATTTTAATGCATCCCTAGAGAAAGCTAAGTTGAAAGATGATGGTAGCAATTACACGGACTGGGTCCGTAATTTGAGGATTATCCTCATTGCTGCACAGAAGAATTATGTCCTTGAAGCACCGCTAGGTGACAAGCCCCCTCCCGCTAATGTAGACGCTTTGAACGTCTGGCAATCGCGGTCTGATGACTACACGATAGTTCAGTGTGCCATGCTTTACGGCTTAGAACCGGGACTTCAACAACGTTTTGAACGTCATGGACCATATGAGATGTTCCAAGAGTTGAAGTTAATATTTCAAGCAAATGCCCGGATTGAGAAATATGAGATTTCCAATAAGTTCTACAGCTGCAAGATGGAGGAGAATAGTTCTATCAGTGAACACTTGCTCAGAATGTCTGGGTACTACAATCATATGACTCAACTTGGTTGCAAAGTTGACGAGGATAGTGTTATTGATAGAGTTCTTCAATCACTGCCACCAAGCTATAAAAGCTTCGTGATGAACTATAATATGCAAGGGATGCAAAAGACAATTCCCGAGCTCTTCGCTATGCTCAAGGCTGCGGAGGTAGAAATCAAAAAGGAGCATCAAGTGTTGATGGTTAACAAGACCACTAGTTTCAAGAAAAAGGGCAAGGGAAAGAAGGGGAACTTCAAGAAGAATAGCAAGACAGTTGCTACTTCCACGAAGAAACCCAAGTCTGGAGCCAAGCCTGAAACTGAGTGCTTCTACTGCAAGGGGACTGGACATTGGAAGCGGAACTGCCCCAAGTATTTGGCGGATAAGAAGGATGGCAAGGTGAACAAAGGTATATGTGATATACATGTTATTGATGTGTACCTTACTAATGCTCGTAGTAGTACCTGGGTATTTGATACCGGTTCGGTTGCTAATATTTGTAACTCGAAACAGGGACTACGGATTAAACGAAGATTGGCTAAGGACGAGGTGACGATGCGCGTGGGAAACGGTTCCAAAGTCGATGTGATCGCCGCCGGCACGCTACCTCTACATCTACCTTCGGGATTAGTTTTAGACCTAAATAATTGTTATTTGGTGCCAGCGTTGAGCATGAACACTATATCTGGATCTTGTTTATTGCGAGACGGTTATTCATTTAAATCAGAGAATAATGGTTGTTCTATTTTTATGAATAATATCTTTTATGGTCATGCACCCTTGAGGAGTGGTCTATTCTTATTGGATCTCGATTGTAGTGATACACATATTCATAATATTGAAACCAAAAGATGCAAGGTTAATAATGATAGTGCAACTTATTTGTGGCACTGCCGTTTAGGTCATATTGGTGTAAAGCGCATGAAGAAACTCCATAGTGATGGACTTTTGGAATCACTTGATTATGAATCACTTGGTGCTTGCGAACCATGCCTCATGGGCAAGATGACTAAAACTCCGTTCTCCGGAACTATGGAGCGAGCAACAGATTTGTTGGAAATCATACATACCGATGTATGTGGGCCAATGAGTGTTGAAGCTCGCGGCGGGTATCGTTATTTTCTGACCTTCACTGATGATTTGAGCAGATATGGGTATATCTACTTAATGAAGCACAAGTCTGAAACATTTGAAAAGTTCAAAGAATTTCAGAGTGAAGTAGAGAATCATCGTAACAAGAAAATAAAGTTTCTACGATCTGATCGTGGAGGAGAATATTTGAGTTACGAGTTTGGTCTTCATTTAAAACAATGTGGAATAGTTTCACAACTCACGCCATCCGGAACACCACAGCGTAATGGTGTGTCCGAACGTCGTAACCGTACTTTATTGGATATGGTACGATCTATGATGTCTCTTACCGATTTACCACTATCGTTTTGGGGTTATGCTTTAGAGACAGCTGCATTCACGTTAAATAGGGCACCATCTAAATCCGTTGATACGACACCTTATGAACTATGGTTTGGCAAGAAACCAAAGTTGTCGTTTCTTAAAGTTTGGGGCTGCGATGCTTATGTGAAAAAGCTTCAACCTGATAAGCTCGAACCCAAGTCGGAGAAATGTGTCTTCATAGGATACCCAAAAGAGACTGTTGGGTACACCTTCTATCACAAATCCGAAGGCAAGATATTCGTTGCTAAGAATGGATCGTTTCTAGAGAAGGAGTTTCTCTCGAAAGAAGTGAGTGGGAGGAAAGTGGAACTTGATGAGGTAATTGTACCTTCTCCTGAATTAGAAAGTAGTACATCACAGAAAATTGTTCCAGTGATTCCTACACCAATCAGTGAGGAAGTTAATGATGATGATCATGAAACTTTAGATCAAGTTTCTGCTGAACGTCGTAGATCAACCAGAGTACGTTCCGCACCAGAGTGGTACGGCAACCCAGTTCTGGAAATCATGTTACTGGACCATGATGAACCTACGAACTATGAGGAAGCGATGATGAGCCCAGATTCCGCAAAATGGCTTGAGGCCATGAAATCTGAGATGGGATCCAAGTATGAGAACAAAGTATGGACTTTGGTTGACTTGCCCGATGATCGGCAGGCCATCGAAAATAAATGGATCTTCAAGAGGAAGACCGACGCAGACGGTAATGTTACTGTTTACAAAGCTCGACTTGTTGCGAAAGGTTTTCGACAAGTTCAAGGAGTTGACTACGATGAGACTTTCTCACCTGTAGCGATGCTTAAGTCTGTCCGAATCATGTTAGCAATTGCCGCATTTTATGATTATGAAATCTGGCAAATGGATGTCAAAACTGCATTCCTGAATGGATATCTCAAAGAAGAGTTGTATATGATGCAACAAGAAGGTTTTGTCGATCCAAAAGATGCTAACAAAGTATGCAAGCTCCAGCGATCCATCTATGGACTGGTGCAAGCATCTCGGAGTTGGAATATACGCTTTGATGAGGTGATCAAAGCTTATGGTTTTATACAGACTTTTGGAGAAGCCTGTATTTACAAGAAAGTGAGTGGGAGCTCTGTAGCATTTCTAATATTATATGTGGATGACATATTGTTGATTGGAAATGATATAGAATTTCTGGATAGCATAAAAGGATACTTGAATAAGAATTTTTCAATGAAAGACCTCGGTAAAGCTGCTTATATATTAGGCATCAAGATCTATAGAGATAGATCAAGACGCTTAATTGGACTTTCACAAAGCACATACCTTGATAAGATTTTGAAGAAGTTCAAAATGGATCAGTCAAAGAAAGGGTTCTTGCCTGTATTATATGGTATGAAGTTGAGTAAGACTCAATGCCCGACCACTGCAGAAGATATAGAGAAAATGAAAGTCATTCCCTATGCCTCAGCCATAGGATCTATCATGTATGCAATGCTGTGTACCAGACCTGATGTGTGCCTTGCTATAAGTCTAGCAGGGAGGTACCAAAGTAATCCAGGAGTGGATCACTGGACAGCGGTCAAGAACATCCTGAAGTACCTGAAAAGGACAAAGGATATGTTTCTCGTGTATGGAGGTGACAAAGAGCTCGTCGTAAACGGTTACGTCGATTCTAGCTTTGACACTGATCCGGATGACTCTAAGTCACAAACCGGATATGTATTTTTATTGAACGGTGGAGCTGTCAGTTGGTGCAGTTCCAAGCAGAGCGTCGTGGCGGGATCTACGTGTGAAGCGGAATACATAGCTGCTTCGGAAGCAGCAAATGAAGGAGTCTGGATGAAGGAGTTCATATCCGATCTAGGTGTAGTACCTAGTGCATCGGGTCCAATGAAAATCTTTTGTGACAACACTGGAGCAATAGCCTTGGCGAAGGAATCCAGGTTTCACAAGAGAACAAAGCACATCAAAAGACGCTTCAATTCCATCCGTGATCTAGTCAAGGAGGGAGACATAGAGATTTGCAAAATACATACGGATCTGAATGTTGCAGACCCGTTGACTAAGCCTCTTCCACGGGCAAAACATGATCAGCACCAGGACTCCATGGGTGTGAGGATCATCACTTTGTAATCTAGATTATTGACTCTAGTTCAAGTGGGAGACTGAAGGAAATATGCCCTAGAGGCAATAATAAAGATGTTATTTGTATTTCCTTATATCATGATAATTGTCTTTTATTCATGCTAGAATTGTATTAACCGGAAACTTAGTACATGTGTGGATACATAGACAAAACAGTATGTCCCTAGTATGCCTCTACTAGACTAGCTCATTGATCAAAGATGGTTATGTTTCCTAACCATAGACATGAGTTGTCATTTGATCAACGGGATCACATCATTAGGAGAATGATGTGATGGACAAGACCCATCTGTTAGCATAGCACAATGATCGTTTAGTTTTCTGCTATTGCTTTCTTCATGACTTATACATGTTCCTATGACTATGAGATTATGCAACTCCCGAATACCGTAGGAACACCTTGTGTGCTATCAAACGTCACAACGTAACTGGGTGATCATAAAGATGCTCTACAGGTGTCTCCGAAAGTATTCGTGGTGTTGGCATAGATCAAGATTAGGATTTGTCACTCCGAGTGTCGGAGAGGTATCTCTGGGCCCTCTCGGTAACACACATCACAATAAGCCTTGCAAGCAAAAAGACTAATGAGTTAGTCACGAGATGATGTGTTACGGAACGAGTAAAGAGACTTGCTGGTAACGAGATTGAACTAGGTATAGAGATACCGACGATCGAATCTCGGGCAAGTAACATACCGATGACAAAAGGAACAACGTATGTTGTTATGCGGTTTTGACCGATAAAAGATCTTCGTAGAATATGTAGGAGCCAATATGAACATCCAGGTTCCGCTATTGGTTATTGACCGGAGATGAGTCTCGGTCATGTCTACATAGTTCTCGAACCCGTAGGGTCCGCACGCTTAACGTTTGATGACGATCGGTATTATGAGTTTATGAGTTTTGATGTACCGAAGGTAGTTCGGAGTCCCGGATGAGATCACGGACATGACGAGGAGTCTCGGAATGTCCGAGACATAAAGATTGATATTTTGGACGACTATATTCGGACACCGGAAGTGTTCCGGAAAAGTTTCGGATTTAACTGGATTGCCGGAGGGGGTTACCGGAACCCCCTACGAGGGGGGATGGTCCATAGTGGGCCTTGAGGAAAGGAGAGGGGCAGCCCATAGAGGCTGGCCGGCGCCCCACCTAGGGATCCTAGTTGGACTAGGATTGGGGGGGGGGGGGGCGCCACCTCTCCCTCTTTTCCTTTCCCTCTCTTCCTTCTTGATGGACTCCTACTAGGAATAGGATTGCAATCCTATTCCTAGTAGGATTGCCCTAGCCGCACCATAGGAGGCCGGCCGGCCCTCCTCCCTTGCTCCTTTATATACGGGGGCAGGGGGGGCACCCAAAGACACACAAGTTGAATTGTTCTAGCCGTGTGCGGTGCCCCCCTCCACAGAAACACACCTCGGTCATACCGTTGCAGTGCTTAGGCGAAGCCCTGCGCCGGTGAATACATCATATCCGTCACCACGCCGCCGTGCTGACGAAACTCTCCCGTGAAGCTCAACTGGATCAAGAGCTCGTGGGACGTCATCAAGCTGAACGTGTGCTGAACGCGGAGGTGCCGTACGTTCGGTGCTTGATCGGTTGAATCGCGAAGAAGTTCGACTACATCAACCGCGTCACTTGACGCTTCCGCTTCCGGTCTACGAGGGTACGTAGACACACTCTTCCCTCTCGTTGCTATGCATCTGGTAGATAGATCTTGCGTGATCGTAGGAAAATTTTAAAATACTACGTTCCCCAACAGCATGAACCATAGAGAAGTTGGAATACAGTAGGTTTAACACCAATATAAACAAAGAATGTATTCATTGCAGTACCTTTGAGTAGTGGTTTGCTTTCTTATACTAACGGAGCTCATGAGAATTTTTGTCTAAGTTTTGTGTTGTGAAGTTTTCAAGTTTTGAGTATTGCTTTGATGGACCATGGGACAAAGAGTAGCAAAGGCCTAAGCTTGGGGATGCCCATGTCACCCCAAGTAAAATTCAAGACAATCAAAAGCCTAAGCTTGGGGATGCCCCGGGAAGGCATCCCCTCTTTTGTCTTCATCCATCGGTAACTATACTTGGAGCTATATTTTTAATCACCACATGATATGTGTTTTGCTTGGAGCGTCTTGTATAATTTGAGTTTTTGCTTGTTAGTTTTTCACAATCATCCTTGCTGGACACAGCTATTTGAGAGACTTAAATATGGCCTAGGAATTGTTAGAACACTCTATGTGCTTCACTTATATCTTTTGAGTTGAATAGTTTTTGCTCTAGTGCTTCACTTATATCTTTTAGAGCACGGTGGTGGTTATATTTTGTAGAAATTATTGAACTCTCATGCTTCACTTTTATCCATTTGAGAGTCTATTAAAACAGCATGGTAATGTGTTTAGGCTAAAAAACTAGTCTTCGCATGATAGTCATCCAATGTCAATGTAGAAAAAAATATCACACTAAGTGCATTGAATAGAATGAGATGTTCGATGCTTGATAATTGTTTTGAGATATGAGGATAGTGATATTAGAGTCATGCTAGTGGAGTTATTATGAAATTGAGAAATACTTCTATTAAGGTTAGTGACTCCCATAGCATGCACGTATGGTGAACCGCTATGTGACGAAGTTAGAGCATGAGGTATTTGTAAAGTGTCAACCTTTGTGTGGAGGTCGGGGGCGCGTGATGGTTAACTCCTACCAACCTCCCCCCTAGGAGCATGCGTTGATTACTTTGTTTTGATGACTCGCAGATTTTTGCAATAAGTATATGAGTTCTTATCACTAATGTTGAGTCCATGGATTATATGCACTCTCACCCTTCCACCATTGCTAGCCTCTCTTGTACCGCGCAACTTTCGCCGGTACCGTAAACCCACTTATATCCTTCCTCAAAACAACCACCATATCATTCCTCAAAACAGCCACCATACCTACCTATCATGGCATTTCCATAGCCATTCCGAGATATATTGCCATGCAAATTTCCACCGTTCCGCTCATATGACACACTTCATATTGTCATATTGCCATGCATGATCATATAGTTGACATCGTATTTGTGGCAAGGCCACCATGCATTTCATTGCACATACCGATACACCGCCGGAGGCATTCATATAGAGTCATACTTTGTTGTAGTATCGAGTTGTAATATCGAGTTGTAATGAAAGTGTGATGATCATCATTATTAGAGCATTGTACCATGGGAGGAAAGGCTAAATCAATAAAGCCCCTCCGCAAAAAAAGAGAAAAAAAGGAAAAAAAGGCCAAAGAAAAAAGGAAGGCCCAAAAAAAAGAAAAGAAAAAGAAAAGAAAAAAGGGACAATTGCTACTATCTTTTTTCCACACTTGTGCTTCAAAGTAGCACCATGTTCTGTAGAGAGTCTCATGTTTAGTCACTTTCATATACTAGTGGGAATTTTCGTTATAGAACTTGGCTTGTATATTCCAACGATGGGCTTCCTCAAATGCCCTAGGTCTTCGTGAGCAAGCAAGTTGGATGCACACCCACTAGTTTATTTTGTTGAGCTTTCATACATTTTTAGCTCTAGTGCATCCGTTGCATGGCAATCCCTACTCACTCACATTGATATCTATTAATGGGCATCTCCATAGCCCGTTGATACGCCTAGCCGATATGAGACTATCTCCCTCCTTTTTGTCTTCTCCACAACCACCTCTATTCCACCCATAGTGCTATGTTCATGGCTCACGCTCATGTATTGCGTGAAAGTTGAAAGATTTGAAAGAATAGAGTATGAAAACAAGTGCTTGGCTGAAATCGGGGTTGTGCATGATATGAATATTTTGTGTGATGAAGAGGGAGCATAGCCAGACTATATGATTTTGTAGGGATAACTTTATTTAGCCATAGTATTTTGAGAAGACATGATTGCTTTGTTAGTATGCTTGAAGTATTGTTATTTCTTGTGTCAATATAGACTTTCATCTTGAATCTTTCAGATCTGAACATTCATGCCACAATTAAGAGAATTACATTGAAAAACTATGTTGGTTAGCATTCCATATCAAAAATTCTTTGTTTATCATTTACCTGCTCGAGGACGAGCATGAATTAAGCTTGGGGATGCTTGATACGTCTCCAACATATCTATAATTTTTTATTGTTCCATGCTATTATTTATGAAATCTTGGATGTTCAATGGGCTTTATCTTACACTTTTATATCATTTTTGGGACTAACCTACTAACCCAAAGGCCCAGTCCAGATTGCTGTTTTTTTGCCTGTTTCAAGGTTCTGCAGAAAAAGAATATCAAACAGAGTCCAAACGGAATGAAACCTTCCCAAGAGATATTTTTGGAGAAAATCACGCTCGGAGAACTTGAGAACCATGTCAGAAGAGCCACGAGGGGCCCACGAGGGTAGGGGGCGCGCCCCCCTTCCCAGGGCGCGCCCCCTGCCTCGTGGGGCCCCCGTGACTCCCCCGGTGTCCTCCTTCGTCCTATATAAGTCTACACACCCTGAAACCATCAGCAACAGAGAGAAAACACTAATTCCACCGCCGTAACCTTCTGTTCCCATGGGATCCCATCTTGGAGCCTGTTCCGGAGCTCCACCGGAGGGGGATCCATCACGGAGTTCATCATCATCATCATCATCGCCCTCACCATGAGTTGTGAGTAGTTTTCCACACACCTTCGGGTCCATAGCTAGTATCTAGATGGCTTCTTCTCTCTCTGGATCTCAATACAAAGTTCTCCCCGGTCTTCGAGGAGATCTATTCGATGTAATCTCTTTTTGCGGTGTGTTTGTCGAGATTCGATGAATTCCGAGTTTATGATCAAGGTTATCTATGAAAGATATTTGGTTCTTCTCTGAACTTTTTATGTGTGCTCATAATATCCTTGCAAGTCTCTTCGAATTATTGGTTTGGTTTGGCCTACTAGATCTATAGTTTTTGCAATGGGAGAAGTGCTTGGCTTTGGATTCAATCTTGCGGTGTCCTTTCCAAGTGACAATAGGGGCAGCAAGGCACGTATTGTATTGTTGCCATCGAGGATCAAAAGATGGGGTTTATATCATATTGCTTGAGTTTATCCCTCTACATTATGTCATCTTGCTTAAGGCGTTACTCTGTTCTTATGAACTCAATACACTAGATGCATGCTGGATAGCGGTCGATGTGTGAGGTAATAGTAGTAGAAGCAGGCAGGAGTCGGTCTACTTGTCTCGGACGTGATGCCTATATACAATGATCATGCCTAGATAGTCTCATAATTATTCACTTTTCTATCAATTGCTCGACAGTAATTTGTTTACCCGCCATAGAATATCGCTATCATGAGAGAAGCCACTAGAGAAAACTATGGCCCCCGGGTCTATTGTCAACATATCAATCTACATCTACTTTACTTTTACCGCTTTTATTTGCTGTTTTATTAAACTAAAAATACCAAAAATATAAACTATCATCTCTATCAGATCTTACTTTCGTAAGTGACCGTAAAGGGATTGACAACCCCTTATCGCGTTGGCTGCGAAGTTCTTATTTGTTTGTGCAGGTGCGAGGGACTCGCGCGTGGTCTCCTACTGGATTGATACCTTGGTTCTCAAAAACAGAGGGAAATACTTACGCTACTGTACTGCATCTCCCTTTCCTCTTGGAGGGAATACAACGCAAGCTCAAGAGGTAGCAGAGATCTATTCGATGTAATCTCTTTTTGCGGTGTGTTTGTCGAGATCCGATGAATTGTGGGTTTATGATAAAGATTATCTATGAGAAATATTTGGTTCTTCTCTGAACTTTTTATGTGTGCTCATAATATCCTTGCAAGTCTCTTCGAATTATTGTTTTGGTTTGGCCTACTAGATCTATAGTTCTTGCAATGGGAGAAGTGCTTGGCTTTGGGTTCAATCTTGTTGTGTCCTTTCCCAGTGATAGTAGGGGCAGCAAGGCACATATTGTATTGTTACCATCGAGGATAAAAAGATGGGATTTATATCATATTGCTTGAGTTTATCCCTCTACATCATGTCATCTTGCTTAAGGCGTTACTCTGTTCTTATGAACTCAATACACTAGATGCATGCTGGATAGCGGTCGATGTGTGGAGTAATAGTAGTAGATGCAGAATCGTTTCGGTCTACTTGTCTCGGACGTGATGCCTATATACAATGATCATGCCTATATAGTCTCATAATTATTCGCTTTTCTATGAATTGCTCGACAGTAATTTGTTTACCCGCCGTAGAATATCACTATCATGAGAGAAGCCACTAGAGAACACTATGCCCCCCGGGTCTATTCTCAACATATCAATCTACATCTACTTTACTTTTACCGCTTTTACTTTCTATTCTTATAAACACAAATACCAAAAATATAAACTATCATCTCTATCAGATCTCACTTTCGTAAGTGACCGCAAAGGGATTGACAACCCCTTATCGTGTTGGCTGCAAAGTTCTTATTTGTTTGTGCAGGTGCGAAGGACTCGCGCGTGGTCTCCTACTGGATTGATACCTTGGTTCTCAAAAACCGAGGGAATACTTACGCTACTGTGTTGCATCTCCCTTTCCTCTTCGAGGGAGTACAACGCAAGCTCGAGAAGTAGCAACCCACAACCTATTGAAGATAGCTTTCCTGATGAACAATTAGCTGTCATAAATACTTCTCGTACTGCTCCATGGTATGCTGATTATGCTAATTACATTGTTGCTAAGTTTATACCTCGTAGCTTCACATACCAGCAAAAGAAAAAGTTCTTCTATGATTTGAGACATTACTTCTGGGATGACCCACATCTTTATAGAGAAGGAGTAGATGGTATTATTAGACGTTGTATACCTGAGCATGAACAGGAACAGATCCTACGCAAGTGCCACTCCGAAGCTTATGCAGCACACCATGCTGGAGATAGAACTGCACATAAGGTATTACAATCTGGTTTTTATTGGCCTACTCTCTTCAAGGATGCTCGTAAGTTTGTTTTATCTTGTGATGAATGTCAAAGAATTTAAATACATTATAACTGAGCACTTTTTCCTGCCCTCTCAGGCTATTAGGGTTTTCAGTCGTCGGATCATCAGCTTGGGCATTCCCAACCGTTAGATTTGTTGTGAATCGCACTAATCAGGCTTGGTTCGCTGTTAACAAGCGCGAACCGTCCTGGGCCGCTTCTCTGGCTGCTTTTCTCGGCGTCTCTGGTCAAATTCGGCCCAATGGGCCTTTAGTAGCTTCCTACGAGGTTTTCCTTGTATATAAAATAAAAACTGTCGTTTCGTTCAGCAACCCCTTCGCGTTGCGGCCTCCATGGGCGACTTTCACGTGGCGGCCGACGTTGGGCGCTGGTGGCTCGCATGGAGACCGACCCTCTGAACCGACCGACGCGACCGGCCGGGTCGCCTTGCCAAGCCGCGCGACAGGTGCAGCTAACCGTCCGTCGGGTCACCTCACCAAGAACTCAATGGAGCAGTGGCGGAACATTGAACCATCGGTTGTTGTTTGGAGTTGAATCGCCGTCAATTGATTGAGGAAGTAATCAGAGTCCACTAAATGTCAATCGATGCGAGCACTCTCCGTTGGCTGATAATTGAAGGTCAGTTACCAATGTCAATTCACCTCTTCCTCCCGTCCACGGGGGTCTATATTATATCCATCTTCTTGCTGCTCCTTCCTCACTCCCCTCACTTTGGCAGAACCTTCTCTTGCAGCCAAGGAGAAACATAGGTCGCTAATTTATCTTTCCTGTTCTTCCTGTCGTCCATTGTTCATACCTCCCCTTCCCCCCTAATTATTCATCTAATGATGATAGATTTTCCTTTTGATATTGTTCTCTGTACTAGAAAATTAATGCATGTTCTCTATCTTGACATATTTGATATCGGTTCTGCTAGATTGGCTGGTTCTGCTAGATCAGAAGTTTTAGGGACTAACCATTTGGAATATGAGGCACTATTTTCAACTTCAATGATTTGTTGCTGATGGGCCTCTAACCCCTCGTTGGTTACCCCAAGTGGAAGGTGTGAGATGCAGTGTTGTGGAAGTTTTTCCCTTAGCAAAGATGCCAAGGATCAAATCCCCAGAGACTCCTAGGTTCAACAAGTAGGTGTCAACTGCTAACGGCGCCAGATATTAGCAATCAACGTGGACCTGCACACAGATACAAATAACTTTGCTCCCAACGAGTACAGAGAGGTTGTCAATCCCTCCGGCCTTATAGTTCACAAAGGATTAAACGCAAATGATAGTAGTGATAGATAATGTTTGCAATAGTAAATAATAGCGAAAAGTAAATAGCGGATGTGATCAATGATGGTAATACGGACCGGAGTCTCATGATGTTCACTAGTGATGTCTCTCTCCCAAAAGACGATAAAACAGCTATGTGAGGTAAACGAATTACAGCTGGGCAATTGACAGGACCACGAACGCAAACCAATGCTGACTACATTGCAAGAAAGGTTGAGGTTCAAAGCATGGGCGGTACGCCAAAGTAAGTAGACCGAAATCCATCAATATCTACTACTAATCATCCACCTTGAGATATCTATCCAGAACATCTCGCTGGTATTAAGTTGCGAGCCCCACCCATAGTGTAAACTCAAAGCAACAGACAACTGCATTAAAAGAACTTTGCGTAAAGTAAACAATCCTTGCACCCGCGGGCACAAGCACCGTTGTTTTCCCCCTTGTGGCAACAGCACATCCCCTAGACTCATGTTTCTGTCACTCAAGCTAGTCATCGAGGGGCATGAACCCACAATCAAGCATAACGTTCCCTCTTGGAGTCACTACATATTACTTGGCCAAAGCAATAAATAACAATGGAGAACATGCAAGAATTACTTATGAACATAAATATAAAAGAGGTAGATCAAATATATTACTCAATCACAATCTGAACATAATCTCATAATCCATCGGATCCCAGCAAACTTATCATAGCAACAGCATAAGGATTACATATGTGCCTCGATCATGTAGGGCAGCTCACGAGGACTAATTAGTGAAGCACAAGAACGGGAGGAGAACATCACATAGCTACTGGTCATGGACTCATGGTCCAAGGGAGACTACTCACAACTCATCCGGGAGGCGTCCATGGTGGTGGAGAAGCTCCCGATGGTGATCCTCCCCTCCGGTAGGGTGCCGGGAAGAGTTCTCCTGGTGCTCCCGATCTTGGAAGCGGCGGCGGCGGCGGAACAGAGATGAGATCGCGAAAAAGAGTTCCCGTCCCGAGGGTTTCGAAGGATGCTCTAAATATATGCCGAAGGGGGGCACCAGACGGGGCTCGGGGGGCCCAGGCGCCCCCCCCGGCGCGGCCCAGGGGGGGGGGGGCGCCGCCAGGGCGCCTGGGGCCCTGGTGGCCCCCCCGGCTGTACTTCGGGCGCAAGGTAGGTTCTGGAACGCTGATTTTTTATATAATTTTTCTGGATTTTTCCTGACAGTTCTCGTAATGTGAAAACCTGAAATACAAAAACAGCAGAAAACAGAAACTGGCACTGGGGTGCACTGGATTAGTAGGTTAGTCCAAATATGATCAAAAGTGTATGGAAGTGTATAAATTTCATAGCAATATCACCCAAAAGTGGCATGGAGCAAGCAGAAATTATAGATACATTTTGGACGTATCAACATCCCCAAGCTTAATTCATGCTCGTCCTCGAGTAGGTAAATGATAACAAGAATAATTTCTGTGGTGACATGCTATTAACCATATAGGACTTTTTATAGTCATATGACAAAAGCTTACTGAGACAATGATTCTATAGTAATTAAGTTGCCTCATGAAAAACTCACAAAAGACTGAAAGATTTACAATATGAAACTGAAACATCAAAAAGATTTGCAATGAACATGATGTGCAAATATGATAAAGTGATATCTAGCTTTCCCCCTTTAGTGAAGCAAAACATAAATGCAGGGGCACCTTCAAGGTTTAAGTGATGACTAGATACAATGATTTCAAAATAAACGATATCACAATCATGCAAAAGACAATGCTACTTTGGAACAATGCACATTACACTTAGAATGACAATCATGCTCTCAGTAGTTGGTGCTTGAAGAAAGAGGGTGGAGACTCAAAAAGTAAAAGAATGGTTATGTGCTAGAGCTTTTTATTTTGAAAACATAGAAGCAATTTTGTCAACGGTAGTAGTACTTCATATGTGTCATGCATAAGACATCCTATAAGTTGCAAGCCTCATGCATCGAATACCAATAGTGCTTGCACCTTGTCCTAATTAGCTCGAATTTCCATTGGTTATCATTGCATTACATATGTTTCAACCAAGTGTCACAAAGGGGTACCTCTATGCCACCTGTACAAAGGTCCAAGGAGATAAATCGCATTTGATTTCTCGTTTTTGATAGATCTCAACTTGAGGACATCCATACCGGGACAACATAGAAAATAGATGATGGACTCCTCTTTAATGCATAAGCATATTCTCATAAGAGATTGAGGATTAATGTCCAAGCTAAAACTTCCACCATGATACATGGCTTTGGTTGGCGGCCCAATGTTCTTCTCTAACAATATGCATACTCATTCAACCCATGGCAAATCACCCTTACTTCAGACAAGACGAACATGCATAGCAACTCACATGATATTCAACAAAAGTGTGACAGTTGATGGCGTCCCCAGAAACATGGTTACCGCTCAGCAAACAACTTATAAGAAATAAGATACATAAGCAACATATTCTTTACCACAATAGTTTTGAAGCTAGTTTCCCATGAGCTATGTATTGCAAAGTTAGTCTGCTTAGTACAGGTGGAGGTTAGCAAAAGACTGGGAGCGACCAACTAAGAGAGCAATGACGGTCATAATCATGCAGAGCGACAAAGCAACATTGAATCAGGCATGGTAGTTATATCGCTACTCAGAAATAAAAGATCATCAAGGCTTGACAGACTTTCTTTACAGTCTTAAATATGCGTGAGCATACGCCAAGTCAATCAAAATAAATTCTTGAAGGAAGATATTACTTAACCATACCACATCATAGGCAAACAAATCATGTTGGTACTCCAATAACACATTGGGAATCCCCCAGCTATTTGAGACTAACCACAAGAAAACCTGAACTACTAAGCGCCATTATGCAAGTAGCATCTTTATCATAGACATATCAACCAATGCAACGGAAGCAAACTCTCTTAATACGATAAGCATGATAATTAAAGAGAGTTCAAGCAACCAACTAAACAAAAGCTCTTTGAAAAGATAAGCATGAATACTAAGAGCTGAACATGATAGTAGCTATTAAAAGACAAAGAACACACACAGCAAAGATAGACATGAAAATTCTATGTTATGTTCTAGGTAGAAGTGGAGCGTGTTTCTCTCCCACATAAAGAACGCTGAGTTCCGACTCGTTATGAAAAACTAAAAAGAAAACTAAAAGCAAGACGCTCCAAGCATAGCACTTAACACATGAAGTGATAAAAATATAGCGGAACGAAAGATGAACTGATAATGTTGATGGAGAAGGGGATGCACGGGGGCATCCCCAAGCTTAGACGCTTGAGTCTCCTTGAATATTTCTTGGGGGTGCACGGGGGCATCCCCAAGCTTGAGCGCTTGACACTCCTGAATCTTTTTATCATCTTCCCTCGCACACTTGAAAACTCCCTTCATACATAACTCATCATAATCTGATTAGCGAGGTTAGTACCCTTAATAAAATAATTGTTCCTTGCTGGAAATAAAGATATTCTTGAAGTTCTACTGTTTCTCAAGATTGCCAAAAGGTTTTTGCAAAGAAAAAGCAAGCTCTTGATTTGCAAAATGAAGGAAAGGCAAAACAGGACAGAATCTGTGAAAAACAGAACAGCAGGTAGTAATTGATTTGTTCGGGGTACTTCTGCAACTCAAATCAAAAAACTCAGAACAGACGCACGAAAGACAATTATATAGAGAACGCTGTCGAAAAAATTCAAACCAAAAAGATGATCTGGTGATTTTATACGAATTTTCCTATCCAAGGACAGAATCTGTTTCCTGGACAGCACCTCACAACTTTTGAACTTTCTAGCAATCAGAGGCTATACTTGGCACAAATATGAAAAGAAAAGATACAATGATGATGCTACTGTAGTAAACAACATCAAGACACAACAAAAGCAAAATATAAAAATTTATTCATGTGGGCTGCCTCCCAAAAGCGCTTTCTTTTATGCCTTTAAGCTAGGCATAAGACTTTAATGATGCTCTTGTAGGAATAAGAATTGAAGAACAATAGAGAGCATCAAGAAGCAAATAACAAACACATTTAAGCCTAACATGCTTCCTATCCATAGGAATATTGCAATAGAATAATTCATTGAAGCACAAAGCAATAAGCATAGGAAGACAAAACAAGTGCAGCTTCAAAACCTTCAACATAAAGAGAGGGAACTTAATATTATTAGAATATCTATAAGCATATGTTCCCTTCTCATAATAATTTTCAGTGGGATCACGAATAAACTCAACAATATAAGCATCACATAAAGCATTGTTACCATGATCCACATGCAAAAAGGTACTCTTACTCTCCACATAAGCATCATGAAGAGGATAAAACTTAGTATAAAAGAGAGACATGAGCTCTTGCCAATCAAGCAAGTGCGAGTTATCGAGAAGCTTATACCAATCTGAAGCTTTATCTATAAGTGATACGGCGAACAATGTCCTCATGAAAAACTCCCTTGATACACCTGCAAGCTTAAATAATGAACATAATTGTGACAGATATAGCAAGTGTTCACCGGGATGTCTGTCTCCTGCATAACGATTAGCCAAAACATAATTGATAATACCAGCTAGTATTTTATAGGCACAATTTCAGTAGGGGGAGGAGCAACCACCGCAGGTGTGGGGCATCTTCCCGCAAGCAACGATCCAATAGCAAGGTTGTCCATTAGCATAACTGGTGAAAAGACATAAAGAAAACTGAAAGGTAAACTAACAAGACTAAAAGCAAAGGTAAAAGATAGCGTGCAACTCCCCTATCCTGAAGAGTGGAGTCCCCGGCAATGGCGCCAGAAAAACTCCTTGATGGGCCTCTAACCCCTCGTTGGTTACCCCAAGTGGAAGGTGTGAGATGCAGTGTTGTGGAAGTTTTTCCCTTAGCAAAGATGCCAAGGATCGAATCCCCAGAGACTCCTAGGTTCAACAAGTAGGTGTCAACTGCTAACGGCGCCAGATATTAGCAATCAATGTGGACCTGCACACAGATACAAATAACTTTGCTCCCAACGAGTACAGAGAGGTTGTCAATCCCTCCGGTCTTGTAGTTCACAAAGGATTAAACGCAAATGATAGTAGTGATAGATAATGTTTGCAATAGTAAATAATAGCGAAAAGTAAATAGCGGATGTGATCAATGATGGTAATATGGACCGGAGTCTCATGATGTTCACTAGTGATGTCTCTCTCCCAAAAGACGATAAAACAGCTATGCGAGGTAAACGAATTACAGCTGGGCAATTGACAGGACCACGAACGCAAACCAATGCTGACTACATTGCAAGAAAGGTTGAGGTTCAAAGCATGGGCGGTACGCCAAAGTAAGTAGACCGAAATCCATCAATATCTACTACTAATCATCCACCTTGAGATATCTATCCAGAACATCTCGCTGGTATTAAGTTGCGAGCCCCACCCATAGTGTAAACTCAAAGCAACAGACAAGTGCATTAAAAGAACTTTGCGTAAAGTAAACAATCCTTGCACCCGCGGGCACAAGCACCGTTGTTTTCCCCCTTGTGGCAACAGCACATCCCCTAGACTCATGTTTCTGTCACTCAAGCTAGTCATCGAGGGGCATGAACCCACAATCAAGCATAACGTTCCCTCTTGGAGTCACTACGTATTACTTGGCCAAAGCAATAAATAACAACGGAGAACATGCAAGAATTACTTATGAACATAAATATAAAAGAGGTAGATCAAATATATTACTCAATCACAATCTGAACATAATCTCATAATCCATCGGATCCCAGCAAACTCATCATAGCAATAGCATAAGGATTACATATGTGCCTCGATCATGTAGGGCAGCTCACGAGGACTAATTAGTGAAGCACAAGAACGGGAGGAGAACATCACATAGCTACTGGTCATGGACTCATGGTCCAAGGGAGACTACTAACAACTCATCCGGGAGGCGTCCATGGTGGTGGAGAAGCCCCCGATGGTGATCCTCCCCTCCGGCAGGGTGCCAGGAAGAGTTCTCCTGGTGCTCCCGATCTTGGAAGCGGCGGCGGCGGCGGAACAGAGATGAGATCGCGAAAAAGAGTTCCCGTCCCGAGGGTTTCGAAGGACGCTCTAAATATATGCCGAAGGGGGGCACCAGACGGGGCTCGGGGGGCCCAGGCGCCCCCCCGGCGCGGCCCAGGGGGGGGCGCCGCCAGGGCGCCTGGGGCCCTGGTGGCCCCCCCGGCTGTACTTCGGGCGCAAGGTAGGTTCTGGAACGCTGATTTTTTATATAATTTTTCTGGATTTTTCCTGACAGTTCCCGTAATGTGAAAACCTGAAATACAAAAACAGCCGAAAACAGAAACTGGCACTGGGGTGCACTGGATTACTAGGTTAGTCCAAATATGATCAAAAGTGTATGGAAGTGTATAAATTTCATAGCAATATCACCCAAAAGTGGCATGGAGCAAGCAGAAATTATAGATACGTTTTGGACGTATCAGTTGCCTGAGTGTATTATGTTCAGTCCCCGCATTTGGCAGTTGCCCAGATCGGTAATGGTATCATTGTTGGTTTGCTGCAGTATTCTTTGACAAAGTGCATACTTTAACTTAGAGTAATCACTAATTCCTTGTAATCTCTTGCTATGTTAAGGCATTCGTGCTTCAAACATGACTATGCTCAGTTCTCTTTGAAATTTATTCACATGCTTAGTGGTGTATTAATCTCATGTGCCTAGCTTTCTAGAAATGTATGATATATGAAGATTCACCATATGTAATCTTTTGGCACATAAGTATGTTTGGGTTTAGAATACCTCTGACCGCTCACTAAGGCAGAGGTGACCGGTCGATGGGTTCAAGAAAATCAATTCGAAGCTGGGTTGCAGGTGGAGAGGCGAGCCAGGCGACCACTCACTAATGCGGGGTGAGGCGAAATATGCTCGACTGTTCGGCTGTCCCGTGAATCTGATATTGCTCTGTGGTTTGAACTTTCAAGAAGGCAATAATTCTTCAGTTCCTAGAGGCATTCATGGCGGATAATGTGGGAGTGAGCCACTCACCGGTGTCGATTAATGGTGGTGTACGATGTGTCACGCATGTGAAGAGAAATTGCAGAAAGCTTAGGAGACCATAATTCGTCCCCCCGATCAGATTACGACATCCACAAATCTCCATTAATCAGCTAAACCTTCCACATGAAGATACAAAGAACATATTTTTTCTGGGTGAAAGAAATTCTTGGTTAACTGTGTTGTTGGTTCTTGGTTTTAAAATAATATTTAGCTTCAGTTGAGCTCAATCATCAATTGGCTTTAGGGCAATCTCTATTCTTCTCAGATTTCCGTGTTAGAGCATAGTACCTTCTCTAAATTAAAATGTCTTCATGAAGTCATCGACCTAGGAGTTAAATAAATGGGTGAGAGATAGAGAAGTAGTATATGAATGAAATTTATCGTGTACAATTGATTTTTTTGGTCAAAGAAATTCTTACTAAAGTACAATTGTATTTTTCCTGCTTGTTTTTCTTAAGATTTACCTTCAGTCTAGGTCAATCATCAAGTGCTTTCATGGTAATCTCTATTGGTAGCAGATTTTCATGTTAGAGCAAAGGATATGTACTCGAAATTAAGATGTCATCATGAATTTATCTAGCTCAAGATAGGGAACAAGAATTAGAAGTTGGATAAAAAGCAGGGGGTGGAAAAGTAGTACAGTAATGAATTTCATCTTGTAGGGTTGCGTCAGCATATTACAAATATTCCAGTGAAACATGCGCGAGATAACTATTTGCTATTGTCCAGTTTATCGTGCTAAAACACTACCAGTTACACCAAACATCAGTTTAGTATCATGTTCATGTCAAGGATCGGAAGGGTTAGGAACATAGAGAGAAGATGATAATTATGAACAGAGGAGAGATATACTATGTTTTAACTAGATAGATGATGTGGTAAAGCAGAATTTGATTAGGTGTCAAGTTCATAGCTTCTGGACATTTGATCAGATATACTAAATACTTCCTTCTGTAGAACGAATAGTAGCTACAGGAGCACATCGCTGTATGACGCTCACCCACATAACTGAATTGTGGAGCTGCACTGAACACTATCGGGAAGATTAGAATTTGTGTGGTTTTGTTGTTGCAAAGAAGTAAATGAAGTAATAATATTTTTAATATCAGGAAATAGACATAGAAATGTGCCTGCGCTACCTCTAATTTTCTGGATGCCAGCAGTGTCCAACTGTATAAATTTTCTTGTACATTCTGTACTTTTTATCATTGTATCTATTTGATAGTCACTTTTACATGAAATGCAAAGCTTCCTATTGTGCCTTTTAAGAATTAATTACATTTCTATGTTTATAGGGGGGGGGGGTCAATGGATCCAGGTAGCAGTTGTCAGACTATCACATGAGTCGCTAACAAATGAGCATTACATGTGATCATATCTGTACAGGATTAGCATTCTGTATGATGTGCTCAATGGGAAGAAAGCCGCTCTTGCCTACCTTAAAATAAAGGAATAAAATGATGACGGATGTAGGAAGGAGGTACACCCATTATCAGTCTATCGGAACAGAAGGTCATTAAGCAGGAGTAGAAGTTGGCATAGTTATGTTATATCTGTAATGCGGACAGTATATAAACCAAAGTTATGCATATGGTTGTCTTCTGGTACATGAGTTGCCAATGAAGATATTCACAAGCGGGGCATCGTTACAATTTTGTTGGAATAATTTTTTACTACCGTTTTACTGCAGCTACTCTCTCCGTCCCAAAATAACCGTCTTAACTTTGTATTAAATTTAGTGTAAAGTTGTATTAAACTTAAGACACTTACTTTTGGATAAATGAAGTATTATAGTATTCCATACATTACTGGAAAAATAATCCATACATTCCTTAGTGCGCACTTTTTTCTTTGCCTTTGTTACTTCATCCCTCTTCGGTTGTTTAGAACCCACAAAATCAAACTGGTACCAACCTTCTTACCCTCTAACATTATCCTACAAAAAGTAATAATCAACTTAAACAACTTATCCATCAATAGCTAACATGCTCGCATCAAAATAAACATAACAAAGGTATGCACAATAATATTAATTTCAGGTTTCAAAATCCAGGTCAAAAACACGATTCATGGCTATGACAATTGTATCACATGATTGAAATATTACCCTTAAATATAGTGCAATTAGTTATAGCACACGATCAAACTACTACACTTATAGCACACGATCAAACTACTACACTTAAATACAGTTGCATCCATCATAATATTATAGTGCCAAAATATATGGGCGCAGCAACGCGCGCCTACGACTGTCTAGTTGGTAATATCAGTAGACGTCAAGAAATGCCTATGAATTATTCACTTGTTATTGAACCATTTGATGTTTGGGGCTTTGATTATATGGGACCGTTTCCCGCCTCTAATGGGTACACGCATATTCTAGTTGTTGTTGATTACGTTACTAAGTGGGTAGAAGCTATTCCAACTAGTAGTGCTGATCATAACACCTCTATTAAGATGCTTAAAGAAATTATTTTTCCGAGGTTTGGAGTCCCTAGATACCGAATGACTGATGGTGGTTCACACTTTATTCATGGTGCTTTCCGTAAAATGCTTGCAAAGTATGATGTTAACCATAGAATTGCATCCCCTTATCACCCTCAGACTAGTGGTCAAGTAGAACTAAGTAATAGGGAGTTGAAATTAATTTTGCAAAAGATAGTTAATAGGTCTAGAAAGAATTGGTCCAAGAAACTTGATGACGCACTATGGGCCTATAGAACTGCATACAAAAATCCTATGGGTATGTCTCCATATAAGATGGTTTATGGAAAAGCTTGTCACTTACCTCTTGAGCTAGAACATAAGGCATATTGGGCTATTAAAGAGCTCAATTATGATTTCAAACTTGCCGGTGAGAAGAGGTTATTTGACGTTAGCTCTCTTGATGAATGGAGAACCCAGGCCTATGAGAATGCCAAGTTGTTTAAAGAAAAAGTTAAAAGATGGCATGACAAAAGGATACAAAAGCGTGAGTTTAACGTAGGTGATTATGTCTTGCTATACAACTCTCGTTTAAGATTTTTTCCAGGAAAACTTCTCTCTAAGTGGGAAGGACCTTACGTTATCAAGGAGGTCTATCGTTCCGGTGCCATAAAAATCAATAACTTCGAAGGCACAAATCCGAAGGTGGTGAACGGTCAAAGAATCAAACATTATATCTTAGGTAATCCTATAAATGTTGAAACCAATGTTATTGAAACCGTAACCCCGGAGGAATACATAAGGGACACTTTCCAGAACGATTCAGACTCAGAAAAGGAAGAGGTATGTGGTACGGTAAGTAAACCGAGTCCAAAACAGTTCTAAAGGCAATTTTTCACCATTTTGGAATATTTAGAAAAATAGAAAAATATGTGGCAGTCCGGAAGAGACACGAGGCATCCACGAGGGTGGAGGGCGCGTGATACGTCCAAAACGTATCTATAATTTCTGCTTGCTCCATGCCTCTTTTGGGTGATATTGCTATGATATTTATACACTTCCATACACTTTTGATCATATTTGGACTAACCTATTAACTCAGTGCACCCCAGTGCCAGTTTCTGTTTTCTGCTGTTTTCGTATTTCAGGTTTTCCCATCACGTAAACTGCCAGAAAAATCCCGGAAAAATTAGATAAAAAATCAGCATTCCAGAAGCTTCCCGGCAGCCGAAGTAGGACCGGAGGGGGGCCACCAGGGCTCCAGGCGCCCTGGTGGCGCGGCCCCCCTCCTGGCCGCGCCGGGGGGCGCCTGGGCCCCCCAGGCCTCCGTTGATGCCCCCCTTTGGCATATATTTAACACGCGTCCCGAAACCCTCGAGAGGGGAACCCTTTTTCGCGATCTCATCTCTGTTCCGCCGCCGCCGCGCTTCCAAGATCGGGAGCACCAGGAGAACTCTTCCCGGCACCCTGCCGGAGGGGAGGATCACCACCGGGAGCCTCTCCACCACCATGGACGCTTACCGGATGAGTTGTGAGTAGTCTCCCTTGGACCATGGGTCCATGACCAGTAGCTATGTGATGTTCTCCTCCCGTTCTTGTGCTTCACTAATTAGACCTCGTGAGCTGCCCTACATGATCGAGGCACATATGTAATCCTTATGCTGTTGCTATGATGAGTTTGCTGGGATCCGATGGATTGTGAGATTATGTTCAGATTGTGTTGGAGTAATATATTTGATTTACCTCTTTTATATTTATGTTCATAAGTAATTCTTGCATGTTCTCCGTTGCTATTTATTGCTTTGGCCAAGTAGTAGGTAGTGACTCCAAGAGGGAACGTTATGCTCGATTGTGGGTTCATGCCCCTCGATGACTAGCTTGAGTGACAGAAACATGAGTCTAGGGGATGTGTTGTTGCCACAAGGGGGAAAACAACGGTGCTTGTACTCGCGGGTGCAAGGATTGTTTACTTTACGCAAAGTTCTTTTAATGCAGTTGTCTGTTGCTTTGAGTTTACACTATGGGTGGGACTCGCAACTTAATACCAGCGAGATGTTCTGGATAGATATCTCAAGGTGGATGATTAGTAGTAGATGCATATGGATTTCGGTCTACTTGCTGATACGTCCAAAATGCATCACTATTTTGTATCATAACTCATGTTTATTCATTGATATATTTCACGTTATGATGATGTTCTTATGTTGTTTTGGTCTATTTTACACAGTTTGCAACTTTCCGGTGCCGGAACAGCAGACGCAGGATTCAGCAGGAAAAAGTGGATACTGAGTTGCTGAAGAAGAACACCTCCAAATTACCTGAAAATTGACGGGAGGTATTTTTCAGACGAATAACGAAGACACGCAAAAGGGGAGTCAGAGGGGGGCCACAGGGTGCCCAGGCGGCCTGGGGGCGCGCCCCCCCCCTGGCCGCACCCGGGGGGCGCCTGGAGCCCCTGGCCCACCTCTGGTCGCCCCCTTTTGCATATATGTTCTCCGTCCCCCGAAAACCCTAGGAACGGGACTTTTTACGGAGTTCCGCCGCCGCTTCGAGGCGGAAACCTACAGAGAAGAAAAGGGCATCTCCGGTGGGCAGATTCCGCCGGGGAGATCACCTCCCGGAAGGGGAGATCGTCGCCATCGTCATCACCATCGTCACGGGCATCATCGAGATCATCATCAACATCATCCCCAACACCAGCACCATCTCCATCTTCATCCAAATCTCATCTTACCATCGCAACTCGTGTTGTATCTCGTACTACCTATCCTCTCTACTCCATTGGTGTTGATTACTACTTTGTGGTGAATGCTATTGAGTTTTGTTGGAGAAATATTATTATGTCCAGATTGTTTATCACATATTTATCCCCACTGATCATGATCTCTTTTATGTCTTGTGAGTAGTTACCTTAGTTCTTGAGGACATGGGGGAAGTCTTGTTGTTAGTAGTCATATGCTGTTGAAGTAATATGTGTTGTTTGATACTTAAGTTGCGTTGTCATTCTACTAGTGGTGTTGCGTGAGTCGAACACCCAACACTTCGCCTTATTAAGGACCTAGGAGAATACATTGTGTATAAAGAATGCTTATGGTGGGTTGCCGGAGTGACAGAAACCTGAACCCCATTTCGCACGCTTTTGCATAAGGGAATAATGGATCCTCGATCGTATTGCTATGGTTAGGCTTTTGCCTTAAATTCTATCTTGTATTTGCGGATGCTTGCAAGGTGTTTAATCATAAGAGTGCATTCATCTTAGTCTAGAGAGTGCACTAGCATAGATCCACCCACTCAACACTTATCAACACATATCATAGTATCGATACGGAATATGGCGAAAGCACATGACTACCTCTCCCGTGTGTCCTCAAGAACGCTTTAGTCTTTATAAGTTCAGTTGCTAGGCCTCTTCTTTGCTAAGAAAGGATTGGGCCACTTGTTACTCTCAGTACCTTTTACATTACTTGCCTTTACATTCCCGTTGCTTATATCGAGAAAACCCCTAAAAGTTATCTTTCAGTGCTTGCAGTAATTTCTTGCTCAGAATCGCTTATCAATACCTTCTGCTCCTCGTTGGGTTCGACACTCTTACTTATCGAAAACGCTGCAACAGATCCCTTACGGTTGAGGGTCATCAAGTAACATTTTCTGGCGCCGTTGCCGGGGAGTGTAGCGCTATTGCTAAAGTGAAACTGGTAAGAAAGTCTTTTTATAATTCTGTTTTTATTTTTGCTATTGCTGCTCTTTGTCCTTATGGATAACCCTATTATTGGAGCGTTGCTTGCGGGAAGACGCCCCACACCTGTGGTGGTTGATCCTCCCCCTACTGAAATTGTGCCTTATAAAATACCAGCTGGCATTATCAATTATGTTTTGGCTAATCGTTATGCAGGAGACAGACATCCCGGTGAACACTTGCTATATTTGTCACGACTATGTTCATTATTTAAGCTTGCAGGTGTATCGAGGGAGTTTGTCATGAGGAAATTGTTTGTTGTATCACTTATAGATAAAGCTTCAGATTGGTATGGGCTTCTCGATAACTCACACTTGCTGGACTGGCAGGAGCTTATGTCTCTCTTTTATACTAAGTTTTATCCTCTTCGTGAAATTCATCGAGACAGGAATTATATATATAACTTTAGGTCTCGTGACGGAGAAAGCATTGCTCAAGCTTGGGGGAGATTGAAGTCCCTAATGCTCAAATGCCCTATTCATAAGCTCCCCAAGGAAATTATACTTACAAATTTTTATGCCAGGCTTTCCCGTCAGGATAAGGAGATGCTGGATGCCTCCTCTAGTGGTGTATTTCAGAAGAAGAGTGTTGAAGAAAGGTGGGATCTCCTTGAAAGAATCCAGAGGAATACCGAAGATTGGGAAATTGATAAAGGTATTGAACCCGCTATAAATTATGAACATGATTATATTGAGAGCTATGTGGAAACTGATTACTTCAATACTTTTTGCTCTAAGATTGGTCTTGATTCCCATCTAGTGATTGATTTGTGTAAGAATTTTGCCTCTCACGTTGATTCTTTTAAAAAGAATAGAGACCAGCACCATGCACCTTTTAAAGAACCACCTATTGATATTTTTGTTGCTGACCCTATTTTGCCTGCAGTTATATATGAACAGCCTCCTTTTCCCACGAGGATAAATGAGCACTCTCTTGTGACAGGCATAATAAATAAAAGTGAGAGAAGAGTTGATGAACCTGAGGACCAGATCAGGGTCGATCCTCAAGTTGCATTGATTAAAGACCTTGCTACTGATGATGTTTTGGATTCCAATATAACTTTTTGTGCTATTTCCACTAACCTTGTCACAGCCAAGAACAAAGGCCCAATTTCAGGTACTCCGGTGGTATCTGTTAAAATAGGAGATCACAATTATTATGGGCTATGCGATTTGGGATCGAGTGCAAGTGCTATTCCTTATTCACTTTATGAAGAAATCATCGGTGAGATTTCCCCTTGTGAATTTGAAGAAGTTGATGTTACTATTCATCTTGCAAATAGATCAACTATCTCTCCCATCGGAATTGTGAGGGACGTTGAAGTCCTATGTGGAAAGGTAAAATACCCTACCGACTTTCTGGTACTTGGTTCAGCCAGGGACAATTTTTGTCCCATCATTTTTGGTAGACCTTTTCTTAGAACTTGTGGAGCTATAATAGATTGCAAGAAAGGTAAAGTTTCTGTTGAATTCGATGGTGAGCCATATGAATTTAATTTTTCTAAGTTCTCTAAGCAGCCTCGTGGTACTGATTTACCTAGTGATGATAAGATTATTGAAAGTATTGCCTCTATTGCTATTCCCCCTGATGACCCTTTGCAGTAATACATGGAGGACCACGAGAATGATTTGCATATGCAGGAAAGAAATGAACTAGATGAAATATTCTTGAGGCAACCTGCTATCCTAAAGCACAACCTTCCGGTTGAACCTTTGGGAATTTTATCAAAACCAAAAGAAGACCCGGTGTTCGATCTTAAACCTCTTCCCGATACGCTCAAGTATGCTTATTTAGATGAAAAGAAAGTATATCCTGTTATTATCAATTCTAACCTTTCAGGATATGAAGAAGAGCGATTATTGGAAGTACTTCGTAAACACCGAGGCGCAATTGGCTACACCCTTGATGACCTTAAGGGGATTAGTCCATCTATCTGTCAACATACTATCAACCTTGAGCCTGATGCTAAACCAGTTGTTGATCATCAACGACGGTTGAACCCGAAGATGATGGATGTCGTTAGAACTGAGATTCTCAAGCTTCTAGCCGCAGGTATTATCTACCCTATAGCTGACAGTAAGTGGGTAAGTCCGGTACATTGTGTTCCTAAGAAAGGAGGTACAACTGTGGTTCCTAATGATAAAAATGAACTAATACCTCAGAGAATTATTATTGGATATGGAATGTGTATTGATTACAGGAAGTTGAACAAGGCAACCAGGAAGGATCACTACCCGTTGCCGTTCATCGACCAAATGCTTGAAAGGTTATCCAAAAATACCCACTTTTGTTATCTCGATGGTTATTCTGGTTTCTCTCAAATTCATGTTAACACTGTCGATCAAGAGAAGACCACTTTTACTTGTCCTTTTGGTACTTATGCTTACAGACGTATGCCTTTTGGTTTATGTAATGCCCCTGCTACTTTTCAAAGGTGTATGTCTGCTATCTTTCATGGTTTCTGCGGGGATATTATGGAAGTCTTCATGGACGATTTCTCCATCTATGGAACTTCATTTGACCATTGTCTTCACAACCTTAATAAAGTTTTGCAGAGATGCGAGGAGACAAATTTGGTACTCAACTGGGAGAAGTGCCACTTTATGGTTAATGAAGGAATTGTTCTTGGTCACAAGATTTCCGAAAGGGGAATTGAAGTGGACAAAGCCAAGATCGAAGCTATTGAGAGGATGCCCTATCCAAGGGACATCAAAGGTATTCGCAGTTTTCTCGGTCATGCAGGTTTTTATAGAAGATTTATTAAAGACTTTTCTAAAACCTCGAGACCCCTCACTAATCTTCTCCAGAATGATGTTCCTTTTGCGTTTGATGAAAATTGTAAGGAAGCTTTTGAAGTCCTTACGAAAGCTTTAATAACTGCTCCTATAGTACAACCACCTGACTGGAATTTACGTTTTGAGATTATGTGTGATGCAAGTGATTTTGCTGTTGGAGCTGTTTTAGGACAAAGAGTTGATAAGAAATTGAATGTTATACATTATGCTGGTAAAACCCTTGATAGTGCTCAAAGAAATTATGCTACTACTGAGAAGGAATTCTTAACTGTAGTTTTTGCTTGTGATAAGTTTAGGCAGTATATTGTTGATTACAAAGTTATTATTCATACTGATCATGCTGCCATTAAATATCTTATGACAAAGAAGGATGCCAAGCCAAGGCTTATCAGATGGGTACTCCTTCTCCAAGAATTTGATTTGCAGATTGTTGATAGGAAAGGGGAAGACAATCCAGTGGCGGACAATCTTTCAAGAATGGAAGATATACCGCATGACCCCATCCCAGTTAACGATAGTTTTCCAGACGAGCAACTTGCCGTTGTAAAAATACAACCTCTTTCCGACCCTTGGTATGCAGATTATGCTAATTTTATTGTTGCGAAGTATTTGCCTCCAGGTCTAACATTTTAGCAGAGGAAGAAGTTCTTTCATGATTTGAGGCACTACTTTTGGGATGACCCACATCTTTTCAAAGAAGGTCCCGACGGGATCGTGAGAAGATGCATTCCGGAACATGAGCAGAAGGACATTCTCAGACGATGCCATGATAGTCCCTATGGAGGACATCATGCCGGCGAAAGGACTGCACATAAGGTTCTTCAATCAGGTTTTTATTGGCCTACTCTCTTTAAAGATGCTAGAAATTATGTTTTAGCCTGTGATAAATGTCAGAGAGTTGGTAACATTAGTAGAAGGAATGAGATGCCTATGAATTACTCACTAGTGATTGAACCTTTCGATTGTTGGGGTTTTGATTTTATGGGTCCTTTTCCTTCTTTGCACAAGTACACTCACATTTTAGTAGCTGTTGATTATGTGATCAAGTGGGTTGAAGCAATCCCCACTGAAAGTGCTGATCACAAAACATCTTTGAAAATGCTTAAAGATGTAATTTTTCCTAGGTTTGGTGTACCAAGGTATCTCATGACCGATGGAGGATCACACTTCACGCATGGAGCTTTTAGAAAAGCTCTGGCTAAATACGATGTTAATCATAGAATTGCTTCACCGTATCATCCTCAAACTAGTGGGCAAGTTGAGCTCACCAATAGAGAGATTAAGTTGATCTTGCAGAAAACAGTAAACAGAAATAGGAAGGATTGGTCAAATAAATTAGGAGATGCTTTGTGGGCATATAGAACTGCTTACAAAAACCCCATGGGCATGTCTCCCTATAAGATGGTGTATGGCAAGGCTTGCCATTTGCCATTAGAGCTAGAGCACAAAGCTTTCTGGGTTGTTAGAGAGCTTAACGCTGACCCAAAACTAGCTGGTGAGAAGCGTCTCATGAACTTGACTTCTCTAGATGAATGGAGAAGTGAAGCTTACGAGAGTGCTAAAATGTTCAAGGAAAAGGTAAAAAGGTGGCATGATAGGAAGATTCTGAAATGTGAATTTAATGTTGGTGATAAAGTTTTGTTGTTTAGATCCCGTTTCAGGTTTTCTCCAGGTAAACTACTTTCCAGGTGGGAAGGACCATTTCATATTGAAGAAGTTTATCGGTTTGGTGCAATTAAGATTAATAATTTTGAAGGCACCAAACCTCAAGTTGTGAATGGGCAAAGACTTAAACATTACATAGTAGGAGACCCTGTCGATGTTGATGTGAATATAATATAAACAACAACCCACGAAGAACATGTTGCAGCCCTGTTTCAGACGCCAGCAGAAGCAGAATAAAGAAAAGGTATGAAGTACGGTAAGAAAACACCGCAAACCATCATAAAAGTTCCGTATTACGAGTTTTTGTAAAATCAGTAAAATTCCGAGTCGAAGTGGAGCCGGAGACGACCACTAGGGAGTCCAGGCGCCCCCCTGGCGCGCCCCCCCTGGGCCGCGCCGGCAGGCCGCCTGGACACCCTGGAGCCCGTCTCCGACCCCGCTTTGGTCCATTACCTTCCTTTCTGTGCATAAATTTTTCCTATATATTTGCCCAGGTTGTTCCGGCAACGTATCTTGCGATTTCGCGTGTTTTCTCTTTGATCTGTTTCTGCCAGGAAATCTTTCAGCTAAATTTAGGTGCCATGGCTTCTCCAAGTTCCCCAAGGACATGTTCGTCGTCAACGTCATCAACCCTTACCTCGCCGAGGTGAAGAAGCACCCTCAGGTTGTTCAGATGAAGGAAGGCGTCCTTCATCAAGAAGATCTGAAGGGACCTATCAAGGAGGGGAGCGTCCAGGCCAGGCTGGAAGAAGTGGAGCAAGAAGTCTTCAAGTACAAGAAGATGACCGAGCGTGGTGTCGAAGCTAACTTTGACATCACCAACGAGCTGAAGAACTACTTTCTGAAGGAGATGAAGGAGATGTGGGAAAGAATCGCCGCATCTGAAGACAGAATTATAGAGCTACAAGGGCAAATTAATGATCTACATAACCAGAACTGTGAGTATGAACTAAGGTTTCTACGCATGGGTTTGGGTGCTGAATGTAGGATCCAGGAGACGAGCTTCTCATATGAGACTGGAGAACCCCTTCCATGGAAGAGTTTCGCCAAGAACAACTTGATCAACGCCAACAAGGATGATGAGTGAAATCTCCGTGGTAATGGCATTCCCTTGGCTTGTTCCAAGCTTGGCGGAGTGCCCGGTATCATTATCTTTACTTTTTGTCTTTTAGAAGTCAAGTAGAGTCGTATCATGTCTAGGGAGGTTATTATATGAGATAGGTGTGTGCATTGAGGTCTATCGCCCCTTTGGTGAAGAAGTGTATCCGTGTGTGTGGAGTCGTTTATGATGGAATATTAATGAGAAGTTTATCGGTTCCTTTTTGCTGCACTCGGTATTCTCTTCACGCAATCGACCTTATAGGATGATTCTTATGGGGAGTATTGACCTTATGTCAGGTATGGCTATTAAACTTTATTTAATCTTGGCAAATATAGCTTTGGTCATAACAACAAGCATGGTTTTCTTAAAGTATCAACATAGCCAAAACCTTTATGTTATTATGCTTGAAGTGTTATGTTGACAAGGAAGACAACTTGATGTGTTATGCTTATTTCAATGTTCATGCTTTATATTGCTTGGCATCTTAGTCATCATCAATTGTCTGCTCTCTCAAAACCTTTGCTAGCCTAACTCTGTACTAAGCGGAATTCTGCTTGTGCGTTCATACCCTTAAGCCAATACCTCCCATATGAGTCCACCATACCTACCTACTCGTGGTACTCCACTACCACCTCCTAAAGTATATAATTTATGTGTTATCCTTAAATGTTCAAAATCTTTTATTTTTTGCCTCTGCTTTAGCTCATGAGGAAGTAGTAGCTAATTCATGACCTTTTTGAGTTGGACAAGCTTCACCCCGGGATAGCATGTATAATGTGCAAACCCATAATACGAAAAGGAACTGGCATTGAGTGCGCCCGGCTTAAAAATAATATAACAAACAAACCCTCCTTCACGCTTTGTTCATGAGAAATCAAAAAACTTTGGCAGTGATAAACAAAGGAGAATAAGAGGATGTTATCGTCCTCATACGGGAGCCGTTCCTCGAAACTTGTCCAGTTCAAGAAGTAATTGAGTTATCTATTAGCATTCGTTGACGAATCATGCACCTCTCAAAAACTTGTTTTCATTCTGTTTGATTTGAGGATAACACATGAGTTTTCCCTACTACCCTAGAGCAGGGCCTATCTTTTAATTTTAAGATGAGTCAGTTATTCCTACTTCCCTCTATTTCTCAAAGAGAGCAGACGTTTGATGTTGATAAGGATTCATTCATATAAAGCTGCATTAAGATTTGTCATATCATATCCTTGTTGACATTATCATCTGATAAGTAAGTTGTTTGTCATACCCAGCTAAGGAAAATATCTTCCTTTGTGTTAAAACTTTCACCTCTTGCTTATTAACATGTTACTCCAAAAAGCTTCAATTAATCCCATCAAAATATAAGAGCAAAAGTTAAAATTATTTGTTGTTCTTTGACCAAAGGACATGTTTGCCATGATATAATGAGTTTTCATTGGTCCTACTTTCGAATATGAGTGTTAACACTCTTTCATAAGAGCCTTATGAGTTGAAGATTGCTGCTGAGGATATTTGAGTTGGTGAAGAGACTATGATGCTTCTTGTCCGTATTCTATTTATCGACACTTCACTCTCTAAACTTGTGGACAGGTTTACCGAGTTCATATTCGCTTGGGGACAAGCGAGGTCTAAGCTTGGGGGTGTTGATACGTCCAAAATGCATCACTATTTTGTATCATAATTCATGTTTATTCATTGATATATTTCACGTTATGATGATGTTCTTATGTTGTTTTGGTTTATTTTACACAGTTTTCAACTTTCCGGTGCCGGAACAGCAGACGCAGGATTCAGCAGGAAAAAGTGGATACTGAGTTGCTGAAGAAGAACACCTCCAAATTACCTGAAAATTGACGGGAGGTATTTTTCAGACGAATAACGAAGACACGCAAAAGGGGAGTCAGAGGGGGGCCATAGGCTGCCCAGGCGGCCTGGGGGCGCGCCCCCCCCCCCCCCATGGCCGCACCGGGGGGGCGCCTGGAGCCCCTGGCCCACCTCTGGTCGCCCCCTTTTGCATATATGTTCTCCGTCCCCTGAAAACCCTAGGAACGGGACTTTTTACGGAGTTCCGCCGCCGCTTCGAGGCGGAAACCTACAGAGAAGAAAAGGGCATCTCCGGTGGGCAGATTCCGCCGGGGAGATCACCTCCCGGAAGGGGAGATCGTCGCCATCGTCATCACCATCGTCACGGGCATCATCGAGATCATCATCAACATCATCCCCAACACCAGCACCATCTCCATCTTCATCCAAATCTCATCTTACCATCGCAACTCGTGTTGTAACTCGTACTACCTATCCTCTCTACTCCATTGGTGTTGATTACTACTTTGTGGTGAATGCTATTGAGTTTTGTTGGAGAAATATTATTATGTCCAGATTGTTTATCACATATTTATCCCCACTGATCATGATCTCTTTTATGTCTTGTGAGTAGTTACCTTAGTTCTTGAGGACATGGGGGAAGTCTTGTTGTTAGTAGTCATATGCTGTTGAAGTAATATGTATTGTTTGATACTTAAGTTGCGTTGTCATTCTACTAGTGGTGTTGCGTGAGTCGAACACCCAACACTTCGCCTTATTAAGGACCTAGGAGAATACATTGTGTATAAAGAATGCTTATGGTGGGTTGCCGGAGTGACAGAAAGCTGAACCCCAGTTCGCACGCTTTTGCATAAGGGAATAATGGATCCTCGATCGTATTGCTATGGTTAGGCTTTTGCCTTAAATTCTATCTTGTATTTGCGGATGCTTGCAAGGTGTTTAATCATAAGAGTGCATTCATCTTAGTCTAGAGAGTGCACTAGCATAGATCCACCCACTCAACACTTATCAACACATATCATAGTATCGATACGGAATATGGCGAAAGCACATGACTACCTCTCCCGTGTGTCTTCAAGAACGCTTTAGTCTTTATAAGTTCAGTTGCTAGGCCTCTCCTTTGCTAAGAAAGGATTGGGCCACTTGTTACTCTCAGTACCTTTTACATTACTTGCCTTTACATTCCCGTTGCTTATATCGAGAAAACCCCTAAAAGTTATCTTTCAGTGCTTGCAGTAATTTCTTGCTCAGAATCGCTTATCAATACCTTCTGCTCCTCGTTGGGTTCGACACTCTTACTTATCGAAAATGCTGCAACAGATCCCTTACGGTTGAGGGTCATCACTTGCCTTGGCGTACCGCCCATGCTTTGAACCTCTACCTTTCTTGCAACATAGTTAGCATTGGTTTGCGCACATAATTCTGTCAATTGCCCAGCTGTAATTCGTTTACCTCACATAGCTGTTTTATCGTCTTTTGGGAGAGAGACATCACTAGTGAACATCATGGGACCCCGGTCCATATTACCATCATTGATCACATCCGCTATTTACTTTCCGCTTTTTACTTACTATTGCAGCAATACCTATCACTATTATCACTTGCGTTTGACCCTTTGTAAACGACAAGGCCGGAGGGATTGACAACCTCTCTGTACTCGTTGGGAGCAAAGTTATTTGTATCCGTGTGCAGGTCCACGTTGATTGCTAATATCTGGCGCCGTTAGCAGTTGACACCTTCTTGTTGAAACTGGGAGTCTCAGGGGAAATCGATCCTTGGTATCTTTGCCAAGGGAAAACTTCCGCTACACTGCATCTCAAACCTTCCACTTGGGGTAACCAACGAGGGGCGAAAAGCCATCAAGCAAAGTTTTCTGGCGCCGTTGCCGGGGACTCCACTCTTCAGGATAGGGGAGTTGCACGCTATCTTTTACCTTTGCTTTTAGTCTTGTTAGTTTACCTTTCAGTTTTTGCTTTAGTATCTTTTATCAAAAATCACAAAAATAGTTATCTTGCTTGCTTGCTGCTATGGGTTCCACCAAAAACACTAAATGGGAGGAGTACACCCCTTCTTCCATTACGCCAATCACCACTGTCGGGATCTACAAAAGTAATAAACCTTGTGATTATGTTAGTCTTGATGGAGAGTTATGCCCATGGCATGGTCTTCCAGGAAAAGAATATGAGCCTCAGTTTAAAGTTGCTCCTATGCTTACCCAAACTTGGGAAGACGTTCAAACTCTTATAATAGACAGCAATTCAAACAAAGAAGATGACACTACAATTCTGCCCAGTAATGATAAAATTGATTTTGATAATTGTAGTATCTCAGAAGTTGTCACCTTTCTACAAAGATGTCTAGAGATCCCCGCACTAGCACGATTAACCTTGCCTTCATAGAGCATATCACCAATGCTCTTATCAAAGCTAGGGAGGAGAAACTTAGAGTAGAAGCCTCCATACCTAGAAAGCTAGAAGATGGTTGGGATCCTATGATTAAAATTAAGTTGAATAACTTCTCTTGCTATGCTTTATGTGATGTTGGTGCTAGTACCTCTGTTATGCCCAAAAGAATATATGATATGCTTAAATTGAAACCTTTTGATTCTTGTTCTTTTGGTGTTCGTCTCGTTGATTCTTCCATAAAGAAACCTTTGGGGAGGATCGACGATGTTCTTATGATTGTCAATGACAATTATGTTCCCGTTGATTTTACTATTATGGATATTGAATGTGAACCTTCGTGTCCAATTATTTTGGGACGTCCTTTTCTACGCACCGTTGGTGCTATCATTGACATGAAAGAGGGGAATATAAAATTCCAATTTCCTCTCAAGAAAGGGATGGAACACTTCCCTCGAAAGAAGATTAAGTTACCTTTTGAGTCCGTTATACGGGCTAGCTATTCTTTTACTCTTGATAAGACTTGATCTTTTTGCATTATGCCTAGCTTAAAGGCATAAAAGAAAGCGCTTTTGGGAGGCAGCCCACATGAATAAATTTTATTTTGCTTTTGTTGTGTCTTGATGTTGTTACTACAGTAGCATCATCATTGTATCTTTACTTTTCAATTTAGTGCCAAGTGTAGCCTCTGATTGCAAGAAAGTTCAAAAGTTGTGACGTGCTGTCCAGGAAACAGATTCTGTCCTTGGATAGAAAAATTCGTATAAAATCACCAGTTCATCTTTTTGGTCTCAATTTTTTCGACAGCGTGCTCTATACAATTGTCTTTCGTGCGTCTGTTCTGAGTTTTTTTATTAGAGTTGCAGAAGTGCCCCGAAAAAATCATTTACTACCTGCTGTTCTGTTTTTCACAGATTCTGTCCTGTTTTGCCTTTCTTTCATTTTGCAAACCTAGAGCTTGCCTTTTCTTTGCAAAAACCTTTTGGAAATCTTGAGAAACAGTAGACCTTCAAGAATATCCTTATTTCCAGCAAGGAACAATTATTTTATTATGGGTACTAACCTCGCTAATCATATTATGATGAGTTATGTATGAAGGGAGTTTTCAAGTGTGCGAGGGAAGATGATAAAAAGATTCAGGAGTGTCAAACGCTCAAGCTTGGGGATGCCCCCATGCACCCCCAAGAAATATTCAAGAAGACTCAAGCGTCTAAGCTTGGGGATGCCACCGTGCATCCCCTTCTCCATCAACATTATCAGTTTGTCTTTCGTTCCACTATATTTTTATCACTTCATGTGTTATGTGCTATGCTTGGAGCGTCTTGCTTTTAGTTTTCCTTTTTAGTTTTCTTTAGCTTTTCATAACGAGTCGGAACTCAACTTTCTTTATGTGGGAGAGAAACACGCTTCACTTCTACCTAGAACATAACATAGAATTTTCATGTCTATCTTTGCTGTGTGTGTTCTTTGTCTTTCAATAGCTACTATCATGCTTAGCCCTTAGTTTTCATGCTTATCTTTTTAAAGAGCTTTTGTTTAGTTGGTTGCTTGAACTCTCTTTAGTTATCATGCTTATCTTATTAAGAGAGTTTGCTTCTGTTGCATTGGTTGATATGTCTATGATAAAAATGCTACGTGCATAATGGTGCTTAGTAGTTCATGTTTTCTTATGGTTAGTCTCAAATAGCTGGGGGGTTCCCAATGTGTTATTGGAGTACCAACATGATTTGTTTTGCCTATGATGTGGTATGGTTTAGTAATATCTTCCTTCAAGAATTTATTTTGATTGACTTGGCGTATGCTCACGCATATTTAAGACTGTAAAGAAAGTCTGTCAAGCCTTGATGATCTTTTGTTTCTGAGTAGCGATATAACTTCCATGCCCGATTCAATGTTGCTTTGTCGCTCTGCATGATTATGACCGTCATTGCTCTTTTAGTTGGTCGCTCCCAGTCTTTTGCTAACCTCCACCTGTACTAAGTGAACTGACTGCTTGTGCATCCAAAATCCTTTAAACCAGTTATGCCATATGAGTCCACCATACCTTCCTATACATGGTATTTACCTGCCATTCCTAACGGAGACTTTCATGTACCATCTCGAAATTATTCAAAAAATGCATTCCTATTTTGTGCCTCTGTTTTAGTTCATGAGGAAGTAGTGGTTAATTCATGATCTTTTTAAGTTGGACAAGCTTCACCCCGGGATTGCATGTCTAATGTGCAAACCCATAATACGAGATGGAACTGGCAAAGAGTGCGCCCGGCTCAAAAAAACCCTCCTTCACGCTTTGTTCATGAGAAATCAGAAAACTTTGGCAGTGATAAACAAAGGAGATTAAGAGGATGTGATCGTCCTCATTCGGGAGCCGTTCCTCGAAACTTGTCCATCTCAAGAAGTGATTGAGTTGTCTGCTAGCATTCGTTGACGGAACATGCATAATCTAAAAAAAAATTATTACCTCTGTTTTTAAAACCAAGAGCTCTGGTACATGTTTTGTCTTTGTTTCCGACTACGGGTTTTCAACCTTGCCAACAAAAGCCACGGTTCGAGAGTCTCCACCTTCTTTTAAAGCACCAACTACTGAGAGCATGATTGTCATTCTGAGTGTAATGTGCATTGTCCGAAAGTAGCATTGTCTTTTGCATGATTGTGATATTGTTTATTTTGAAATCATTGTATCTAGTCATCACTTAAACCTTGGAGGTGCCCCTGCATTTATGTTTTGCTTCACTAAAGGGGGCAAGCGATATATCACTTTATCATATTTGCACACCATGCTCATTACAAATCTATTTGATGTTTCAGTATCATATTGTAAAACTTTCAGTTCTTTGTGATTTTCTCATGAGGCAACTTAATTACTACAGATTCATTGTCTCAGTAAGCTTTTGTCATATGACTATGAAAAGTCCTATATGGTTAATAGCATGTCACCACAGAAATTATTCTTGTTATCATTTACCTACTCGAGGACGAGCAGGAATTAAGCTTGGGGATGTTGATACGTCCAAAACGTATCTATAATTTCTGCTTGCTCCATGCCTCTTTTGGGTGATATTGCTATGATATTTATACACTTCCATACACTTTTGATCATATTTGGACTAACCTATTAACTCAGTGCACCCCAGTGCCAGTTTCTGTTTTCTGCTGTTTTTGTATTTCAGGTTTTCCCATCACGTAAACTGCCAGAAAAATCCCGGAAAAATTATATAAAAAATCAGCGTTCCAGAAGCTTCCCGACAGCCGAAGTAGGGCCGGAGGGGGGCCACCAGGGCTCCAGGCGCCCTGGTGGCGTGGCCCCCCTCCTGGCCGCGCCGGGGGGGCGCCTGGGCCCCCCAGGCCTCCGCTGATGCCCCCCTTTGGCATATATTTAACACGCGTCCCGAAACCCTCGAGAGGGGAACCCTTTTTCGCGATCTCATCTCTGTTCCACCGCCGCCGCGCTTCCAAGATCGGGAGCACCAGGAGAACTCTTCCCGGCACCCTGCCGGAGGGGAGGATCACCACCGGGAGCCTCTCCACCACCATGGACGCCTCTCGGATGAGTTGTGAGTAGTCTCCCTTGGACCATGGGTCCATGACCAGTAGCTATGTGATGTTCTCCTCCCGTTCTTGTGCTTCACTAATTAGAACTCGTGAGCTGCCCTACATGATCGAGGCACATATGTAATCCTTATGCTGTTGCTATGATGAGTTTGCTGGGATCCGATGGATTGTGAGATTATGTTCAGATTGTGTTTGAGTAATATATTTGATTTACCTCTTTTATATTTATGTTCATAAGTAATTCTTGCATGTTCTTCGTTGCTATTTATTGCTTTGGCCAAGTAGTAGGTAGTGACTCCAAGAGGGAACGTTATGCTCGATTGTGGGTTCATGCCCCTCGATGACTAGCTTGAGTGACAGAAACATGAGTCTAGGGGATGTGCTGTTGCCACAAGGGGGAAAACAACGGTGCTTGTACTCGCGGGTGCAAGGATTGTTTACTTTACGCAAAGTTCTTTTAATGCAGTTGTCTGTTGCTTTGAGTTTACACTATGGGTGGGACTCGCAACTTAATACCAGCGAGATGTTCTGGATAGATATCTCAAGGTGGATGATTAGTAGTAGATGCAGATGGATTTCGGTCTACTTGCCTTGGCGTACAGCACATGCTTTGAACCTCTACCTTTCTTGCAACATAGTTAGCATTGGTTTGCGCACATAATTCTGTCAATTGCCCAGCTGTAATTCGTTTACCTCACATAGCTGTTTTATCGTCTTTTGGGAGAGAGACATCACTAGTGAACATCATGGGACCCCGGTCCATATTACCATCATTGATCACATCCGCTATTTACTTTCCGCTTTTTACTTACTATTGCAGCAATACCTATCACTATTATCACTTGCGTTTGATCCTTTGTAAACGACAAGGCCGGAGGGATTGACAACCTCTCTGTACTCGTTGGGAGCAAAGTTATTTGTATCTGTGTGCAGGTCCACGTTGATTGCTAATATCTGGCGCCGTTAGCAGTTGACACCTTCTTGTTGAAACTGGGAGTCTCAGGGGAAATCGATCCTTGGTATCTTTGCCAAGGGAAAACTTCCGCTACACTGCATCTCAAACCTTCCACTTGGGGTAACCAACGAGGGGCGAGAAGCCATCAGCGCGCCCCCTTCCCCTGGGCGCGCCCCCTGCCTCGTGGGCACCTCATGTGCCTCCCGGACTCCGTTTATTGTATGTTACTCCTTTTGGTCGGTAAAAATTCATTATATATACTCCCGAAGGTTTTGACCTCTATATCACGCAAAAATCATCTGCTTTCGTTTCGAGCTGTTGTTTTTGACAGATCTAGATCATCATGGCGTCCTCCAACACCCCCAAGGACAAGTTTTTCAAGAAGGTCATCAACCCCTACCTTGCGGAGGTGCTGCATCACCCTCAAACCATGGAGTTGCATGAGGGGGTGTTGCACATCCGTGATGTTGAGGGGCCAAGGAGGACCGAAAGCGTGGAGACAAGACTCGAAGCAATGGAGCAGCAAGTTTTCAAGTGCCAAGGTATGGTGGAACGAGGTCTCAATGCTAACCACATGATGATCTCGGAGCTCGCCAACAACCTCAAGCTGGACTCAAGGATTTTCGGGGAAGCTATCTCCAATCTTCAAGAGAAAATCGAACACCTCCAAGCCCAGATCTATGACCCGCAAAACCAAAATTGTGAGTATGAATATAGATTCAAGAAGATGAGTTTCGCTGCAGATTTGAGTATCCCGAAGACTCGATCATCCTTCTACGATGGTGAGCCCATGCCTTGGAAGGTGGACAACAAGCCTACAACATCAACAACTCCTACATCACCACCTCCGAAGAAGGAGACATAATCATATGGGTATGGGCACTCCCCTTGGAAACTGCCAAGCTTGGGGGAGTGACCCCGGTATCGTATCACCATCACTCATATCTTCACCGTTTTTCTTAGTTCGATCATTTTGGTAGTATTTTGATCTAGTAGAATAAAGTTAGCATGATCTAGTTGTGAGCTTTTGCTTTATGATCTTTACCCTTGGTAATCGAGTCCGTGAGCTATATAATAAAGATTAGTGTTGAGTCAAGGGCTTGATTTCCTCACTTTGGTCATGATAGAATAAAAGAAAACATAAAAAGTGTCAAGAGATCATATTGATCTTATGGGAAGTAATGACTTCACATATAAAGAGTATGATGAATAAAAGTTGTTGGGAGTTGACAAACATAGTTTTGGTCATCGTTGCCATTAATAGGAAGTAATAAAGAAAGAGAGGCTTCACATACAAGTACACTATCTTGGACATCTTTTATGATTGTGAGCACTCGTTAAAATATGACATGCTAAAGAGTTGATGTTGGACAAGGAAGACAACATAATGGTTATGTTTTCTTATATCTAAAATAAAGTATATTGTCATGGATCATCCAACATGTTGAGCTTGCCTTTCCCCCTCATGCTAGCCAAAACTCCTCGCACCAAGTAGAGATACTACTTGTGCTTCCATACATCTTTAAACCCAGTTTTGCCATGAGAGTCCACCATACCTACCTATGGATTGAGAAAGATCCTTCCAAGTAAGTTGTCATGTTGCAAACTCGCTAAAATATGTATGATTTATTAGTGTGGAGGAAATAAGCTTTATACGATATTGTGATATGGAAGTAATAAAAGCGACGGACTGCATAATAAAGGTCCTTATCACAGGTGGCAATATAAAGTGACGTTTTTCTATGCTAAGACTTTGTGCATCCAACCATAAAAGCACATGACAACCTCTGCTTCCCTCTACGAAGGGTCTATCTATTATTCTTCCTTTAGAGTCAAGGTGGAAATCACCTTTCCTTTTTACATTTTATCCTTTGGCAAGCACATTGTGTTGGAACGATCCTGACATATATACCCACTTGGATGTAAGTTATCATGGTCTATTACCGTTGACATTCCCCTTGAGGTAAAAGGTTCGGAGGCAATACCATAAGCCCCTATCTTTCTCTGTGTCCGATTTAAACTCCATAACCATAAGTATTGCGTGAGTGTGAGTAATTGTGAAAGACTATATGATAGTTGAGTATGTAGGCTTGCTAAAAAGCTCTTATGTTGACTCTTTCTGATGTTATGATAAATTGCAATTGCTTCAATGACCGAGATCGTAGTTTATTTGTTTTCAATGAAGTTTCTGATTCATGCTTGATATTGTGAATGAATTGTTACTTTAGCATAAGAATCATATGACAATATATATATGTTGTTGTTATGAGAATGATCATGATGCCCTCCTGTCCGTATTTTATTTTTATCGACACCTCTATCTCTAAACAAGTGGACATATTTTTCGTTATCGGCTTTCGCTTGAGGACAAGCGAGGGCTAAGCTTGGGGGAGTTGATACGTCCATTTTGCATCATGCTTATATATTGTTAGTTATTGCATTATGGGTTGTTATTACACGTTATGTCACAATACTTATGTCTTTTCTCTCTTATTTTACAAGGTTTACATGAAGAGGGAGAATGCCGGCAGCTGGAATTCTGGGCCGGAAAAGAAGCAAACTCTGGAAACCAATTATGTACAACTCAAAAAGCCCCGAAACTTCACAGGACACTGTTTCAGAAAATATAAAAATATCTGGCGAAAGAAGATCACCAGGGGGGCCACCAGCTGTCCACGAGGGTGGGGGCGCCCCCCTCTCTCTGGGTGCGCCCCTGTCTCGTGGGCCCCCCGATGCCCATCGTCTCCTATATGAGGTGTTTTGACCTGGAAAAAAAATCATAAGGAGGCTTTCGGGACCAGACACCGCCGTCTCGAGGCGGAACCTTGGGGGAAACCAATCTAGGGCTCCGGCAGAGTTGTTCTGCTGGGGATACTTCCCTCCGGGAGGGGGAAATCGTCACCACCGTCATCACCAACAACTCTCCCATCTTGGGGAGGGCTATCTTCATCAACATCTTCACCAGCACCATCTTGTCTCAAACCCTAGTTCATCTCTTGTATCCAATCTTTGTACCCAAACATTAGATTGGTACCTGTGGGTTGCTAGTAGTGTTGATTACTCCTTGTAGTTGATGTTATTTGGTTTATTTGGTGGAAGATCATATGTTCAGATCCATTATGCATATTAATACCCCTCTGATCATGAACAATATTATGTCTTGTGAGTAGTTACTTTTGTTCCTGAGGACATGGGAGAAGTCTTGCTATTAGTAGTCATGTGAATTTGGTATTCGTTCGATATTTTGATGAGATGTATGTTGTCTCTCCTCTAGTGGTGTCATGTGAACGTCGACTACATGACACTTCACCATTATTTGGGCCTAGAGGAAGGCATTGGGAAGTAATAAGTAGATGATGGGTTGCTAGAGTGACAGAAGCTTAAACCCTAGTTTATGCGTTGCTACGTAAGGGGCTGATTTGGATCGACTTGTTTCATGCTATGGTTAGGTTTACCTTAATACTTCTTTTGTAGTTGCGGATGCTTGCATTAGAGGTTAATCATAAGTGGGAGGCTTGTCCAAGTAAGGACAGCACCCAAGCACGGGTCCACCCACATACCAAATTATCAAAGTACCGAAAGCGAATCAGATCGTGATGAAAACTAGCTTGACGATAATTCCCATGTGTCCTCGGGAGCGCTTTCCTTCATATAAGAGTTTTTTCAGGCTTGTCCTTTTGCTAGAAAAAGGATTGGGCCATCTTGCTACATCTTATTTACTTTTACCTTTTGTCACTTGTTACCAATTACCTTATCACAAAACTATCTGTTACCTATAATTTCAGTGCTTGCAGAAAATACCTTACTGAAAACTGCCTATCATTTCCTTCTGCTCCTCGTTGGGTTCGACACACTTACTTATCGAAAGGACTACGATAGATCCCCTACACTTGTGGGTCATCAGGTGCCCACGAGGCAGGGGGCGTGCCCAGGGGGGTAGGGCACGCCCTCCACCCTCGTGGACGCCTCGTGTCCTTCCCGGACTGCCTCTTATTTTTCTATTTTTCTAAATATTACAAAATGGTGAAAAATTACCATTAGAACTGTTTTGGAGTCGGTTTACTTACCGTACCACATACCTCTTCCTTTTAGGAGTCTGAATCGTTCTGGAAAGTGTCCCTTATGTATTCCCCCGGGGTTATGGTTTCAATAACATTGGATTCAACATTTATAGGATTACCTGAGATATAATGTTTGATTCTTTGACCATTCACCACCTTCAGGTTTGTGCCTTCAAAGTTGTTGATTTTCATGGCGCCAGAACGATAGAACTCCTCGATAACGTAAGGACCTTAACATTTAGAGAGAAGTTTTCCTGCAAAAAATCTTAAACGAGAGTTGTATAGGAAGACATAATCACCTACGTTAAACTCCCGATTTTGTATCCTTTTGTCATGCCATCTTTTAACCTTTTCTTTAAACAGTTTGGAATTTTCGTAGGCCTGGGTTCTCCATTCATCTAGTGAGCTAATGTCGAATAACCTCTTCTCACCGGCAAGTTTGAAATCATAATTGAGCTCTTTAATAGTGTTGGAAATATGCCTTAGAGGCAATAATAAAAGTATTATTATTATATTTCCTTGTTCATGATAATTGTCTGTTATTCATGCTTGAATTGTATTGTACGGAAACAGCGATACATGTGTGAATATATAGACCACAATGAGTCCCTGGTAAGCCTCTAGTTACCAGCTCGTTGATCATATAGTTCGTAATGCATAAGCTTTTCGGTGTCAAGTATTTATTCCTTAGACCATGAGGTTGTGCAACTCCCGGATGCCGTAGGAATACTTTGGGTGTGCCAAACGTCACAACGTAACTGGGTGGCTATAAAGGTACGCATCGGGTATCTCCGAAAGTGTCTGTTGAGTTGGTACGAACCGAGACTGGGATATTGTCACTCCGTATGACGGAGAGGCACCTCTGGGCCCTCTGGGTAAGACATCATCATAATGAGCTCAAGGTGACTAAGGAGTTAGTCACGGGATGATGGATTACGGAACGAGTAAAGAGACTTGCCATGACGAGATTGAACAAGGTATCGGGCATACTGACGATCGAATCTCAGGCAAGTACCATACCGATGGACAAAGGGAATAACATACGGGAATGAGTGAATCCTTGACACAGTGGTTCATCCGATGAAGATCGTCGAGGAACACGTGGGAACCAACATGGGTATCCAGATCCTGCTGTTGGTTATTGACCGGAGAGTCGTCTCGGTCATGTCTACGTGTCTCCCGAACCCGTAGGGTCTACACACTTAAGGTTCGGTGACGCTAGGGTTGTAGAGATACATGCACATGGAAACCCAAATGTTGTTCAGAGTCCCGGATGAGATCCCGGACGTCACGAGGAGTTCCGGAATGGTCCGGAGGTAAAGAATGATATATAGGAAGTCCAGTTTCGGCCATCGGGTGAACTCCGGGGGTCACCGGGAGTGTCCCGGGACCACCAGAGGGGTCCCGGGGGTCCACCGGGTGGGGCCCCTAGGCCGCAAGGGGAAGGGGGCCAGCCCCTGGTGGGCTGGCGCACCCATATGGGCTCCCCTCCATGCGCCTAGGGTTGAAACCCTAGGGGGAGGGGGCGCCCCCTATGCCTTGGGGGGCAAGTTTCCCCCCTTGGCCGCCGCCCCCCCCCCCCCTGGAGATCAGATCTCCTAGGGCCGGCGCCCCCCTGGCCCCTATATATAGTGGGGGGGAGAGGGCAGCCGCACCCCAAGCCTCTGGCGCCTCTCCCCCTCCCGTCACACTTCCTACTCCTCCGCAGGGCGCCGGCGAAGCCCTGCAGGTTTTCCTGTTGCATCCACCACCACGCCGTCGTGCTGCTGGATCTCCGACAACCTCTCCTCCGCCCTTGCTGGATCAAGAAGGAGGAGACGTCGCTGTACCGTACGTGTGTTGAACGCGGAGGTGCCGTCCGTTCGGCGCTGGGATAATCGGTGACGAGGAACGCGAAGAGTACGACTACTTCATCCACGTTCCATCGAACGCTTCCGCACGCGATCTACAAAGGGTATGTAGATGCACTCCATTATGCTCGTTGCTAGATGACTCCTTAGGTTGATCTTGGTGAAGCGTAGGAAATTTTTTGAATTCTGCTACGTTCCCCAACAGTGGCATCTGAGCTAGGTCTTTGCGTAGCATCTTGCACGAGTAGAACACAAAGTAGTTGTGGGCGTTGAGTTTGCTCAATTTTCTTGCCGTCACTAGTCCAATCTTGATTCGGCGGCATTGTGGGATGAAGCGGCCCGGACCGACCTTACACGTACGCTTACGTGAGACTGGTTCCACTGACAGACATGCACTAGATGCATAAGGTGGCTGGCGGGTGTCTGTCTCTCCCACTTTAGTCGGATCGGATTCGATGAACAGGGTCCTTATGAAGGGTAAATAGAAATTGACAAATCACGTTGTGGTTTTGGCGTAGGTAAGAAACGTTCTTGCTAGAAAACCTATAAAAGCCACGTAAAACTTGCAACAACAATTAGAGGTCGTCTAACTTGTTCTTGCAGCATGTGCTATGTGATGTGGTATGGCCAAGAAGATGTGATGAATGATATATGTGATGTATGAGATTGATCATGTTCTTGTAATAGGGAATCACGACTTGCATGTCGATGAATTTGACAACCGGCAGGAGCCATAGGAGTTGTCTTAATTATTGTATGACATGCATGTCACTGAATAACGCCATGTAATTACTTTACTTTATTGCTAAACGTTAGCCATAGTAGTAGAAGTAATAGTTGGCGTGACGACTTCATGAAGACACGATGATGGAGATCATGGTGTCGAGCCGGTGACAAAGATGATCATGGTGCCCCGAAGATGGAGATCGAAGGAGCAAGATGATATTGGCCATATCATGTCACTTTAATTGATTGCATGTGATGTTTATCATGTTTATGCATCTTGTTTACTTAGATCGACGGTAGTAAACAAGATGATCTCTCACTAAAATTTCAAGAATTGTGTTCCCCCTAACTGTGCACCGTTGCTAAGGATCGTTGTTCCGAAGCACCACGTGATGATCGGGTGTAATAGGTTCTAACGTTCGCATACAACGGGTGTAAGCCAGATTTACAGACGCAATACACTTAGGGTTCACTTGACGAGCCTAGCATGTACAGACATGGCCTCGGAACACGGAAGACCGAAAGGTCGAACATGAGTCGTATAGAAGATACGATCAACATGAAGATGTTCACCGTTGATGACTAGTCCGTCTCACGTGATGATCGGACACGGGCCAGTCGATTCGGATCATGTGTCACTTAGATGACTAGAGAGATGTCAATCTGAGTGGGAGTTCATTAAAATTTGATTAAGATGAACTTAATTATCATGAACTTAGTCTAAATTCTTTACAATATGTCTTGTAGATCAAATGGCCCACGCTCATGTCACCCTCAACTTCAACGCGTTCCTAGAGAAATCCAAGCTGAAAGACGATGGTAGCAACTATACGGACTGGGTCCGTAACCTGAGGATCATCCTCATAGCTGCCAAGAAAACTTATGTCCTAGAAGCACCGCTAGGTGACGCTCCCGCCCCGGCAAACCAAGATGTTATGAACGCTTGGCAGTCGCGTTGTGATGATTACTCCCTGGTTCAGTGCGGCATGCTCTACAGCTTAGAATCGGGGCTCCAAAAGCGTTTTGAGCACCACGGGGCATATGAGATGTTCCAAGAGCTGAAAATGGTTTTCCAGGCTCATGCCCGAGTTGAGAGATATGATGTCTCCAACGCATTCTACAGCTGTAAGATGGAGGAAAACAGTTCTGTCAGTGAGCACATCCTCAAGATTTCTGGGTTGCACAACCGCTTGTCTCAGTTGGGAATGAATATCCCGGACGAAGCGGTCGTAGACAGAATCCTCCAGTCGCTCCCACCAAGCTACAAGAGCTTAGTGTTGAACTTCAATATGCAGGGGATGGAGAAGTCCATTCCCGAGGTGTATTCAATGCTGAAATCAGCGGAGGTGGAGATCAAGAAAGAGCATCAAGTGTTGATGGTCAATAAAACCACTAAGTTCAAGAAGGGCAAGGGTAAGAAGAACTTCAAGAAGGACGGCAAGGGAGTTGCCGCGCCCGGTAAGCCTGTTGCCGGGAAGAAGCCAAAGTATGGACCCAAGCCTGAGACTGAGTGCTTTTATTGCAAGGGAACGGGTCACTGGAAGCGGAACTGCCCCAAGTACTTAGCGGACAAGAAGGCCGGCAACGTCAAAGGTATATGTGATATACATGTTATTGATGTGTACCTTACCAGCGCTCGTAGTAGCTCCTGGGTATTTGATACCGGTGCAGTTGCTCATATTTGTAACTCTAAGCAGGAGTTGCGGAATAAGCGGAGACTGGCGAAGGACGAGGTGACGATGCGCGTCGGGAATGGTTCCAAGGCCGATGTGATCGCTGTCGGCACGCTACCTCTACATCTACCCTCGGGATTAGTTTTAAACCTTAATAATTGTTATTTAGTACCAGCTTTGAGCATGAACATTGTATCTGGATCTCGTTTGATGCGAGATGGCTACTCATTTAAATCCGAGAATAATGGTTGTTCTATTTATTTGAGAGATATGTTTTATGGTCATGCCCCGCTGGTCAATGGTTTATTTTTGATGAATCTCGATCGTGATGATACACATATTCATAGTGTGAATGCCAAAAGATGTAAAGTTGACAATGATAGTCCCACATACTTGTGGCATTGCCGCCTTGGTCATATTGGTGTCAAACGTATGAAGAAGCTTCATGCAGATGGACTTCTGGAGTCTCTTGATTATGAATCATTTGACACGTGCGAACCATGCCTCTTGGGCAAGATGACCAAGACTCCGTTCTCCGGAACAATGGAGCGAGCAACCAACTTATTGGAAATCATACATACCGATGTGTGCGGTCCAATGAGTGTTGAGGCTCGCGGAGGCTATCGTTATGTTCTCACCCTCACAGATGACTTGAGTAGATATGGGTATATCTACTTGATGAAGCACAAGTCTGAGACCTTTGAAAAGTTCAAGGAATTTCATAATGAGGTTGAGAATCAACGTGACAGAAAAATAAAGTTCTTGCGATCGGATCGTGGGGGTGAATATTTAAGTCATGAATTTGGCACGCACCTTAGGAACTGTGGAATTGTTTCACAATAGACACCGCCCGGAACACCTCAGCGTAACGGTGTGTCCGAATGTCGAAATCGTACTCTGTTGGACATGGTGCGATCTATGATGTCTCTCACCGACTTACCGCTATCTTTTTGGGGTTATGCTCTAGAGACTGCCGCATTCACTTTAAATAGGGCTCCGTCAAAATCCGTTGAGACGACACCGTATGAACTTTGGTTTGGCAAGAAACCAAAGCTGTCGTCTCTAAAAGTTTGGGGTTGCGATGCTTATGTCAAGAAACTTCAACCTGAGAAGCTCGAACCCAAATCGGAAAAATGCGTCTTCATAGGATACCCAAAGGAAACGATTGGGTACACCTTCTACCACATCCGAAGGCAAAGTCTTTGTTGCCAAGAATGGATTCTTTCTGGAGAAAGAGTTTCTCTCGAAAGAAGTGAGTGGGAGGAAGGTAGAACTTGATGAGTTGACAGTCACCCCTCCCGAACCGGAAAGTAGCGCAGCGCAGGAAATTGTTCCTGAGGTGCCTGCACCGACAAGGGAGGAAGTTAATGATGATGATCATGAAGAAACAGGTCAAGTTACTACTGAACTTCGAAGGTCCACAAGGGCACGTTCCGCACCAGAGTGGTACGGCAACCCTGTCATGGAAATTATGTTGTTAGACAACGGTGAACCTTCGAACTATGAAGAAGCGATGGCGGGCCCGGATTCCAATAAATGGCTTGGAGCCATGAAATCCGAGATAGAATCCGTGTATGAAAACAAAGTATGGACTTTGGTGGACTTGCCTGATGATAGGCACGCCATAGAAAATAAATGGATATTTAAGAAGAAGACAGACGCGGATGGTAATGTGACCATCTATAAGGCTCGGCTTGTCGCTAAGGGTTATCGACAAGTTCAAGGGATTGACTACGACGAGACTTTCTTTCCCGTAGCGATGCTGAAGTCAGTCAGAATCATGTTAGCTATTGCCGCATTCTATGATTATGAGATATGGCAAATGGACGTCAAAACGGCATTCCTTAATGGCTTCCTCAAGGAAGAGTTGTATATGATGCAGCCGGAAGGTTTTGTCGATCCAGAGAATGCTAACAAGGTGTGCAAGCTCCAGTGCTCGATTTACGGGCTGGTGCAAGCATCTCGGAGTTGGAACATTCGCTTTAATGATGTGATCAAAGCATTTGGCTTTATACAGACTTATGGAGAAGCCTGTATCTACAAGAAAGTGAGTGGGAGCTCTGTAGCATTTCTCATATTATATGTGGATGACATATTGCTGATGGGAAATGATATAGAATTCTTGGAAAGTGTAAAGGCCTACTTGAATAAAAGTTTTTCAATGAAGGACCTTGGAGAAGCTGCTTACATATTAGGCATCAAAATCTATAGAGATAGATCAAGACGTCTCATTGGTCTTTCACAAAGTACATACCTTGACAAGATATTGAAGAAGTTAAATATGGATCAGTCCAAGAAGGGCTTCTTGCCTGTTTTGCAAGGTATGAGATTGAGCAAGGCTCAGTCCCCGACCACGGCAGAAGATAGAGAAAAGATGAGTGTCATTCCCTATGCCTCAGCCATAGGTTCTATCATGTATGCCATGCTGTGTACCAGACCTGATGTGAACCTTGCCATAAGTTTGGTAGGGAGGTACCAAAGTGATGTCGGTATGGAACACTGGACAGCGGTCAAGAACATCCTAAAGTACCTGAAGAGGACTAAGGATATGTTTCTCGTTTATGGAGGTGACGAAGAGCTCGTCGTAAAGGGTTACGTCGATGCTAGCTTCGACACAGATCTGGATGACTCGAAGTCACAAACCGGATACGTGTATATTTTGAATGGTGGAGCAGTCAGCTGGTGCAGTTGCAAGCAGAGCGTCGTGGCGCATTCTACATGTGAAGTGGAGTACATAGCTGCTTGTGAAGCAGCACAAGAAGGAGTCTGGATGAAGGAGTTCATCACCGACCTAGGAGTCATTCCAAGCGCGACAAGCCTGATGACTCTCTTCTGTGACAACACTGGTGCTATTGCCATTACCAAGGAGCCCGGGTTTCACAAGAAGACCAAGCACATCAAGCGCGGTTTCAACTCCATCCAGAATTATGTTCAAGATGGAGACATAGATATTTGTAAAGTGCATACGGATCTGAATGTCGCAGACCCGTTGACTAAACCTCTTCCAGGGGCAAAACATGATCAACACCAGAATTCTATGGGTGTTCGATTCATCACAATGTAACTAGATTATTGACTCTAGTGCAAGTGGGAGACTGTTGGAAATATGCCCTAGAGGCAATAATAAAAGTATTATTATAATATTTCCTTGTTCATGGTAATTGTCTGTTATTCATGCTTGAATTGTATTGTACGGAAACAGCGATACATGTGTGAATATATAGACCACAATGAGTCACTGGTAAGCCTCTAGTTACCAGCTCGTTGATCAACAGATGGTCACGGTTTCCTGATCATGGACATAGGATGTCAGTGATAACGGGATCACATCATTAGGAGAATGATGTGATGGACAAGACCCAATCCTGAGCCTAGCACGAGATCGTATAGTTCGTAATGCATAAGCTTTTCGGTGTCAAGTATTTATTCCTTAGACCATGAGGTTGTGCAACTCCCGGATGCTGTAGGAATACTTTGGGTGTGCCAAACGTCACAACGTAACTGGGTGGCTATAAAGGTACGCATTGGGTATCTCCGAAAGTGTCTGTTGAGTTGGTATGAACCGAGACTGGGATATTGTCACTCCGTATGACGGAGAGGTACCTCTGGGCCCTCTCAGTAAGACATCATCATAATGAGCTCAAGGTGACTAAGGAGTTAGTCAGGGGATGATGGATTACGGAACGAGTAAAGAGACTTGCCATGACGAGATTGAACAAGGTATCGGGCATACCGACGATCAAATCTCAGGCAAGTACCGTACCGATGGACAAAGGGAATAACATACGGGATTGAGTGAATCCTTGACACAATGGTTCATCCGATGAAGACCGTCGAGGAACACGTGGGAACCAACATGGGTATCCAGATCCCGCTGTTGGTTATTGACCGGAGAGTCATCTCGGTCATGTCTACGTGTCTCCCGAACCCGTAGGGTCTACACACTTAAGGTTCGGTGACGCTAGGGTTGTAGAGATACATGCACATGGAAACCCGAATGTTGTTAGGAGTCCCGGATGAGATCCCGGATGTCACGAGGAGTTCCGGAATGGTCCGGAGGTAAAGAATGATATATAGGAAGTCCAGTTTCGGCCATCGGGTGAACTCCGGGGGTCACCGGGAGTGTCCCGGGACCACCGGAGGGGTCCCGGGGGTCCACCGGGTGGGGCCACCCATCCCGGTGGGGCCCCTAGGCCGCAAGGGGAAGGGGGCCAGCCCCTGGTGGGCTGGCGCACCCATATAGGCCCCCCTCCATGCGCCTAGGGTTGAAACCCTAGGGGGAGGGGGCGCCCCCTTTGCCTTGGGGGGCAAGTTTCCCTCCTTGGCCGCCGCCCCCCTGGAGATCAGATCTCCCAGGGCCGGCGCCCCCCTGGCCCCTATATATAGTAGGGGGGAGAGGGCAGCCGCACCCCAAGCCTTTGGCGCCTCTCCCCCCTCCCGTCACACTTCCTACTCCTCCGCAGGGCGCCGGCGAAGCCCTGCAGGTTTTCCTTGCATCCACCACCACGCCGTCGTGCTACTGGATCTCCGACAACCTCTCCTCCGCCCTTGCTAGATCAAGAAGGAGGAGACGTCGCTGTACCGTATGTGTGTTGAACGCGGAGGTGCCGTCCGTTCGGCGCTGGGATCATCGGTGACGAGGAACGCGAAGAGTACGACTACTTCATCCACGTTCCATCGAACGCTTCCGCACGCGATCTACAAAGGGTATGTAGATGCACTCCATTATGCTCGTTGCTAGATGACTCCTTAGATTGATCTTGGTGAAGCATAGGAAATTTTTTGAATTCTGCTACGTTCCCCAACAAATAGCCCAATATGCCTTATGTTCTAGCTCAAGAGGTAAGTGACATGCTTTTCCATAAACCATTTTATATGGAGACATACCCATAGGATTTATGTATGCAGTTCTATAGGCCCATAATGCATCATCAAGTTTCTTGGACCAATTCTTTCTAGATCTATTAACAGTCTTTTGCAAAATTAATTTCAGCTCTTTGTTACTTTGTTCTACTTGACCACTAGACTGTGGGTGGTAAGGGGATGCAATTCTATGATTAACATCATATTTAGCAAGCATCTTACGGAAAGCACCATGAATAAAGTGTGAACCACCATCAATCATTAAGTATCTAGGGACTCCAAACCTCGGAAAAATAACTTCTTTAAGCATCTTAATAGAGGTGTTATGATCAGTACTACTAGTTGGAATAGCTTCTACCCACTTAGTAATGTAATCAACAACAACTAAAATATGTGTATACCCATTAGAGGAAGGAGATGGTCCCTGCTGAGAGCAGCCACGCAACCGGCAAGTCTTCGCACATCCTTGACGCGCTTCGGTGCTTCAATTTGCTCAATGGCCTTGATCTTGTCGGGATTGGCTTCAATTCCCCTCTGAGACATGAAGAACCCGAGAAGCTTGCCGGAAGGGACTCCAAACACACACTTCTCGGGGTTGAGCTTGAGCTGGATCTTGCGCAGATTTGCAAAGGTCTCGTCTAAATCTTGGATTAGAGTAGCCCTGTCCTTGCTCTTGACCACTATGTCATCCATGTATGCTTCTACATTTCTGTGAATTTGTGGCTCAAAAGCTGTATGGACTACCCTTGCAAATGTTGAACCAGCATTCTTCAAACCGAAATGCATCCGTATGAAACAGTACGTGCCACATGGAGTGATGAATGCGGTCTTCTCCTCATCCTCTTCTGCCATGAAGATTTGATGGTATCCTGAGTATGCGTCAAGAAATGAAAGCAAGTCACATCCGGCCGTGGAGTCAACAATCTGGTCAATGCGCGGCAAGGGAAATGGGTCTTTGGGACAAGCTTTATTCACATCGGTGAAGTCGATACAAAGCCTCCATTTCCCGTTCGCCTTGCGCACGACTACAGGATTGGCCAAGGCCTGCTGCTTCCAACTTCTTGATTTCTTCTGCGATGAATTCTTGGCGCTCCACTGCTTGTTTCCTGACTTTCTTCTTGACGGGCCGCGCATGAGGACAGACGGCAAGGTGGTGCTTAATTACTTTCCTGGGAACATCGGGGATGTCAGACGGTTGCCACGCAAACACGTCGACGTTCGCCCGCAGGAAAGCAACGAGCGCACTTTCCTATTTAGGGTCAAGTGTGGCACTGATGGTGAAGGTACCACCAGTGCCGTCCTCCTTGGCGGACACCTTCTTGGTCGCTGGCGGAGCTGCCATCGTCTTCTTACACCTGCCGGTGGAGCTCGATGGTGCGTCCTCGACGGTAGCGCAGCACTCCGAAGAGGTGCGCTTGCCGGAGTAGGCATCAGAGCTCTTGCCAGACTTGGTCTTCTTCTTTCCCCCGGGAGCTTCAGCGGCAAGTGTCTTGCGGTCTGTTGCGGCTGCTGCTTCCCGGTAGATCTTGTCGGCGCAGATAAGAGCATCCTTCTTGTCGCCAGGGACAGAGATGACGCTTATCGGGCCTGGCATCTTCAGCATGTTGTAGGCGTAGTGAGAGGCTGCCATGAACTTGGCGAGTGCTGGACGGCCGAGTATCCCATTGTAAGGCAATGGAAAATCGGCAACGTCAAAAGTGACCCTCTCAGTCCTGAAGTTCAGCTCGCCGCCAAACGTCACTGGCAACGTGATCTTCCCCTTCGGCTTGCTCCTTCCCGGGTTGATTCCTTGGAATGTGCCGGTCTCTTCGAGCTCGCTGTCAGGGATCTGGAGTTTCTGGAGTACAGCAGAGGAGATCAGGTTCAAGCCGGCCCCGCCGTCAACTAGCATCTTAGTGACCTTGAGGTTGCGGATAGTTGGTGAAACCAACATCGGCAAGCACCCGACCACAGTTGTGCGATCAGGGTGGTCCTCAATATCAAAGATGATAGGCGTGCTGGACCATTTCAGAAGCTTGCGCGATTCAACAGGTGGTTCTGCTGCATTGACTTCCCGCACCCACTGCTTGAGTTGGCGGTGTGAAGTATGCAGAGAAGCACCGCCGTCAACGCATAAGACTTCTGTGGCTTTCTGGAACTCCTGCTCACTGTTCTCGACATCATCCACGTCTTCATCGTCGTCGTCATCTTCATCTTTGTCGCGGCCGCGGGGAGGTCTGTCTCCTTGCCGCTTCTTGGCCTTGCCGCGGCGTCCTCCCCGGCCGTTGAATGGCCGCTTCTTGTCGGATCCTTCAGCACCTCCTTGGGCCTTCTCCTTGTCGCGCCGCTCGTATTCAGCCTTTTGCTGCTCAACAAGCTGCTCGACCCTCTTGCAGTTCTGGAGGTCATGGCCCTTGGTGCGGTGGATCTTGCAGTACTGCTTGTCGGTGCCATCCTGCTTGTTGGCGGCCGCCACAGCCTGGCAGTTGGTGCATGCGGCAGTCTCCTTGCCGGAGCTACTAACTTTGGCTTTGTTGGCGCCGCCTCCGCTGCCGGACTGCTCGACGACTAGCACCTCTTTGTTTTTCTTCTTCCTGTTGTTCCGCCGCCGGTTTTTCTTTGCCGGGGCAGCATCCTCACTGTCAGATCCTCCTGCTCCTGTATCCTCTCCGGGAGTTTCCTCCCTTCTTCAGCACGTGCGCACTTGTTGGCCAGGGCGTACAGCTCGCTGACGTCCCTGATCTTGCACATCGCCATCTCCTCCCTCATCCTGCGGTTACGCACGTTCTGATGGAACGCGCTGATAACCGCGGCAGGGTGGACGTCTGGGATGTTGTGCTGTACACGGCTGAACCTCTGGATATATTTGCGCAGGGGCTCTCCTTCCTTCTGGGCGAGCAGGTGAAGGTCACTCTCTTGGCCATGAGGTTTGTGGCCGCCTGTAAAGGCGCCGACAAACTGATGGCACAGGTCTGCCCAGGAGGATATGGAGTTGTCCGGCAAGTGCATGAGCCAGGACCCGACGTTGGGTTTGAGTACCAGCGGGAAGTAGTTGGCAAGGATCTTGTCGTCTCGTCCCCCGGCAGCTTGCACCGCGATGGTGTAGATGCTGAGGAACTCCGACGGATGCGTCTTGCCGTCGTACTTCTCCGGTACATCTGGCTTGAAATTCTTCATGCTGGGCCACTGGACTTGCCGCAGCTCACGAGTGAACGCAGGGCAACCTACCGCGTATGGCAAGTCGCCTGGTTCCCCTGGCGCATGCATGTCGATAGTGGGCCCAGCGCGCTGGTCTGATTGACGCCGCGCTTCTCTTCGGCGCTCGATGCGAGTACGAGCGTCTTCTTGCTGTCGTTCGTGAAGAACTTGGCGCTGATCGCGATGAGCTCGTGGGTCCGACGACGCGGTGGAGTCGCTGTCGAGGTGGATCCGGCGAGTCGGCGATCGTATCTTCGGGGCGGAGAGTGCACGGTGGTTGCACCCCCACCGATCTTGTCGCCATCGGCCCGTGCCTGGCTGACTTGCCGCGGCTGCGATGTGCTCGGCTGCCGTGGAGTGTCACCGTTGGCAAAGACGATGAGACTCTGAATGGTGGCCCTCCAGTCGTCGGCCTTGTCTGCCGCTGGAGGGAAGTCTAGGAGCAGTTGAGCTCGTGCCAGAGCTTCTGCTGGAGTGGCGGGTAGCGGTGGCGAACGGTGCGAGGAGCGGGATATGCTCGGACTTCTAACTACGTTAGAAGGAGCAGGATCCCGTCCAAGCGACCGTGCCTTGCTCGTGCCGGCATGTTGGCGTGCATGCTGGTCTTGAGCGTCCCGAGATCCGCCAGCTTGATCTTGGCCCAGCAAACGTATGGTACCGTGGGTACCATGACGCTGCCGGTCCCGCGCCTCCTGAGATGGGCGCGGTGCATGCACGGACGCCGAGGTCTTGGAGTGCGCCCAGTCGTTGTGGGAGTCGACTACGCCGCCGATGGGCAGCGCAGCTTTGTCCTTGGACTTGGCGGCACCCTGAGTTCCCTCGTCGACGCCCGTTCTTCCGCCGACGTCTACCCCACCAGCCGTTGGCTCCGGCGGTGGTGGGATCGACGCGGACGGAGCAGCTGCCTCCGAAGCCTTCTTCTTCGGCGGCATGTTGATGAAGATGATGAAGATCTAGCTCGTGTGCAGGCCGGATCAGGTTCACACAACCTCGACGCACCCCCTACATGGCGCGCCAAAGATGTCGGGGAAACTGATCCACGCACGAACACCTATGGGGACGGAGCCCCTTTTCGGTACGGCAGGGGGCGGAGGTCGCACGAAGAGCAGATCGAGGCGAGGCACACGAGCAGTTTACCCAGGTTCGGGCCGCACGGATGCGTAAAACCCTACTCCTGATTTGTGGTTTGTATTGAGTTCTTGCTCGGGAGCGCTGAGAGCTACAGTACCCTTCAGCAGCTAACGAGACCGAGCGTGAGAGTGTTCGAATCCCCCTCTACGTTGCGCATGGGCCTCCTTTTATAGGCTCAAGGGGTCACCGACAGGTGGCAACGCAGTTGAGGGTAAAAAGGGAAAAGTATTGCGGTTGGTACAGCTACCTGTACAGTGTTCCATACCTAACCCTGACGGCAGGGGACAAGAGCATTAAATGCCCATCACCGTCGCCCAAACAGTGCAAAAAAGGGGCCGTCAGGGGCGCCACCGTTCGCCACGATGGTAACCTTGTCAGCGCCGCTTGCCACCGCGTACCCCTGGCTGCACAGCCTCCCGCCACGTACGCCTGGAAGGGTCCCAGAGCGACACGTGGGTGGATGCGCTGGAGCGCGGGTACAGAGTGGTAGCTTGCCGCGGCCGTTGTCTTGTCGCGTCCGGGAGCTTGTCGTTCACCGGGCCTTGCCGGGACGCGTGGCGCGTCGCGGCAAGTTCCTTGAGATGCCTTGGTTGGCCTTCCCGGCAAGCTCCTCTTGCCGGGGTCTTGTCTCCTTGGCTTGAATACTTTGTTCTTGAATGGCTCCAAAGGAACCACGGAGGACCTTGGCAGTCACCCGGCAAGCCTTGCCGCGGGACGCTGCGACTGCCCGTGCACAAGTTCGGAGTACTAGAGTACCCCTACTTTAGTACACCGACAGTCCCATATAATCAAAGCCCCAGACATCAAATGGTATAATAACAAGTGAATAATTCATATGCATTTCTTGACGTCTACTGATATTACCAATTCTTTGACATTCATCACAAGATAAGACAAACTTACGGGCATCCTTGAAGAGAGTAGGCCAATAAAAACCGGATTGCAGTACCTTGTGTGCAGTTCTATCTCCAGCGTGGTGTCCTCCATAAGCCTCGGAGTGACACTTGTGTAGGATCTGTTCCTGTTCATGCTCAGGTACACAACGTCTAATAATACCATCTACTCCTTCTTTATAAAGGTGTGGATCATCCCAGAAGTAATGTCTCAAATCATAGAAGAACTTTTTCTTTTACTGGTATGTGAAACTAGGTGGTATAAACTTAGCAACAATGTAATTAGCATAATCAGCATACCATGGAGCAGTATGAGATGCATTTATGACAGCTAATTGTTCATCAAGAAAGCTATCATGAATAGGTAGTGCGCCATCAAGAATATTCTCTAACCTAGACAAGTTGTCTGCAACAGGGTTCTCAGCTCCCTTTCTATCAGTAATATGCAAATCAAATTCTTGTAGCAAGAGAACCCATCTAATAAGTCTAGGTTTAGCATATTTCTTCTCCATAAGATATTTAATAGCAGCATGATCAGTGTGAACAGTTACTTTAGAATCAACAATATAAGGTCTGAACATATCACAAGCAAATACAACTGCTAAAAATTCTTTCTCAGTAGTAGCATAATTCCTCTGGGCACTGTCTAGAGTTTTACTAGCATATTATATAACATTTAATTTCTTATCAACTCTTTGTCCTAGAGCAACACCTACATCATAATCACTAGCATCACACATAATTCAAAGGGTAAATTCCAGTCAGGATGCTGGACAACAGGTGCAGAGATCAATGGTTTCTTATGTATTTCAGATGCTTCTACACAATCATCATAAAAAACAAAAGGAATATCTTTTTGTAAAAGATTAGTCAGAGGCCTAGAGGTTTTTGAGAAGTCCTTAATGAACCTCCTATAAAACCCGGCATGACCAAGGAAACTTCTTATACCTTTGATGTCCTTGGGACACGACATCTTCTCAATAGCATCCACTTTAGCTTTATCAACTTCAATACCTCTTTCAGAGATTTTATGCCCCAGAACTATGCCTTCATTAACCATAAAGTGGCACTTTTCCCAATTCAAGACAAGATTAGTTTCTTCACATCTCTGCAAAACTCGATCAAGGTTGCTCAAGCAATCATCAAAAGAAGTTCCATAGACGGAAAAGTCATACATGAAAACCTCAACAATTTTTTCACAAAAAATAGAGAATATAGCCATCATGCATCTTTGAAAGGTAGCAGGTGCATTACATAAACCCAAAGGCATACGTTTATAAGCAAAGGTACCGAAAGGACAAGTAAAAGTGGTATTTTATTGGTCCTCTTTTGACACAGGTATTTGAAAGAAACCAGAATATCCATCTAGAAACAAAAATGAGTATGTTTGGATAACCTTTCTAGCATTTGATCAATAAAAGTTAAAGGGTAATGATCTTTTTAGTAGCTTTATTTAATTTCCGGAAATCAATTACCATCTATAACCTGTAACAATTTTTTGTGGGATCAATTCATCTTTATCATTAGGAACAACAGTAATACCTCCCTTCTTAGGGACACAATGGACATGATTTACCCACTGACTATCAGCAACTGGATAAATTATACCTGCCTCTAGAAGCTTTAGTATTTCCTTCCTTACCACTTCCTTCATCCTAGGATTTAACCGTCGTTGGTGATCAATAACCGGTTTAGCATCCCTTTCCAATTTTATCTTGTGTTAGCATAAAGTGGGACTAATGCCCTTAAGATCATCAAGAGTATACCCAATAGCAGCACAGTGCTTCTTCAGAGTTTTCAATAATTTCTCTTATTCCTGCTCTGAAAGGTTAGCACTAATAATAACAGGATATATCTTCTTTTCATTGAGATAAGCATACTTAAGAGTATCAGGTAATGGTTTGAGTTCAAATACGGGATCACCCTTGGGTGGAGGAGGATCCCCTAAAATTTCAGCAGGCAAGTTGTGTTTCAATAAAGGTCCCTGTTTAAAGAATATTTCATCTATTTCCCTTCTCTCATTCATATACATATCATTTTCATGGTCTAGCAGATATTGTTCTAAAGGGTCATTAGGAGGTACAGCAATAGAAGCAAGACCGATATTCATCCTTACTAGGAAATTCTTTATCATGGGGTTGTCTACGAAATTTAGCAAAGTTAAAATCATGAGACATATCCCCTAATCCAATAGTAACAATATCCTTTTCGCAGTCTATCTTAGCATTAACAGTATTCAAGAAGGCTCTACCGAATATAATAGGGCAAAAGTCATCTTGTGGGGAAAATCAGCAGGGTATTTAACTTTCCCACACAAGACTTCAACATCTCTAACAAACCCAATAGGTGAGATCGTATCTCTATTGGCAAGCTTAATAGTGACATCAATACCTTCTAGCTCAGCAGGCGCAATATAATGCATAATTTATTCATACAAGGAAATGGGTATTACACTAGCACTAGCACCCACATCACATAAGCCATGATAGCAATGATGTCTTATTTTAATAGAAATAATAGGCATGCCTACAACAGGTTTATGTTTATTCTTGGTGTTGGGTCTGGCAATTCTAGCAGCTTCCTCGTGGAGGTAAATAACATGCCCATCTATATTATCGACCAAAACATCTTTAACCATAGCAACACTAGGTTCAACTTTAATTTGCTTAGAAGGTGTAGGTGTTCTATTATTACTCTTACGAACCACAGTTGAAGCTTTAACATGATCCTTTAATCTAACAGGGAAAGGTGGTTTATTAATATAAGCAGTATGAACAATAGGATCAACATTATAAGTGATAGTCTTTTCCTCAACTCTAACAGGTTCAACTACTTTTACTTCAATGGGAGGATGATATTTAAACCACTTATCCTTAGGGAGATCAACATGAGTACCAAATGATTCATGGAAGGAAGCTACGATCTCAGAGTCAAGTCCATATTTAGTGCTAAAATCACGGAAAACATCGGTATCCATAAAAGATTTAACACAATCAAACTTAGGTGTTATACCTGACTCCTTACCTTCGTCGAGATCCCAATCCTCAGAGTTGCGTTTAATTCTTGCCAATAAATCCCATTTGAATTCAATAGTCTTCATCATAAAAGAACTGGTACAAGAGGTATCGAGCATGGAGCGATTATTGAGAGAAAGCCGAGCATAAATTTTTGGAATAATCATTTCTCTTGAGAGCTCATGATTGGGGCATGAATATAACATTGACTTAAGCCTCCCCCAAGCTTGAGCGATACTTTCTCCTTCACGAGGCCAAAAATTATATATATAATTATGATCACGATGAACCTGACGCATGCTACTTCTCGAGCTTGCGTTGCATTCCCTCGAAGAGGAAAGGGAGACGCATCACAGTAGCGTAAGTATTTCCCTCAGTTTTTGAGAACCAAGGTATCAATCCAGTAGGAGACCACGCACGAGTCCCTCGCACCTACACAAACAAATAAGTACTTCACAGCCAACGCGATAAGGGGTTTTCAATCCCATTACGGTCACTTACGAAAGTGAGGTCTGATAGAGATGATAGTTTATATTTTTGGTATTTTTGTTTATAAGAACAGAAAGTAAAAGCGGTAAGAGTAAAGTAGATGTAGATTGATATGTTGAGAATAGACCCGGGGGCCATAGTGTTCTCTAGTGGCTTCTCTCATGATAGCGATATTCTACGGCGGGCAAACAAATTAATGTCGAGCAATTGATAGAAAAGCGAATAATTATGGGACTATCTAGGCATGATCATTGTATATAGACATCACGTCCGAGACAAGTAGACTGAAACGATTCTGCATCTACTACTATTACTCCACACATCGACCGCTATCCAGCATGCATCTAGTGTATTGAGTTCATAAGAACAGAGTAACGCCTTAAGCAAGATGACATGATGTAGAGGGATAAACTCAAACAATATGATATAAACCCCATCTTTTTATCCTCGATGGCAACAATACAATACGTGCCTTGCTGCCCCTACTGTCACTGGGAAAGGACACCGCAAGATTGAACCCAAAGCCAAGCACTTCTCCCATTGCAAGAACTATAGATCTAGTAGGCCAAACCCCAACCAATAATTCGAAGGGACTTGCAAGGATATTATGAGCACACATAAAAAGTCCTGAGAAGAACCAAATATTTCTCATAGATAATCTTGATCATAAACCCATAATTCATCGGATCTCGACAAACACACCGCAAAAAGAGATTACATCGAATAGATCTCCTCGAAGACCGAGGAGAACTTTGTATTGAGATCTAGAGAGAGAGAAGAAGCCATCTAGATACTAGCTATGGAACCAAAGGTCTGTGGTAAACTACTCACAACTCATGGTGAGGGCGATGATGATGATGATGATGAACTCCGTGGTGGATCCCCATCCGGTGGAGCTCCGGAACAGGCTCCAAGATGGGATCCCACGGCAATAGAAGGTTGCGGCGATGGAACTAGGGTTTTCTCTCTGTTGTCGAAGGTTTCGGGGTACGTAGACTTAGGAAGGAGGACAGCGGGGGGTGCTCGAGGGGCCCATGAGGCAGGGCGCGCCCTGGGAAGGGGGGCGCGCCACCACCCTCGTGGACACCCCGAGGCTCCCCTGACGTGGTTCTCAAGTCCCCTATACGTGATTTTCTCCAAAAATATCTCTCGCGAAGGTTTCATTTCGTTTGGACTCCGTTTGATATTCTTTTTCTGCAAAACCCTAAAACAGGCAAAAAAAACAGCAATATGGACTGGGCCTTTGGGTTAGTAGGTTAGTCCCAAAAATGATATAAAAGTGTAAGATAAAGCACATTAAACATCCAAGACTTCATAAATAATAGCATGGAACAATAAAAAATTATAGATACGTTGGAGACGTATCAAGCATCCCCAAGCTTAATTCCTGCTCGTCCTCGAGTAGGTAAATGATAAAGAAAGAATTTTTGATGTGGAATGCTAACCTATATAGTTTTTCAATGTAATTATCTTAATTGTGGCATGAATGTTCAGATCTGAAAGATTCAAGATAAAAGTCTATATTGACATAAGAAATAACAATATTTCAAGCATACTAACAAAGCAATCATGTCTTCTCAAAATACTATGGCTAAATAAAGTTATCCCTACAAAATCATATAGTCTGGCTATGCTCCCTCTTCATCACACAAAATATTCATATCATGCACAACCCCGATTTCAACCAAGCACTTGTTTTCATACTATATCCTTTCAAACCTTTCAACTTTCACGCAATACATGAGCGTGAGCCATGGACATAGCACTATGGGTGGAATAGAGGTGGTTGTGGAGAAGACAAAAAGAGGAAGATAGTCTCACATCAACTAGGCGTATCAACGGGCTATGGAGATGCCCATCAATAGATAACAATGTGAGTGAGTAGGGATTGCCATGCAACGGATGCACTAGAGCTAAGTATGAATGAAAGCTCAACATAAGAAACTAGTGGGTGTGCATCCAACTTGCTTGCTCACGAAGACCTAGGGTATTTGAGGAAGCCCATCGTTGGAATATACAAGCCAAGTTCTATAACAAGAATTCCCACTAGCATATGAAAGTGACTAAACATGAGACTCTCTACAATGAAGAACATGGTGCTACTTTGAAGCACAAGTGTAGAAAAAAGATAGTAGCAATTGTCCCTTTTTTCTTTTCTTTTTCTTTTTCTTTTTTTTGGGCCTTTCTTTTTTCTTTGGCCTTTCTTTTTTTTAGCGGAGGGTCTTTATAGATTTAGCCTTTCCTCCCATGGGACAATGCTCTAATAATGATGATCATCACACTTTCATTACAACTCGATATTACAACTCGATACTACAACAAAGTATGACTCTATATGAATGCCTCCGGCGGTGTACCGGTATGTGCAATGAAACAAGAGTGACATGTATGAAAAGTTATGCATGGTGGCCTTGCCACAAATACGATGTCAACTACATGATCATGCATGGCAATATGACAATATGAAGCGTGTCATATGAACGGAACGGTGAAAAGTTGCATGGCAATATATCTCGGAATGGCTATGGAAATGCCATGATAGGTAGGTATGGTGGCTGTTTTGAGGAATAATATGGTGGCTATTTTGATGAAGGATATATAGTGGGTTTATGGCACCGGTGAAAGTTGCACGGTACAAGAGAGGCTAGCAATGGTGGAAGGGTGAGAGTGCGTATAATCCATGGACTCAACATTAGTCATAATAACTCGTATACTTATTGCGAAAATCCACGAGTCATCAAAACAAAGCAATCAACGCATGCTCCTAGGGGGGAGGGTGGTACGAGTTAACCATCACGCGCCCCCGACCTCCACACAAAGGTTGGCACTTTACAAATACCTCACGCTCTAACTTCGTCACATAGCGGTTCACCATACGTGCATGCTACAGGAATCACTAACCTTAACACAAGTATTTCTCAATTTCATAATAACTCCACTAGCATGACTCTAGTATCACTATCCTCATGTCTCAAAACAATTATCAAGCATCCAACATCTCATTCTATTCAATGCACTTAGTGTGAAATTTTTTACTACATTGACATTGGATGCTTATCATTTGAAGACTAGTTTTATTAGCCTAAACACATTACCATGCTGTTTTAATAGACTCTCAAATAGATATAAGTGAAGCATGAGAGTTGAACAATTTCTACAAAATATAACCACCACCGTGCTCTAAAAGATATAAGTGAAGCACTAGAGCAAAAACTATTCAACTCAAAAGATATAAGTGAAGCACATAGAGTGTTCTAACAATTCCTCGGCCATATTTAACTCTCTCAAATAGGTGTGTCCAGCAAGGTTGATTGCGACAAACTAATAAGCAAAGACTTAAATTATACAAGACGCTCCAAGCAAAACACATATCATGTGGTGAATAAAAATATAGCTCCAAGTATAGTTGTCGATGGATGAAGACGAAAGAGGGGATGCCTTCCCGGGGCATCCCCAAGCTTAGGCTTTTGATTATCCTTGAATTTTACTTGGGGTGCCTTGGGCATCCCTAAGCTTAGGCCTTTGGTACTCTTTGTTCCATAGTCCATCAAAGCAATACTCAAAACTTGAAAACTTCACAACACAAAACTTAGACAAAAATTCTCGTGAGCTCCGTTAGTATAAGAAAGCAAACCACTACTCAAAGGTACTGCAATGAATTCATTCTTTATTTATATTGGTGTTAAACCGACTGTATTCCAACTTCTCTATGGTTCATACCTCCAAATATTACTCATAGATGCATTGAAATAAGCAAACAACACACGAAAAACAGAATCTGTCAAAAACAGAACAGTCTGTAGTAATCTGCAGGTTTCGCATACTTCTGTAACTCCAAAAAATTCAAGATAAATTGTTAAATGTGAAGAATTTGTCTATTAATCATCTGCAAAAAGAATCAACTAAATAGCACGCTCGAGTAAAATCTGACGACCACTTTAGCGAGTGCTAACGATTCTGTTTTTCACTGCATGATCACATAAACTTCACACACATCTTCCCAAAGTTCTACTTGGCACAAACACTTATCAAAACATGAAACCACATCTAAACAGAGGCTAGATGCAATATTTATTCCCTAACAGCAACAAAAATAAAAAAATAAAAAATTGGGTTGCCTCCCAACAAGCGCTATCGTTTTACGGCCCTAGCTAAGCATGATACAAGATAGATCTAGGGAATGCCATAATGATACGATATGTCACGAAAGCTCATCTCATATTCCCTTCGTTCAGCAGCAAGTTTTCTTTGTGGCAAGCATAAGTAATTAAAAGGGCTAAATTTAATGGGACAAAAGTCCCCTACATCAATCTCAGGAGGAATAGGTTCCTCTTTTGGCCCTTTGTAGCGAACAACCAATTCATCATTGTAGGCATTCTTTTGGCAGAAGGTCATAAGCATTCGCTCAAGGGAGAAGCCTAACCCATTATTTTGAACAACTAAATCATCGTTCATCTCAGAAATTCTATCAATCAAGACCTCAATAGGAACCCTTTTTCTAAGGTTTTCATTAAAATCAACATGATCAGGCGATCGCAACCGCATTATGTCTTCTTGAATGAACAAGATAGCCTCTATGGGAGGTCGACCGGCATCTACCCCGTAATGAGCAAAGATTTCTTTGGCCTCTTTCATAATAAATCTAAATTCATGAGCCAAAAATATAGTAGTTGCACGCTTAGCAGAAGAACGCTCAATATTGGAAAACTCAGAAAAGATTCTCTGAATACAGGGATGCATATGGATAAATTGCCTTTCAATTTCTACCATAAGCATGGATACAACATCCGCAAGGCTACTAGTTCTGTGAAGAATAGAGCCACCCATAGTGGGCAAAGCACCGGCACAAGTAAAGAAGTCTTGAAGAACCCCTTTTCCAATGATATTACCACTACCAACCCGGAACTTCTTAATATGTAAAGTGGTAGCTTCATCCGGGGGGGTCAACATAGACGTTGCCCTCGACATTGCTACCCTTCTCGATAAAATCGTCCCCCATCTCAGACATGAGGGCAATCAGGCTAGCAAGCAGCACACAAGCAAACAAGAAGCAAGCGAACGATAAAGACACGGCGGAAGAAGGGCAAATAAAACGGCAAGGGTGAAGTGGGGGAGAAGAAAACAAGAGGCAAATAAATGTAATGCGAAGGATAAGGGTTTGTGATAGGTACTTGGTATATGACTTTTGCGTAAGCCTCCCCGGCAACGGCGCCAGAAATTCTTCTTGCTACTTCTCGAGCTTGCGTTGTATTCCCTCAAAGAGGAAAGGGAGATGCAGCACAGTAGCGTAAGTATTTCCCTCAGTTTTTGAGAACCAAGGTATCAATCCAGTAGGAGACCACGCGCGAGTCCCTCGCACCTACACAAACAAATAAGAACTTCGCAACCAACGCGATAAGGGGTTGTCAATCCCTTTACGGTCACTTACAAAAGTGAGATCTGATAGAGACGATAGTTTATATTTTTGGTATTTTTGTTTATAAGAACAGAAAGTAAAAGCGGTAAAAGTAAAGTAGATGTAGATTGATATGTTGAGAATAGACCCGGGGGCCATAGTGTTCTCTAGTGGCTTCTCTCATGATAGCGATATTCTACGGCGGGCAAACAAATTACTGTCGAGCAATTGATAGAAAAGCGAATAATTATGAGACTATCTAGGCTTGATCATTGTATATAGGCATCATGTCCGAGACAAGTAGACTGAAACAATTCTGCATCTACTACTATTACTCCACACATCGACCGCTATCCAGCATGCATCTAGTGTATTGAGTTCATAAGAACAGAGTAACGCCTTAAGCAAGATGACATGATGTAGAGGGATAAAATCAAGCAATATGATATAAACCCCATCTTTTTATCCTCGATGGCAACAATACAATACGTGCCTTGCTGCCCCTATTGTCACTAGGAAAGGACACCGCAAGATTGAACCCAAAGCCAAGCACTTCTCCCATTGCAAGAACTATAGATCTAGTAGGCCAAACCAAACCAATAATTCGGAGAGACTTGCAAGGATATTATGAGCACACATAAAAAGTTCAGAGAAGAACCAAATATTTCTCATAGATAATCTTGATCATAAACACACAATTCATCGGATCTCGACAAACACACCGCAAAAAGAGATTACATCGAATAGATCTCCTCGAATACCGAGGAGAACTTTTTATTGAGATCCAGGGAGAGAGAAGAAGCCATCTAGATACTAGCTATGGACCCGAAGGTCTGTGGTAAACTACTCACAACTCATGGTGAGGGCAATGATGATGATGATGATGAACTCCGTGATGGATGCCCCTTCGGTGGAGCTCCGGAACAGGCTCCAAGATGGGATCTCACGGGAACAGAAGGTTGCGGTGGTGGAATTAGGGTTTTCTCTGTGTTGTCGAAGGTTTCGGGGTACGTAGACTTATATAGGAGGAAGGAGGACACCGGGGGTGCTTGAGGGGCCCACGAGGCAGGGGGCGCCCTGGGAAGGGGGGCGCGCCCCCACCCTCGTGGACACCCCGAGGCTCCCCTGACATGGTTCTCAAGTCCCATGTGCTTGATTTTCTCCAAAAATATCTCTCGCGAAGGTTTCATTCCGTTTGGACTCCGTTTGATATTCTTTTTCTGCAAAACCCTGAAACAGGCAAAAAACAGCAATCTGGACTGGGCCTTTGGGTTAGTAGGTTAGTCCCAAAAATGATATAAAAGTGTAAGATAAATCCCATTAAACATACAAGACTTCATAAATAATAGCATGGAACAATCCAAAATTATAGATACGTTGGAGACGTATCAATGCATAGGATAGAACTTCTGATGAAATTCCAACTTCAATTGATTGTAGTTCCATGATCCAATATCATCGCATAGGCTAAACCATGTCAATGCCTCTCCCTTCAAATATAAAGGGAAGATCTTCTTCTTGATCACATCCTCGGGCATACCTGCAAGCTTAAATAATCCACAAACTTCATCCACATGGATTAGGTGCAAATCGGGATGCAAGGTTCCATCTCCTGTAAAGGGATTAGCTAGCAGCTTCTCTATCATACCCGAAGGGATTTCAAATTAAACATTTTCAATAGGTTCAGTAGGTTGAGGAGCAACTCTTTGCTCTACTGGTCGGGGTGAAGATACCCCGAACAAGCCCCTTAAAGGATTATGTGCCATAGTTACAAGTGACAGTAAATTTTAGCACACTATATAAATTTTTCCTTACCAAATTCCACTTACCAAAGGCGCTTCATTCCCCGGCAACGGCGTCAGAAAAGAGTCTTGATGACCCACAAGTGTAGGGGATCTATCGTAGTCCTTTCGATAAGTAAGAGTGTCAAACCCAACAAGGAGCAGAAGGAAATGATAGGCAGTTTTCAGTAAGGTATTTTCTGCAAGCACTGAAATTATCGGTAACAGATAGTTTTGTGATAAGATAATTGGTAGCCAGTGACAAATAGTAAAAGTAAATAAGGTGCAGCAAGATGGGCCAATCCTTTTTGTAGCAAAGGATAAGCCTGGACAAACTCTTATATGAAGGAAAGCGCTCCCGAGGACACATGGGAATTATCGTCAAGCTAGTTTTCATCACGTTCATATGATTCACGTTCGTTACTTTGATAATTTGGCATGTGGGTGAACCGGTGCTTGGGTGCTGCCCTTACTTGGAAAAGCATCCCACTTATGATTAACCCCTATTGCAAGCATCCGCAACTACAAAAGAAGTATTAAGGTAAACCTAACCATAGCATGAAACACGTGGATCCAAATCAGCCCCTTACGAAGCAACGCATAAACTAGGGTTTAAGCTTCTGTCACTCTAGCAACCCATCATGTACTTATTACTTCCCAATGCCTTCCTCTAGGCCCAAACAATGGTGAAGTGTCATGTAGTCGACGTTCACATGACACCACTAGAGGAAAGACAACATACATCTCATCAAAATATCGAACGAATACCAAATTCACATGACTACTTATAGCAAGACTTCTCCCATGTCCTCAGGAACAAACGCAACTACTCACAAAGCATGTTTATGTTCATAATCAGAGGGGTTTTAATATGCATAATGGATCTGAACATATGATCTTCCACCAAGTAAACTAACTAGCATCAACTACAAGGAGTAATCAACACTACTAGCAACCCACATGTACCAATCTGAGGTTTTGGTACAAAGATTGGATACAAGAGACGAACTAGGGTTTGAGAGGAAATGGTGCTGGTGAAGATGTTGATGAAGATAACCCTCCCCAAGATGGGAGAGTTGTTGGTGATGACGATGGCGATGATTTCCCCCTCCCGGAGGGAAGTGTCCCTGGCAAAACAGCTCCGCCGGAGCCCTAGATTGCTTCCGCCAAGGTTACGCCTCGAGACGGCAGCGCTTCTTCCCGAAAGCCTCCTTATGATTTTTTTCCAGGTCAAAACACCTCATATAGCAGAAGATGGGCATCGTGGGGTCCCCAGGTGGCCTGCTACTTCTCGAGCTTGCGTTGTATTCCCTCGAAGAGGAAAGGGTGATGCAGCACAGTAGCGTAAGTATTTCCCTCAGTTTTTGAGAACCAAGGTATCAATCCAGTAGGAGACCACGCGCGAGTCCCTCGCACCTGCACAAACAAATAAGAACTTCGCAGCCAATGCGATAAGGGGTTGTCAATCCCTTTACGGTCACTTACGAAAGTGAGATCTTATAGAGATGATAGTTTGATATTTTTGGTATTTTTTATTATAAGAAAAGAAAGTAAAAGCGGAAAAGCAAAGTAGATTGTAGATTGATATGTTGAGAATAGACCCGGGGGCCATAGTTTTCTCTAGTGGCTTCTCTCATGATAGCGATATTCTACGGCGGGTAAACAAATTACTATCGAGCAATTGGTAGAAAAGCGAATAATTATGAGACTATCTAGGCATGATCTTTATATATAGGCATCACGTCCGAGACAAGTAGACCGAAACGATTATGCAGCTACTACTATTACTCCACACATCAACCGCTATCCAGCATGCATCTAGTGTATTGAGTTCATAAGAACAAAGTAACGCCTTAGGCAAGATGACATGATGTAGAGGGATAAACCCAAACATAGTGATATAAACCCCATCTTTTTATCCTGGATGGCAACAATACAATACGTGCCTTGCTGCCCCTACTATCACTGGGAAAGGACACCGCAAGATTGAACCCAAAGCCAAGCACTTCTCCCATTGCAAGAACTATAGATCTAGTAGGCCAAACCAAACCAATAACTCGAAGAGACTTGCAAGGATATTATAATCATACATAAAGAGTTCAGAGAAGAACCAAATATTTCTCAAAGATAATCTTGATCATAAACCCACAATTCATCGGATCTTGACAAACACACCGCAAAAAGAGATTACATCGAATAGATCTCCTCGAAGACCGAGGAGAACTTGGTATTGAGATCCAAAGAGAGAGAAGAAGCCAACTAGATACTAGCTATGGACCCGAAGGTGTGTGGTAAACTACTCACAACTCATGGTGAGGAGATGATGATGATGTAGAAGCACTCCGTGGTAGATCCCCCCTCCTGTGGAGCTCCGGAACAGGCCCCAAGATGGGATCTCACGGGAACAGAAGGTTGCGGCGGTGGAACTAGGGTTTTCTCTCCTCTTCTGATAGTTTCGGGGTACGTGGGTATATATAGGAGGAAGGAGGGCACCGGGGGCCAGACGAGGTGCCCACGAGGCAGGGGGCGCGCCCTATAGGGGGGGGTGCGCCCCCCACCCTCGTGGACGCCACGTCAGCCCTACTCCGTGGTTCTCAAGTCTCACGTGCGTATTTTGCTCCAAAAATATCTCTCCCGAAGGTTTCATTTTGTTTGGACTCCGTTTGATATTCCTTTTCTGTAAAACCCTAAAACAGGCAAAAAACAGCAATCTGGACAGGGCCTTTGGGTTAGTAGGCTAGTCCCAAAAATAATATAAAAGTGTATAACAAAGCCCATTAAACATCCAAAACATCATAAATAATAGCATGGAACAATAAAAAATTATAGATACGTTGGAGACGTATCAAGCATCCCCAAGCTTAATTCCTGCTCGTCCTCGAGTAGGTAAATGATAAAAATAGAATTTTTGATGTGGAATGCTAACCAACATAGTTTTTCAATGTAATTCCCTTAATTGTGGCATGAATGTTCAGATCTGAAAGATTCAAGAGAAAATTCTATATTGACATAAGAAATAATAACACTTCAAGCATACTAACAAAGTAATCATGTCTTCTCAAAATAATATGGCTAAAGAAAGTTATCCCAACAAAATCATATAGTCTGGCTATGCTCCCTCTTCATCACACAAAATATTCATATCATGCACAACCCCGATTTCAGCCAAGCACTTGTTTTCATACTCTATTCTTTCAAACCTTTCAACTTTCACGCAATACATGAGCGTGAGCCATGGACATAGCACTATGTGGAATAGAGAGGTGGTTGTGGAGAAGACAAAAAGGAGGCAGATAGTCTCACATCAACTAGGCATATCTGCGGGCTATGGAGATGCCCATCAATAGATATCGATGTGAGTGAGTAGGGATTGCCATGCAACGGATGCACTAGAGCTAAATATGTATGAAAGCTCAACAAAAGAAACTAGTGGGTGTGCATCCAACTTGCTTGCTCACGAAGACCTAGGGCATTTGAGGAAGCCCATCGTTGGAATATACAAGCCAAGTTCTATAATGAAAATTCCCACAAGTATATGAAAGTGACTAAACATGAGACTCTCTATCATGAAGAACATGGTGCTACTTTGAAGCACAAGTGTGGAAAAAGATAGTAGCAATTGTCCCCTTTTTTCTTTTTTTGGCCTTTTTTGGCCTTTCGTTTATTTTTTCTTTTTTTGGAGGGGCTTTCTTGATTTAGCCTTTCCTCACATGGGACAATGCTCTAATAATGATGATCATCACACTTTCATTGAATTACAACTCGATACTAGAACAAGTATGACTCTAAATGAATGCCTCCGGCGGTGTACCGGGATGTGCAATGAATCAAGAGTGACATGTATGAAAAATTATGCATGGTGGCCTTGCCACAAATACGATGTCAACTACATGATCATGCATGGCAATATGACAATATGAAGCGTGTCATATGAACGGAACGGTGGAAAGTTGCATGGCAATATATCTCGGAATGGCTATGGGAATGCCATGATAGGTAGGTATGGTGGCTGTTTTGAGGAAAATATATGGTGGCTGTTTTGAGGAAGGATATATGGTGGGTCTATGGTACCGGTGAAAGTTGCGCGGTACAAAAGAGGCTAGCAATGGTGGAAGGGTGACAGTGTGTATAATCCATGGACTCAACATTAGTCATAAGAACTCACATACTCATTGCAAAAATCTACGAGTCATCAAAATAAAGCAATCAACGCATGCTCCTAGGGGGGAGGTTGGTAGGAGTTAACCATCGCGCGCCCCCGACCTCCACACAAAGGTTGGCACTTTACAAATACCTCATGCTCTAACTTCGTCACATAGCGGTTGATACGTCCAAAACGTATCTATAATTTCTGCTTGCTCCATGCCTTTTTTGTGTGATATTGCTATGATATTTATACACTTCCATACACTTTTGATCATATTTGGACTAACCTATTAACTCAGTGCACCCCACTGCCAGTTTCTGTTTTCTGCTGTTTTTGTATTTCAGGTTTTCCATTACGAAAATTGCCAGAAAAATTCCGGGAAAAATTTATAAAAATTCAGCGTTCCGGAAGCTTCCATGCGGCCAAAGTAGGGCCGGAGGGGGTCCACGGGGGCTCCAGGCGGCCTGCCCACGCGGACCCCCCTAGGCCGCGCCGGGGGGCGCCTGGGCCCCCCTGACCTCCTCTGGCGACCCCCTTTGGCATATATTTACATCGCGTCGCAGAAACCCTGATTCCGAACCCCTTTTCTCCAGACGCGATTCCGATCTCCGCCGCCATCGCCATCAAGCTTCGGGGGACCAGAATTCCTGCGCCGGCACCCTGCCGGGACGGGGAAGTGCCCCCGGATTCATCTCCATCGACGTTGCTTCCTCCCTCCATGATGCGGGAGTAGTTCCTCCTCGGGGCTGAGGTTCTTACCAGTAGCTATGTGGTCAATTCTCTCTCCCATGATGTGATCTTCGTTGTGATCATAGGCTATGTTAATCTAGGGTGATCCCATGATATTTCCCCTTCCTCTATGTATTGGATTGATGTACTCACTTGTCTTTATCTAGTATAATCCCCGAGACCAAGGTGACAGCGGTCTATTGGACATGGATTAGAACAATATTTTCATGAGTGATTTCCTCTCTTGTGTGTTGATTGAAGATTGATAGTCTCTTGGTGCTTGTCTTTGACTATCCTTTAGATATGTTGTGGTGATTGTGGGACTCTCTTTGGATGGCCGCGGTGACATTGGGAAATCCTTAGATTGAGAACTACGAACTTTGAGGTGTGCTTTTGTAGCCCTACATAATTCTCGTCCTCTCTTGACCACGAAGGAATGACCTCCGGGTGCGTCTCCATTGCATGTTTTATGGGAAATATCATGTGATTCAATTATGTTAATGTTGTTGGGAGTTGCCACTAGTGAAAGTATGAAGCCTAGGCCTTGTTTCCACCATTGCAATACCATTTGTGCTCACGTTTACCACTTGTTTGCTTGCTGCACTTTTTATTACAGATTTATATTACTTTGTTTTGCCATCCATATCACTTGCCATTTAACATCTCTTCGCCGAACTAGTGCACCTATACATCTGACAAGTGTATTAGGTGTGTTGGGGACACAAGAGACTTCGTGTATCTTAGTTGCAGGGTTGCTTGAGAGAGACCATCTTCAACCTCTACTTCCCTGAGTTCGATAAACCTTAGGTCATCCACTTGAGGGAAATTGCTGCTGTCCTACAAACCTCTGCGCTTGGAGGCCCAACATAGTCTACAAGAGTAGAAGCGTCTGTAGACATCAAGCTATTTCTGGCACCGTTGTCGGGGAGGTGAGTGCTTGAAGGTATATCTTTAGATCTTGCAATTAAATCTTTTTGTTTCTTATTTTTATTTCACTAGTTATGCTTATGGACAACCTTGCTATTGGATCGTTGCTTGTGGGAAGACACCCCACACCTGTGGTGGTTGCTCCTCCCCCTACTGAAATTGTGCCCTATAAAATACCAGCTGGTATTATCGATTATGTTTTGGCTAATCGTTATGCAGAAGACAAACATCCCGGTGAACACTTGCTATATCTGTCACAACTATGTTCATTATTTAAGCTTGCAGGTGTATCAAGGGAGTTTGTCATGAGGAAATTGTTCGCCGTATCACTTATAGATAAAGCTTCAGATTGGTATAAGCTTCTCGATAACTCGCACTTGCTTGATTGGCAAGAGCTTATGTCTCTCTTTTATACTAAGTTTTATCCTCTTCATGAAATTCATCGAGACAAGAACTATATCTATAACTTTAGTACTCATGACGAAGAGAGCGTAGCTCAAGCTTGGGGGAGACTGAAAATGTTAATGCTAAAAAGTCCTAACCATGGGCTCCCCAAAGATGCTTATGTGGAGAGTAAGAGTACCTTTTTGCATGTGGATCATGGTAACAATGCTTTATGTGATGCTTATATTGTTGAGTTTATTCGTGATCCCACTGAAAATTATTATGAGAAGGGAACATATGCTTATAGATATTTCAATAATATCAAGTTCCCTCTCTTTATGGTGAATATTTTGAAGTTATGCTTGTTCTGCCTTCCTATGCTAGTTGCTTTATGCTTCAATAATTTATTTTCTTACAAGATTTCCATGCATAGGAAGTATGTTAGACTTAAATGTGTTTTATACATGCTTCTTGATGCTCTCTTTTGTTCTTCAACTCTTATTCCTACGAGAGCATCATTAAAGTCTTAAGCCTATCTTTATGGCTATAAAGAAAGAGCTCTAGGGAGACAACCCTTGTTATCTTTACTTTCAGTTTGTTCTTTCAGTTTTTAGTGGTCTTGATGTTTGTTACTACAGTAGCATCATCATTGTATCTTTACTTTTCAGCTTTGTGCCAAGTGTAGCCTCTGATTGCAAGAAAGTTCAAAAGTTGTGACGTGTTGTCCAGGAAATAGATTCTATCCTTGGACAGAAAAATTCGTATAAAATCACCAGTTCATCTTTTTGGTCTCAATTTTTTCGACAGCGTGCTCTATACAATTGTCTTCCGTGCGTCTGTTCTGAGTTTTTTGATTAGAGTTGCAGAAGTGCCCCGAAAAAATCATTTACTACCTACTGTTCTGTTTTTCACAGATTCTGTCCTGTTTTGCCTTTCCTTCATTTTGCAAACCTAGAGCTTGCTTTTTCTTTGCAAAAACCTTTTGGCAATCTTGAGAAACAGTAGACCTTCAAGAATATCCTTATTTCCAGCAAGGAACAATTATTTTATTATGGGTACTAACCTCACTAATCAGATTATGATGAGTTATGTATGAAGGGAGTTTTCAAGTGTGCGAGGGAAGATGATAAAAAGATTCAGGAGTGTCAAACGCTCAAGCTTGGGGATGCCCCCATGCACCCCCAAGAAATATTCAAGGAGACTCAAGCGTATAACCTTGGGGATGCCCCCGTGCATCCCCTTCTCCATCAACATTATCAGTTCGTCTTTCGTTCCACTATATTTTTATCACTTCATGTGTTATGTGCTATGCTTGGAGCGTCTTGCTTTTAGTTCCTTTTTAGTTTTCTTTAGCTTTTCATAACAAGTCGGAACTCAGCTTTCTTTGTGTGGGAGAGAAACACGCTCCACTTCAACCTAGAACATAACATAGAATTTTCATGTCTATCTTTGCTGTGTGTGTTCTTTGTCTTTCAATAGCTACTATCATGTTCAGCTCTTAGTTTTCATGCTTATCTTTTTAAAGAGCTTTTGTTTAGTTGGTTGCTTGAACTCTCTTTAGTTACCATGCTTATCTCATTAAGAGAGTTTGCTTCTGTTGCATTGGTTGATATGTCTATGATAAAAATGCTACGTGCATAATGGTGCTTAGTAGTTCATGTTTTCTTATGGTTAGTCTCAAATAGCTGGGGGGTTCCCAATGTGTTATTGGAGTACCAACATGATTTGTTTGCCCATGATGTGGTATGGTTTAGTAATATCTTCCTTCAAGAATTTATTTTGATTGACTTGGCGTATGCTCACGCATATTTAAGACTGTAAAGAAAGTCTGTCAAGCCTTGATGATCTTTTATTTCTGAGTAGCGATATAACTTCCATGCCTGATTCAATGTTGCTTTGTCGCTCTGCATGATTATGACCGTCATTGCTCTCTTAGTTGGTCGCTCCCAGTCTTTTGCTAACCTCCACCTGTACTAAGCAGACTGACTGCTTGTGCATCCAAATTCTTTTAAACCAGTTATGCCATATGAGTCCACCATACCTTCCTACATGGTATTTACCTGCCATTCCTAACGGAGACTTGCATGTACCATCTCAAAATTATTCAAAGAAAAGCATTCTTATTTTGTGCCTCTGTTTTAAGTTCATGAGGAAGTAGTAGTTAATTCATGATCTTTTTAAGTTGGACAAGCTTCACCCCCGGATTGCATGTATAATGTGCAAACCCATAATACGAGAAGGAACTGGCATTGAGTGCGCCCGGCTCAAAAATAATATAACAAACAAACCCTCCTTCACGCTTTGTTCATGAGAAATCAGAAAACTTTGGCAGTGATAAACAAAGGAGATTAAGAGGATGTGATCGTCCTCATTCGGGAGCCGTTCCTCGAAACTTGTCCATCTCAAGAAGTGATTGAGTTGTCTGCTAGCATTCGTTGACAGAACATGCATAATCTAAAAAAATATTTTTACTTCTATTTTTAAAACCAAGAGCTCTGGTACATGCTTTGTCTTTGTTTCCAACCACGGGTTTTCAACCTTGCCAACAAAAGCCACGGTTCGAGAGTCTCCACCTTCTTTAAAGCACCAACTACTGAGAGCATGATTGTCATTCTGAGTGTAATGTGCATTGTCCCAAAGTACCATTGTCTTTTGCATGATTATGATATCGTTTATTCTGAAATCATTGTATCTAGTCGTCACTTAAACCTTGGAGGTGCCCCTGCATTTATGTTTTGCTTCACTAAAGGGGGCAAGCGAGATACCACTTTATCATATTTGCACACCATGCTCACTACAAATCTATTTGATGTTTCAGTATCATATTGTAAAACTTTAAGTCCTTTGTGATTTTCTCATGAGGCAACTTAATTACTACAGATTCATTATCTCAGTAAGCTTTTGTCAAGTGACTATGAAAAGTCCTTATATGGTTAATAGCATGTCAGCACAGAAATTATGCTTGTTATCATTTACCTACTCGAGGACGAGCAGGAATTAAGCTTGGGGATGTTGATACGTCCAAAACGTATCTATAATTTCTGCTTGCTCCATGCCTTTTTTGTGTGATATTGCTATGATATTTATACACTTCCATACACTTTTGATCATATTTGGACTAACCTATTAACTCAGTGCACCCCAGTGCCAGTTTCTGTTTTCTGCTGTTTTTGTATTTCAGGTATTCCATTACGAAAATTGCCAGAAAAATTTCGGGAAAAATTTATAAAAAATCAGCGTTCCGGAAGCTTCCATGCGGCCAAAGTAGGGCCGGAGGGGGTCCACAGGGGCTCCAGGCGGCCTGCCCACGCGGCCCCCCTAGGCCGCGCCGGGGGGGCGCCTGGGCCCCCCTGACCTCCTCTGGCGACCCCCTTTGGCATATATTTACATCGCGTCGCAGAAACCCTGATTCCGAACCCCTTTTCTCCAGACGCGATTCCGATCTCCGCCGCCATCGCCATCAAGCTTCGGGGGACCAGAATTCCTGCGCCGGCACCCTGCCGGGACGGGGAAGTGCCCCCGGATTCATCTCCATCGACGTTGCTTCCTCCCTCCATGATGCGGGAGTAGTTCCTCCTCGGGGCTGAGGTTCTTACCAGTAGCTATGTGGTCAATTCTCTCTCCCATGATGTGATCTTCGTTGTGATCATAGGCTATGTTAATCTAGGGTGATCCCATGATATTTCCCCTTCCTCTATGTATTGGATTGATGTACTCACTTGTCTTTATCTAGTATAATCCCCGAGACCAAGGTGACAGTGGTCTATTGGACATGGATTAGAAAAATATTTTCATGAGTGATTTCCTCTCTTGTGTGTTGATTGAAGATTGAGAGTCTCTTGGTGCTTGTCTTTGACTATCCTTTAGATATGTTGTGGTGATTGTGGGACTCTCTTTGGATGGCCGCGGTGACATTGGGAAATCCTTAGATTGTGAACTATGAACTTTGAGGTGTGCTTTTGTAGCCCTACATAATTCTTGTCCTCTCTTGACCACGAAGGAATGACCTCCGGGTGCTCTCCATTTCATGTTTTATGGGAAATATCATGCGATTCGATTATGTTAATGTTGTTGGGAGTTGCCACTAGTGAAAGTATGAAGCCTAGGCCTTGTTTCCACCATTGCAATACCATTTGTGCTCATGTTTACCACTTGTTTGCTTGCTGCACTTTTTATTACAGATTTATATTACTTTGTTTTGCCATCCATATCACTTGCCATGTAACATCTCTTCGCCGAACTAGTGCACCTATACATCTGACAAGTGTATTAGGTGTGTTGGGGACACAAGAGACTTCTTGTATCTTAGTTGCAGGGTTGCTTGAGAGAGACCATCTTCAACCTCTACTTCCCTGAGTTCGATAAACCTTAGGTCATCCACTTGAGGGAAATTGCTGCTGTCCTACAAACCTCTGCGCTTGGAGGCCCAACATAGTCTACAAGAGTAGAAGCGTGTGTAGACATCAGCGGTTCACCATACGTGCATGCTACGGGATTCACTAACCTTAACACAAGCATTTTTCAATTTCATAATAACTCCACTAGCATGACTCTAATACCACTATCCTCATATCTCAAAACAATTATCAAGCATCCAACTTATCATCATATTCAATGCACTTAGTGTGAAAGTTTTTACTACATTTATATTGGATGTCTATCATGTGAAGGCTAGTTTTATCGCCAAAGCACATTACCATGATGTTTTAATAGACTCTCAAAAGGATATAAGTGAATCATGAGAGATCAACAATTTCTACAAAATATAATCACCACCGTGCTCTAAAAGATATAAGTGAAGCACATAGAGTGTTCTATCAATTCCTAGGCCATATTTAACTCTCTCAAATAGGTGTGTCCAGCAAGGATAATTGTGGCAAACTAACAAGCAAAGACTCAAATGATACATGATGCTCCAAGTAAAACACATATCATGTGGTGAATAAAAATATAGCTCCGAGTATAGTTATCGATGGATGAAGACGAAAGAGGGGATGCCTTCCCGGGGCTGATACGTCCAAAACGTATCTATAATTTCTGCTTGCTCCATGCCACTTTTGGGTGATATTGCTATGATATTTATACACTTCCATACACTTTTGATCATATTTGGACTAACCTACTAATCCAGTGCACCCCAGTGCCAGTTTCTGTTTTCGGCTGTTTTTGTATTTCAGGTTTTCACATTACGAGAACTGTCAGGAAAAATCCAGAAAAATTATATAAAAAATCAGCGTTCCAGAACCTACCTTGCGCCCGAAGTACAGCCGGGGGGGGCCACCAGGGCCCCAGGCGCCCTGGCGGCGCCCCCCCCCCCCCTGGGCCGCGCCGGGGGGGCGCCTGGGCCCCCCGAGCCCCGTCTGGTGCCCCCCTTCGGCATATATTTAGAGCGTCCTTCGAAACCCTCGGGACGGGAACTCTTTTTCGCGATCTCATCTCTGTTCCGCCGCCGCCGCCGCTTCCAAGATCGGGAGCACCAGGAGAACTCTTCCCGGTACCCTGCCGGAGGGGAGGATCATCATCGGGAGCCTCTCCACCACCATGGACGCCTCCCGGATGAGTTGTGAGTAGTCTCCCTTGGACCATGAGTCCATGACCAGTAGCTATGTGATGTTCTCCTCCCGTTCTTGTGCTTCACTAATTAGTCCTCGTGAGCTGCCCTACATGATCGAGGCACATATGTAATCCTTATGCTGTTGCTATGATGAGTTTGCTGGGATCCGATGGATTATGAGATTATGTTCAGATTGTGATTGAGTAATATATTTGATCTACCTCTTTTATATTTATGTTCATAAGTAATTCTTGCATGTTCTCCATTGTTATTTATTGCTTTGGCCAAGTAATACGTAGTGACTCCAAGAGGGAACGTTATGCTTGATTGTGGGTTCATGCCCCTCGATGACTAGCTTGAGTGACAGAAACATGAGTCTAGGGGATGTGATGTTGCCACAAGGGGGAAAACAACGGTGCTTGTGCCCGCGGGTGCAAGGATTGTTTACTTTACGCAAAGTTCTTTTAATGCAGTTGTCTGTTGCTTTGAGTTTACACTATGGGTGGGGCTCGCAACTTAATACCAGCGAGATGTTCTGGATAGATATCTCAAGGTGGATGATTAGTAGTAGATATTGATGGATTTCGGTCTACTTACTTTGGTGTACCGCCCATGCTTTGAACCTCAACCTTTCTTGCAATGTAGTCAGCATTGGTTTGCGTTCGTGGTCCTGTCAATTGCCTAGCTGTAATTTGTTTACCTCACATAGCTGTTTTATCGTCTTTTGGGAGAGAGACATCACTAGTGAACATCATGAGACTCCGGTCCATATTACCATCATTGATCACATCCGCTATTTACTTTTCGCTATTATTTACTATTGCAAACATTATCTATCACTACTATCATTTGCGTTTAATCCTTTGTGAACTACAAGGCTGGAGGGATTGACAACCTCTCTGTACTCGTTGGGAGCAAAGTTATTTGTATCTGTGTGCAGGTCCATGTTGATTGCTAATATCTGGCGCCATTAGCAGTTGACACCTACTTGTTGAACCTAGGAGTCTCTGGAGATTCGATCCTTGGCATCTTTGCTAAGGGAAAAACTTCCACAACACTGCATCTCACACCTTCCACTTGGGGTAACCAACGAGGGGTTAGAGGCCCATCAAGGAGTTTTTCTGGCGCCGTTGCCGGGGACTCCACTCTTCAGGATAGGGGAGTTGCACGCTATCTTTTACCTTTGCTTTTAGTCTTGTTAGTTTACCTTTCTGTTTTCTTTATGTCTTTTCACCAGTTATGCTTATGGACAACCTTGCTATTGGATCGTTGCTTGCGGGAAGACGCCCCACACCTGTGGTGGTTGCTCCTCCCCCTACTGAAATTGTGCCCTATAAAATACCAGCTGGTATTATCAATTATGTTTTGGCTAATCGTTATGCAGGAGACAGACATCCCGGTGAACACTTGCTATATCTGTCACAATTATGTTCATTATTTAAGCTTGCATGTGTATCAAGGGAGTTTGTCATGAGGACATTGTTCGCCGTATCACTTATAGATAAAGCTTCAGATTGGTATAAGCTTCTCGATAACTCGCACTTGCTTGATTGGCAAGAGCTTATGTCTCTCTTTTATACTAAGTTTTATCCTCTTCATGATGCTTATGTGGAGAGTAAGAGTACCTTTTTGCATGTGGATCATGGTAACAATGCTTTATGTGATGCTTATATTGTTGAGTTTATTCGTGATCCCACTGAAAATTATTATGAGAAGGGAACATATGCTTATAGATATTCCAATAATATTAAGTTCCCTCTCTTTATGTTGAAGGTTTTGAAGCTGCACTTGTTTTGTCTTCCTATGCTTATTGCTTTGTGCTTCAATGAATTATTCTATTGCAATATTCCTATGCATAGGAAGCATGTTAGGCTTAAATGTGTTTGTTATTTGCTTCTTGATGCTCTCTTTTGTTCTTCAATTCTTATTCCTACAAGAGCATCATTAAAGTCTTATGCCTAGCTTAAAGGCATAAAAGAAAGCGCTTTTGGGAGGCAGCCCACATGAATAAATTTTTATATTTTGCTTTTGTTGTGTCTTGATGTTGTTTACTACAGTAGCATCATCATTGTATCTTTGCTTTTCATATTTGTGCCAAGTATAGCCTCTGATTGCTAGAAAGTTCAAAAGTTGTGAGGTGCTGTCCAGGAAACAGATTATGTCCTTGGATAGAAAAATTCGTATAAAATCAGCAGATCATCTTTTTGGTCTGAATGTTTTCGACAGCGTTCTCTATATAATTGTCTTTCGTGCGTCTGTTCTGAGTTTTTTGATTTGAGTTGCAGAAGTACCCCGAACAAATCATTTACTACCTGCTGTTCTGTTTTTCACAGATTCTGTCCTGTTTTGCATTTCCTTCATTTTGCAAACCAAGAGCTTGCTTTTTCTTTGCAAAAACCTTTTGGCAATCTTGAGAAACAGTAGACCTTCAAGAATATCTTTATTTCCAGCAAGGAACAATTATTTTATTAAGGGTACTAACCTCGCTAATCAGATTAAGATGAGTTATGTATGAAGGGAGTTTTCAAGTGTGCGAGGGAAGATGATAAAAAGATTCAAGAGTGTCAAGCGCTCAAGCTTGGGGATGCCCCCGTGCACCCCCAAGAAATATTCAAGGAGACTCAAGCGTCTAAGCTTGGGGATGCCCCCGTGCATCCCCTTCTCCATCAACATTATCAGTTCGTCTTTCGTTCCGCTATATTTTTATCACTTCATGTGTTATGTGCTATGCTTGGAGCGTCTTGCTTTTAGTTTCCTTTTTAGTTTCTCATAACGAGTCGGAACTCAGCGTTCTTTATGTGGGAGAGAAACACGCTCCACTTCTACCTAGAACATAACATAGAATTTTCATGTCTATCTTTGCTGTGTGTGTTCTTTGTCTTTTAATAGCTACTATCATGTTCAGCTCTTAGTATTCATGCTTATCTTTTCAAAGAGCTTTTATTTAGTTGGTTGCTTGAACTCTCTTTAATTATCATGCTTATCGTATTAAGAGAGTTTGTTTCCGTTGCATTGGTTAATATGTCTATGATAAAGATGCTACTTGCATAATGGCGCTTAGTAGTTCAGGTTTTCTTGTGGTTAGTCTCAAATAGCTGGGGGATTCTCAATGTGTTATTGGAGTACCAACTTGATTTGTTTGCCTATGATGTGGTATGGTTTAGTAATATCTTCCTTCGAGAATTTATTTTGATTGACTTGGCGTATGCTCACGCATATTTAAGACTGTAAAGAAAGTCTGTCAAGCCTTGATGATCTTTTATTTCTGAGTAGCGATATAACTACCATGCCTGATTCAATGTTGCTTTGTCGCTCTGCATGATTATGACCGTCATTGCTCTCTTAGTTGGTCGCTCCCAGTCTTTGGCTAACCTCCACCTGTACTAAGCAGACTAACCTTGCAATACATAGCTCATGGGAAAGTAGCTTAAAAACTATTGTGGTAAAGAATATGTTGCCTATGTATCTTATTTCTTATAAGTTGCTTGCTGAGCGGTAACCATGTTTCTGGGGACGCCATCAACTGTCACACTTTTGTTGAATATCATGTGAGTTGCTATGCATGTTCATCTTGTCTGAAGTAAGGGTGATTTGCCATGGGTTGAATGAGTATGCATATTGTTAGAGAAGAACATTGGGCCGCCAACCAAAGCCATGTATCATGGTGGAAGTTTTAGCTGGACATTAATCCTCAATCTCTTATGAGAATATGCTTATGCATTAAAGAGGAGTCCATCATCTATTTTCTATGTTGTCCCGGTATGGATGTCCTCAAGTTGAGATCTATCAAAAACGAGAAATCAAATGTGATTTATCTCCTTGGACCTTTGTACAGGTGGCATAGAGGTACCCCTTTGTGACACTTGGTTGAAACATATGTAATGCAATGATAACCCATGGAAATCCGAGCTAATTAGGACAAGGTGCGAGCACTATTGGTATTCGATGCATGAGGCTTGCAACTTATAGGATGTCTTATGCATGACACATATGAAGTACTACTACCGTTGACAAAATTGCTTCTATGTTTTCAAAATAAAAAGCTCTAGCACGTAACCATTCTTTTACTTTTTGAGTCTCCACCCTCTTTCTTCAAGCACCAACTACTGAGAGCATGATTGTCATTCTAAGTGTAATGTGCATTGTTCCAAAGTAGCATTGTCTTTTGCATGATTGTGATATCGTTTATTTTGAAATCATTGTATCTAGTCATCACTTAAACCTTGAAGGTGCCCCTGCATTTATGTTTTGCTTCACTAAAGGGGGCAAGCTAGATATCACTTTATCATATTTGCACATCATGTTCATTGCAAATCTATTTGATGCTTCAATGTCATGTTGTAAAACTTTCAGTCCTTTGTGATTTTCTCATGAGGCAACTTAATTACTATAGAATCATTGTCTCAGTAAGCTTTTGTCATATGACTATAAAAAGTCCTATATGGTTAATAGCATGTCACCACAGAAATTATTCTTGTTATCATTTACCTACTCGAGGACGAGCAGGAATTAAGCTTGGGGATGTTGATACGTCCAAAACGTATCTATAATTTCTGCTTGCTCCATGCCACTTTTGGGTGATATTGCTATGATATTTATACACTTCCATCCACTTTTGATCATATTTGGACTAACCTACTAATCCAGTGCACCCCAGTGCCAGTTTCTGTTTTCGGCTGTTTTTTTATTTCAGGTTTTCACATTACGAGAACTGTCAGGAAAAATCCAGAAAAATTATATAAAAAATCAGCGTTCCAGAACCTACCTTGCGCCCGAAGTACAGCCGTGGGGGCCACCAGGGCCCCAGGTGCCCTGGCGGCGCCCCCCCCCCCCCTGGGCCGCGCCGGGGGGGCGCCTGGGCCCCCCGAGCCCCGTCTGGTGCCCCCCTTCAGCATATATTTAGAGCGTCCTTCGAAACCCTCAGGACGGGAACTCTTTTTCGCGATCTCATCTCTGTTCCGCCGCCGCCGCCGCTTCCAAGATCGGGAGCACCAGGAGAACTCTTCCCGGCAACATGCCGGAGGGGAGGATCATCATCGGGAGCCTCTCCACCACCATGGACGCCTCCCGGATGAGTTGTGAGTAGTCTCCCTTGGACCATGAGTCCATGACCAGTAGCTATGTGATGTTCTCCTCCCGTTCTTGTGCTTCACTAATTAGTCCTCGTGATCTGCCCTACATGATCGAGGCACATATGTAATCCTTATGTTGTTGCTATGATGAGTTTGCTGGGATCCGATGGATTATGAGATTATGTTCAGATTGTGATTGAGTAATATATTCGAACTACCTCTTTTATATTTATGTTCATAAGTAATTCTTGCATGTTCTCCGTTGTTATTTATTGCTTTGGCCAAGTAATACGTAGTGACTCCAAGAGGGAACGTTATGCTTGATTGTGGGTTCATGCCCCTCGATGACTAGCTTGAGTGACAGAAACATGAGTCTAGGGGATGTGTTGTTGCCACAAGGGGGAAAACAACGGTTCTTGTGCCCGCGGGTGCAAGGATTGTTTACTTTACGCAAAGTTCTTTTAATGTAGTTGTCTGTTGCTTTGAGTTTACACTATGGGTGGGGCTCGCAACTTAATACCAGCGAGATGTTCTGGATAGATATCTCAAGGTGCATGATTAGTAGTAGATATTGATGGATTTCGGTCTACTTACTTTGGTGTACCGCCCAGGCTTTGAACCTCAACCTTTCTTGCAATGTAGTCAGCATTGGTTTGCGTTCGTGGTCCTATCAATTGCCCACCTGTAATTCGTTTACCTCACATAGCTGCTTTATCGTCATTTGGGAGAGAGACATCACTAGTGAACATCATGAGACTCCGGTCCATATTACCATCATTGATCACATCCGCTATTTACTTTTCGCTATTATTTAATATTGCAAACATTATCTATCACTACTATCATTTGCGTTTAATCCTTTGTGAACTACAAGGCCGGAGGGATTGACAACCTCTCTGTACTCGTTGGGAGCAAAGTTATTTGTATCTGTGTGCAGGTCCACGTTGATTGCTAATATCTGGCGCCGTTAGCAGTTGACACCTACTTGTTGAACCTAGGAGTCTCTGGGGATTCGATCCTTGGCATCTTTGCTAAGGGAAAAACTTCCACAACACTGCATCTCACACCTTCCACTTGGGGTAACCAACGAGGGGTTAGAGGCCCATCAGGGGCATCCCCAAGCTTAGGCTTTTGGTTGTCCTTGAATTTTACCTTGGGGTGCCTTGGGCATCACCAAGCTTAGGCTCTTGCTACCCTTTGTTCCATAGTCCATCAAAGCAATACTCAAAACTTAAAAACTTCACAACACAAAACTTAGAGAAAAATCTTGTGAGCTCCTTAGTATAAGAAAGCAAACCACTATTCAAAGGTACTGTAATGAATTCATTCTTTGTTTATATTGGTGTTAAACCTACTGTATTCCAACTTCTCTATGGTTCATACTTCCCAATACTACTCATAGATGCATTGAAATAAGCAAACAACACACGAAAACCAGAATCTATCAAAAACAGAACAGTCTATAGTAATCTGCAGTTTTCGCATACTTCTGTAACTCCAAAAAAATCAAACTAAATTGGTAAACGTGAGGAATTTGTCTATTAATCATCTGTAGAAAGAATCAACTAAATAGCACGCTCCAGTAAAATCTGGTGACCATTCTAGCGAGCGCTAACGATTCTGTTTTTCACAGCAAGATCATATAAACTTCACACAGGTCTTCCCAAAGGTTCTACTTGGCACAAACACTAATTAAAACACAAAACCACATCTAAAAAGAAGCTAGATGCAATATTTATTCCTAAACAGCAGCAAAAACAAAAAAATATAAAATTGGGTTGCCTCCCAACAAGCGCTATCGTTTTACGCCCCTAGCTAGCCACGATACATGATAGATCTAGGTATTGCCATTTTGGAAGGCAATCCATAAGTGGCTCTCATAATAGATTCATATGGTAATTTGATTTTCTTTCTAGGAAAGTGTTACATGCCTTTCCTTAACGGAAATTGGAATCTAATATTTCCTTCCTTCATATCAATAATTGCACCAATCGTTCTAAGGAAAGGTCTACCAAGAATAATAGGACATGAAGGATTGCAATCTATATCAAGAACAATGAAATATACAGGCACATAATTCATATTGGCAACAATAAGAACATCATTAATCCTTCCCATAGGTTTCTTAATAGTGAAATCCGCAAAATCAAATTTAAAGAACAATCATCAAGCTCATGGAATCCTAGCAAATCACACAAAGTTTTTGGGATAGTGGAGAAACTTGCACCCAAATCACACAAAGCATAGCATTCATGATCTTTAATTTTTATTTTGATAGTAGGTTCCCATTCATCATAAAGCTTTCTAGGGATAGAAACTTCTAACTCAAGTTTTTCTTCATAAGATTGCATCAAAGCATCAACTATGTGTTTGGTAAAAGCTTTATTTTGACTATAAGCATGCGGAGAATTTAGTATGGATTGCAACAAGGAAATACAATCAATCAAAGAGCAATTATCATAATTGAATCCCTTGAAATGCAAAGTAGTGGGTTCATCACTATGCAATGTTTTAATCTCTTCACTCCCACTTTTAACAATTTTAGCATCAAGATCTAAAAACTCCGAATCATTGGGACACCTTAAAGTAGAATCATCCCCAATCCTATCTTCATCAAGATTTATACTAGAAAATAAGGATCTAATAGGAGACACATCAATAACTTTCAGATCTTCATCTTCATTTTCATGATAACTAGAAGAACACGCTTTTATATAACTCTCTTTTTTAGCACGCATCCTAGCGGTTCTTTCTTTGCATTCATCAATGGAAATTCTCATGGATTTGAGAGACTCATTGATATCATGCTTAGGTGGGATAGATCTAAGTTTCAATAAATCAACATCAAGAGTAATTCTATCCACACTTCTAGCCAATTCATCAATCTTAAGCAATTTTTCTTCAAGCATAGCATTGAAATTCTTTTGCGAAATCATAAACTCCTTAACACTAGTTTCAAATTCAGAGGGCATCTTTCCATAAGAGTTGTTGTAGGAATTACCATAATTATTAGAGGAATTACTAGGAAAAGGCCTAGGATTAAAGTTCCCTCTATAAGCATTGTTACCAAAATTATTCCTACCAACAAAATTCACATCCAAAGATTCATTGTTATTTTCAATCAAAGTGGACAAAGGCATATCATTAGGATCAGAAGAAGCACTTCTAGCAACAAATAATTTCATAAGTTCATCCATCTTTCCACTCAAAACACTAATCTCTTCAATAGCATGCACTTTTTTACTAGTAGATCTTTCGGTGTGCCATTGAGAATAATTAACCATAATATTATCTAGGAGTTTGGTAGCTTCTCCTAAGGTAGTTTCCATGAAAGTGCCTCCTGCGTCCGAATCTAAAAGATTTCTAGAAGCAAAATTCAAGACAGCATAAAAGTTTTGGATAATCATCCCTAAGTTCAAACCATGTGTAGGGCAATTACGTATCATTAATTTCATTATCTCCCAAGCTTGTGCAACATGATCATGATCTAGTTGCTTAAAATTCATAATATTGTTTCTAAGAGAGATGATCTTAGCAGGAGGGAAATACTTAGAGATAAAAGCATCTTTGCACTTATTCCACGAATCAATACTATTTCTAGGCAAAGAGGAAAATCAAGTTTTAGCACGATCTCTAAGTGAAAACGGAAATAACTTCAATTTAACAATATCGTTATCTGTATCCCTTTTCTTTTGCATATCACACAAATCAACAAAGTTGTTTAGATGGGTAGTGGCATCTTCACTAGGAAGGCCGGAAAATTGATCTTTCATAACAAGATTCAACAGAGCAGCATTGATCTTGCAAGATTCAGCATCGGTAATAGGAGCAATTGGAGTGCTAATAAAATCATTATTGTTGGTATTGGAGAAGTCACACAATTTGGTATTGTTCTGAGCCATAGTGACAAGCAAGCAATCCAACACACACAAGCAAACAAGAAGCAAGCGAACAATAAACACACGGCAGAAGAAGGGCAAATAAAACGGCAAGGGTGAAGTGGGGGAGAGGAAAACGAGAGGCAAATAAATGTAATGCGAAGGATAAGGGTTTGTGATAGGTACTTGGTATATGACTTTTGCGTAAGCCTCCCCGGCAACGGCGCCATAAATTCTTCTTGCTACTTCTCGAGCTTGCGTTGTATTCCCTCGAAGAGGAAAGGGTGATGCAGCACAGTAGCGTAAGTATTTCCCTCAGTTTTTGAGAACCAAGGTATCAATCCAGTAGGAGACCACGCGCGAGTCCCTTGCACCTGCACAAACAAATAAGAACTTTGCAGCCAATGCGATAAGGGGTTGTCAATCCCTTTACGGTCACTTACGAAAGTGAGATCTGATAGAGATGATAGTTTGATATTTTGGTATTTTTTATTATAAGAACAGAAAGTAAAAGCGGAAAAGTAAAGTAGATTGTAGATTGATATGTTGAGAATATACCCGGGGGCCATAGTTTTCTCTAGTGGCTTCTCTCATGATAGCGATATTCTACGGCAGGTAAACAAATTACTGTCAAGCAATTGATAGAAAAGCGAATAATTATGAGACTATCTAGGCATGATCATTATATATAGGCATCACGTCCGAGACAAGTAGACCGAAACAATTCTGCATCTACTACTATTACTCCACACATTGACCGCTATCCAGCATGCATCTAGTGTATTGAGTTCATAAGAACAAAGTAACACCTTAGGCAAGATGACATGATGTAGAGGGATAAACCCAAACATAGTGATATAAACCCTATCTTTTTATCCTGGATGGCAACAATACAATATGTGCCTTGCTGCCCCTACTGTCACTGGGAAAGGACACCGCAAGATTAAACCCAAAGCCAAGCACTTCTCCCATTGCAAGAACTATAGATCTAGTAGGCCAAACCAAACCAATAATTCGAAGAGACTTGCAAGGATATTATTATCATACATAAAGAGTTCACAGAAGGACCAAATATTTCTCAAATATGTTCTAGATCATAAACCCACAATTCATCGGATCTCGACAAACACCGCAAAGAGAGATTACATCGAATAGATCTCCTCGAAGACCGAGGAGAACTTGGTGATCCAAAGAGAGAGAAGAAGCCATGTAGATACTAGCTATGGACCCGAAGGTCTGTGGTAAACTACTCATAACTCATGGTGAGGAGATGATGATGATGTAGAAGCACTCAATGGTAGATCCCCCCTCCGATGGAGCTCCGGAACAGGCCCCAAGATGGGATCTCACAGGAACAGAAGGTTGCGGCGGTGGAACTAGGGTTTTCTCTCCTCTTCTGATAGTTTCGGGGTACGTAGGTATATATAGGAGGAAGGAGGGCACCGGGGGCCAGACGAGGTGCCCACGAGGCAGGGGCGCGCCCTATAGGGGGGGGGCGCCCCCACGCTCGTGGATGCCACGTCAGCCCTACTCCGTGGTTCTCAAGTCTCCCGTGTGTATTTTGCTCCAAAAATATCTCTCCCGAAGGTTTCATTCCGTTTGGACTCCGTTTGATATTCCTTTCCTGTAAAACCCTAAAACAGGCAAAAAACATCAATCTGGACTAGGCCTTTGGGTTAGTAGGTTAGTCCCAAAAATAATATAAAAGTGTATAACAAAGCCCATTAAACATCCAAAACATAATAAATAATAGCATGGAACAATCAATAATTATAGATACGTTGGAGACGTATCATGGCCCACGAGGCAGGGGGCGCGCCCCCCACCCTCGTGGACGGTGGGTGGCCCCCCTCCTATACTTCTTTCGCCAAATATTTTTTATATTTTCCAAAACGGAGTTTCGTGGAGTTTCAGGGCTTTTTGAGTTGTGTAGAATAGGTCTCCAATGTTTGCTACTTTTCCAGCCAAGAATTCCAGCTGCCGGCAGTCTCCCTCTTCATGTAAACCTTGTAAAATAAGAGAGAAAATGCATAAGTATTGTGACATAAAGTGTAATAACAGCCCATAAAGCAATAAACATCAATATAAAAGCATGATGCAAAATGGACGTATCAGTCCGCAACGGACTCGCCAGCGGCGAGGCGTTCTGTGCTCCGCACTCGACGGGAGTAGGTGCAGAACGCCCCTCCCCCCCGAGCGGCGGCGTGACGCCGTTGGCAGATGGCGGTGGCTCTTGCCTCTTGGCAGCTGCGTGGAGGTCTCAGTGGGCGCGAGCACCGACCGCTTGTGGCGATGGTGGCTACATGTGCTGGTGGGGATGGGGCAACCCTATTATGGTCCCATGTTTGTGGTGGGGAGGGGAGGGGGCTGGTGGTTGCGTGTTGCACCTGGTGTTCCTTGTCTGGTAGTCTGACCACGCATGCAACAGGGTGGGGGTGTTGATCCGGTTATGCCGGCTCTTGGTGGCTACACCGATCGACAGCGCGGCCGCGGCGGCTCGGGCGGTGGGGGTTGCTAGTGGTGGTAGCGTCCTCCCCTTTCCTAGGGCTGAGCCAGCAGCGCGCGGGTTGCTTGCGCGACAGCGGTGAAGGCCACGAACTTCACGTCCGATACATCTCCAACGTATTATATCTGTAAGTTGTATGCACTTGTTGTTGTTCTGAGCCTTAGACCCCCAATGTGGCAATGATTAAGGTGGCAATGATTGAGATATCGATGGGGGTGACTAACCAGGTTATTTTGGCCTCTAATTTGCATGATTTGAGTGGAACTAACCCGGACCGACCTTGTTTTCAATGGAACTGCCATGGTGTAGTTTTTGTGCAGAAATAAAAGTTCTCGAAATTGAACGAGTTTTTTTGGAGAATTATCTTGGAATAAAAAATATCAAAAGAAAGAAGTACAAGAGAGGAGCCTCAGGGGGGCACAAGGGCAGGGGCACGGCCACCCCCTGGCTGCACTACTTGGGCTTGTGGCCCCCCTGGACATCGTTTTGACCTAATTTCGATACTGTGATTTCCGGCGCTATGAATTCACATCCCTCTCTCTGTATCATGTTTTACGATACAAAGCCGTTGCGGCCTTCTGTTCTACATCGGGAGCCCTGACCCGTAGTCCATTCGTGGCTGCAAAGAGAGGGATTCGTCGTCCTCATCATCATCAACCCTTCTCCATCAACAATTTCATGATGCTCACAATCATGTGTCAATAATCCCCTTGTAGGCATACTTGAGGTAGATGAGATTGGTGAGATTTCATATGTAATCATGTCACTATGTTCTGAGATTGGTGTTGTTGTGACTTGGCTATGCTTAATGCTTGTCACTAGGGCTCATGTGCCATGATTTTAGTTTTTTACATATTATGTTTCATGAATATATTTGTGTTCGTAATCATATCTACAAGTTGTATGCACATGTTATTGTTTTAAACCTTAGCCCCCCAAGGTAACAATGATTGGAATATCGATGGGAATGACCTTAACTTGAGGAGTTCATGTATTCAATATGTATTAATACTTTGTTTCGGTTCTCTCTTAAAAGAAAAGAAGCGCCTTAATTACCCTTAATTTTTGTTAGGACTGCTGTCACGGGAGGGTAGGACGAAAAAAATGCAAGTTCTTATCGCAAGCACGTACGACTATATATGGAATAGATGCGTACATATGATTGATGAATTAGAGATGGTATATGTCGCTTTAGGTTGTGATAGTTACATATCGAATCTCATCTGGAATCCCATCGCTATCCATGCCTACATTTTTCTACTATTGCATTTACTGAAGTTATTGTTGTTGTGCTTGTTGCAAACATGTTACCATTACTATTGTTACTTTTACTCTACTATCATTATTATCATATTATTGTGCTACTAATAAATTGCAGCAAGGAAGTGATTACTTAGGCGTGGTTTAATTGACAACTCAACTTATAAGGCTTATAAATATTCTTTAATGCCCTTTGTGTCGAATCAATAAATTTGTGTGAAATACTACCCACAAAGGTTGTTGCGATCCTCTATATTTATTGGTCATCAGGGACAAGGGATGTACTGGCGGAAGGTTTTGGTCTGCTCTGGCAGTGCACATATCAAATTTGGATGGGGCTAGCCCTCTACTATTGGTGTTGTGAGTTTCTGAGCGAAAGCTTCGTGTCTCTTGCACCGACAACGACAATGCCACTAGGTGCCACTTGCTTCCTAAAGACGTAACCATGGGTCTTGTTATTGTTCTAGGGCTCCGGGTGAAAACTTATGTCTGTTTGTTCGGACTCGGCAGCAACGACGCTTCGTGCCATCACCCTTTTGGGGGCGTTGTCATGGAGCTCAGGAGTCTTTGGTCGGGCCTCGATGAGATGTTAGGCCTATTTCTAGGTTCATGTTGTATTTTTGACCTGCTTTGTAAGAGGGCGTCCTCATCATATTGTATCATCCGGCCGTGTACTTCGAATTGTCATTTTATGTGTATAAAACGGGGCAAAAACATTTTTCGAGATAGTCGGCATTTTTTTCAAGACCAATCTTGCCAATTTGTCAAACTCTCTCTTATATACAATTAATAAAAGTGGCAAATCGATACTAATAATAATACCAGTAAGCAAGAAGGCGTTAATATAGAAAACTAGCGAGAAGACATTTAATATAGGAAATAGGAAAAAAAAAACTAGCAAGAAAACAGAAAAAAAAAAAAAGCAATCCACACAGCGTGTCGTGTGGTCATCCGAGGTGTCTACGAAGTATGAAAGCAAATCATTAATCAAGACGAGGTGCCTGTGAAGAATGACTGCGCAAATATCAATTTCATGGGTTGAGATTGCTGACCGGACATGCCACCCGGTGATGGCTTTCTGGCCGAACAAGGTTATAAACATATTCGATCCAGCTTACTTTGGCGATGTGGTACTAATAAACGCACAAGCAGAACCGGGACTAGATTGCACGCCGCAGTGTATTATCGGGCTGTATCTGGGCCCAACATGCTCCCGCAAAATTAGCTGACGACGTGGGTCGAGCGCCAGGCCCGTTTCCGGTAGGCTCCGGGGCCTCCGGCTTGCACAGTTCGGCTAGCCTGTGGGTTCGCTACCGTTGAAACTGAATCATTTGCATCGCGCAGAGCAACAGCAAAGCTTCGTGCTTCCTGGCGATAATGCAAAACATCATACGCTCAGACTGCAGGCCACCGGTAGCAAGATCAACATGATGGCCCAAATCATACAGCTTGCACATCGTGTCTCGTGGCATAAATGAATCTCAGGCTGAACAAGATGTGGAAGGATCACCACATTCAGTTACAAGAAATCCTCTCGACCCTCATGTCTAGTCGGTGGTTTTCTTAGAGGTTGTGAACTTGGAATCAAATGGGTTTGAAAAAATTGGAGAGGATCAACCACCCAATGCTCGAAATCGAGTATATTTTTATCCCTCCAAACGGAATCGTTTTGTTTCAAGCAATGTTCTCGCTAAGTCTCATTGAAATTTGTTGTTATAAATTGCATTCAAACTAGCATTTGTGACACCTACTATCGGGTTTACCATGCCGGTTACCAAAACCTTGGCTTCCAGCAACTAGTATAAGAAAAAGGAGTATTGTGCCTCTACTCGCGAATAATAAAACACTAGTGGTTGGGACGCCACCTGGTGGCGCCTCTTGAGGCGGGATTATGCGCACTAATCAAGCTGTTGTATTTGTTAACGTGACTATATCACAATAGGTTTAGTTTAGGCCAAAAGACAGGCAGCCTAGATGATACATTAATCATTGAAGTATATGTAAAGTTTCAATTGGCAAACATACTAAATCTAATTTTAGCGTCAGAAACCTAGAAAGACAGCATGAGCACATTGACATATAGCAGAAATAAACTCACAACGGATATTCACCTCGCATCTTAATACCAGTGTTACAAAATCATATGTCCATATGAGGAGAAGCAAACTTAAGGATTTGTCACTACTTGATTGTGGATACTATATTCATCTACAAACAGGTAACATGCAAAAGCGGACCATTGGACCGAGAGAAAGAGATGCAAGTCAACACAACAAATTAACAAGAGCCATGCTGTAACAGGAACCTTCAATGTTTGAGAAACTCGCAATGCTCTTCAAGTTCTCCGAAGTAGAGTAGGCCGCCAGAGGTGCGTACGTACCTTTAGAGAGAGGTCATCGGTGTCAAGATATGAATAGAGTAGCATGAAAAGAGCATGGAAAAGGTTGTTTCTTACCAATAGATGATTTATTCTTCGGTCTGAGGTGCTTTGAGTTTGTTGTAGCACTGTGCTTCTCTACACTTAATCTATAAATTGTTTGGCCTTTCAAATGTATCTATTATTTGGAATTGTTATCGTTGGCTTTCTGTTAAAAAGAAAATACACTAATGATCTGAAGCAGAATTAAGATGGTAAAATAGAGATGTGGTAGCACATGTATCTACCGTATTTGTGATTCCGTTCATTCACAGGATTAATGAAAGCAAGTTATATCTGAACAGAAAATAACCTAGATAAGCATGTATATTTTTTAAAGAAATTATCAAAGCAGCTGGAAAGCTTAGAGTGTGGCAGTAGTTCAAATTTTAACATTGAGTCATGTAAATATACAGTCTTCCCAAACATTTGAAGAGTCAAATGGCAGAAAATTAGAAACATTTTAGGCCAGAGCTGACGCATCAAGCACCATACATATAGCAAGATAAAAGGGGCAGTCAAGTTTAGACAAACAATTGTGACCCTCTGAAATGTTGCATCTATGGAATATTGACTGGATCTATCCCTTTCTATCTCAGCATTTGGTCAGTATATAATAGTTTAGTTTAGTATTAAAGGCTGGTTATGTCGATCGAAGAGAGGATGTTAAAAGAACAGAGGAAGGAGGTCACCTTATTGGATCTGTGGTGCTTGACAGAGGCAGAAGTGTAGTATAGTATGAAGGGCCATACATGAACTCAACATGACTAATTAAGGTGAAACCAATTATGATGAACAGAGCAGTCAACCAATGAACGATTAGGTCCCCTCAAACAATCTTGAGCATTAGAACACACATATCAGAAAAATAATCAAATAAAACATGACAAGAGCACACCTCAGTGCAGCATAACAACAAATAGGCTATGAGCAGTTAACATGAGCAGCAAACCAACAAAACAACATCACACTAACAACCATCTATATGGACACACAGAACGACCAATCTGAACCGAAGATGCCGGACAGGTCGTTCGTATGGCATAAGAAACCCGAAACCCAAAAAAATCAGTTCACACATAGCTGACCAAAAGAACACAGACATGAGCATACATGTACGCAAGGATAGAACAAACACGAGGATGAGGAATGGACCGTGCCCTATAAAGATCCTAGATAGGGAGCGACAAAGCAGATCCAAGATAAAAACAAGCCACGGCCAGAGAGCAAACTGGGCACATATATCACTTCTCTGCACGTATACATACAATCAAAACTACTCTGACACAGTTGCGCAAGGTCAGATTAGAGCTCACCTTATCGTCCGTACTCCTTAGTTTCACTAGACCGGATCCATGTCTTGAACCGGTTCCCATGCCACTCCACCTTGTTCCTCTTCTGGTTAGCACTCCGTGCTGTAAATCTGTGGAAAATACATATGGTAGAAGATTCACAAAACTCATGCAATTGAAAGGGGCCAAACAATATAGTCCTTGTTCCAGCCCCTAATAGGATACCAATAGTTTAGTACTGTTTCTGGCCACTGAAGGTCCAAATTAAACAGAGCTAAATTAATTCGACATACAACAGATCAACTCGATCTTGTGAATTGTCCCCAAACTGTACTTACCAAGGCAATGTAATGGTCAGCCACAACATCGTCTCGTCAATTCAACTTACAATTATAAAGAGATAACGATGAGACAATCTGGCTGCTACTGAAGAAAGAAACGATAATCCCTTTGGTTCACGATATGCCTGGTAACTTGAATCTGAAGGAAAATGAATATTTCGTATGGATGTATCGAGAATTAAAGGATGTAATACAGAAATCAAACTTTTCATCCAGAAAATAAAACCATACAATCATGTGCTAGCTTGCTTATCACATACAGTTAAGGTGCTAACAATTAGTAATTCGTTTGTTGTCATGTGCTTGTGAGACACACCTTTGTAAACTCTTACATATATTCTAGTAGGTTCATTGAGAATAACAGCTGAAATAAAAATATGTGGCTTCAAGAAGATTTCATGAATAAAGAACATCTTACTATAATCGATGGTAGAACCCTATACTGAATAGGTTGTGACACTAAGTTAGTCCAAGCATCTTCCTGTAATTAGAAAAAACTACAACATTTGACTTCTAAAGTTCATAATAGCTCACCAATCTAAGAGGAAATTCATTTTTCAATCTACCATTGATATGGTTTAATTTGGAATTTCTAAAATTAGCACGTATGTAGTAGACAAATAGTGGGACACTGTACCTAATCAAAACTAATCTTCAAGATTTGAGGTGCCGAATTTCTCCTGGAAGACCTGCCATTTGATAGCTAATTAGTGATTAGCATCTAGGAAAAATGGATATGGAGCAGCTCCAGCATAAACAGGGATCAATAATAATACCAAAAAATAATAATGATAATTTCACATGGCATGATTATAACAATAATATATATTGTAGACTTGTTCAAGCTCCTTCCTCAAAAATAACTATATTAGATGGTGTCCCAGATTGAACAAGTGAATACTAAACACCTTTCCAAAAAAAACAAGTGAATACTAAACTTAGAAACAACTGGGCATAGTATTCACAGAATACTACAAGGGTGAGCTATAGCTCACAACTATCACCACGTGAAGAGAATATTCACGTGATCTGTGCAATCATGAACAAAGAATGCAAAAGTTGAATGAAGTTTTTAAGCCAAAAGCAAATGCAGGTGGAGACTAATAACTTCTGTGAGGTTGTGGGATCTGCCTTTGCAAGCAACGAGAAGGGGTTTGCACCGAGTAATTGCATCAGTGCCATGACCATGTCAGCTCAATCCCGTGGAGAGATGACCAGTGCAACACATGAAAATAACCTAGGCAAATCAAAGAGACGGAGAGAGAGAGAAATCACCTTGTTTTTCACTCTTCCTCAAGATCCTTCCTCTTCTCTTCTTCATCCGATCCGCTCAAGCTACAGGTGGGAGCGGAACTAAGGGCCAGTTCTTTTGGGCGGCATAAAAAATAAGCTGCCTCTCCCCAGCTTAAAAAATAAGCCGCTCCTCAAATTTGTTGAGACTTCTAAATTAGTTATCCAATAATTAGTTTAGAAACCCCAATAAATAAAAGAGACGGCTTATAGGATAAGCTGGGGTGGAGGCGGCTTATTTTTTAAGCCGCCAAAAGAACTGGCCTTAAGTGGGACTAAGCGGGTTGTCCCACTTAAATTACTTTAATGGGCTCCCATTGAACAGGAAATAAATTAATCGGGCTATCCCACTTATTCCATTGGGAACCCACCTCAGCCCACCAGCTCCTTCCGATAGGTTTCTCTCGTAAACGGAGAGGTCAGAGGAGGCGCCGTGGCGCAGGCGCTCCACCGTCGCCGCAGATCGATGCACGCCGTCGATGCCCCCCTGATACGTCTCAAACGTATCTACTTTTCCAAACACTTTTGATATTGTTTTGACCTCATTCTTGCATGATTTGAACTAAACTAACCCGGACTGACGCTGTTTTCAGCAGAGCTGCCTGTATGGTTTTATTGTGTGCAGGAAAACGGATTTTTAGGTATCTCAGAAAAATCCACGAAAAATCACAGAAAATCCACGCACCCGAAGGAACTAGGAGCCAGAAGGGGGACCAGAGGGGGACCAGGGGGCCCAGGCGCCCTGGTGGCCCGGCCCAGCCCCTGGCCGCGCCGGGGGGTCGCCTGGGTGGGCCCCACGCCCCCTGGTGCCCTACTTTGACTCGTATTTTTACCCGTGATGAGAAAACCCCAGATCAGAAGTTCTTTTCGCAGTTTTTCGTCGCGGAGCCGCCGCCACCCTCTGTTCTTCTTCGGGAGGGCTAATCTGGAGGCTGAATTGGCCTCCGGAGAGGGGAGATCATCGCCATCGTCATCATCATCACCACTCCATCATCCCTCCATGACTTCTCCTTCCATGTGTGAGTAATTCCCCTGCTGTAGGCGAAGGGGGTGGTAGGGATTGGATGAGTTAGATCATGTAATAGTTTGTCAGATCGTTGGGGGCATGTTGCCTATCATCTACTATGGTGTTTATCATCTTTGCTTCAACTTGTTATTCTTAATGCTTGACACTTAGGGCCCGAGTGCCATGATTTCAGATCTGAACCATATGTGTTTGCATGAATATATTTGTGTTCTTGATCCTACCTATGAGTTGTTTGCACCTATTACGGTTCGGAACCGGCGATCCCAAAAGTGACAGCTTGGGACACCAAAGGGGATGGTCCGTAGTTTGAGGATTACATGTATCCATTGAGTTCATTGCTTTGTTCCGGTGCTCTTTGACAGGAGCACCTTAATCTCCATAAGTTCCTTTTGGCCCCGTTCGTAGCGGGATGGTAGGACAAAAGATGTTGTGCAAGTTCTTATTGCAAGCACGCACAACTAACTACGGGATACATGCCTAATGCTTGATATTTGCCTAGATGATCATTACTTTTCCGTGTGCCGTGCCCCAAGTTAGAATCATGATATATCTCATCCATGCAGCGCCCAACCATCCATCTCCCTAGCCTACAGTGTTTTAAATCTTGCTTGTCACTAGTTGCTACTTTTGCCATTTACCTTTACTATTTACTTTTGTTGTTTACTTTTACTATCACCATCATCGCTATCATATCACTGTTACCATTTATCTTTTGTTGCAAGTAAGTATATTTCAGGTGCGGTTGAATTGACAACTCAACTGTCAAAGCTTATAAATACTCTTTGGCTCCCTGTGTGTCGAATCAATAAATTAGGTTATTCTTACCCGCGAAGACTATCTCGATCCCTTACGGTTGAGGGTTATCAAGTACCATTTTCTGGCGCCGTTGCTGGGGAGCATAGCAATATTTACAAGTCTACTTGAAGTATCCTACCTGCTGCACTTCATCCACTATGGGTAAGAAAGGAGACCCCAAGGTTCCGATCTTACTATCTACTACAAGAAGAGGTATTGTTCTAAGCACTAGTGCTACACTTGATTCGCCTTCTGTTATGAGTAAGTTTGCCTCACCACCACCACATGATGCTCCTACTGAATCAGTTACTATGTCCGATACTCTTGATGATGCTTCTACTACTATTGATGATATTAGCTCACTTGGTTATGCTCTTGAAAAACAAATTGTTGCTGCTGCTAAAAAGTCTGGAATTGAAATTCCTGTTACTCGCTACCCTATTGGTGAAACTTATGATTACCCTGATTTGAGTAAACTCAAGGAGAGACTCCTTGATGATGATTACTATATGCTTGATGAAGATTTATGCAGGGAACTGACAGAGTTTTCTGGCTCTGACCCTGAAGTTATTAAGAAACTATTTGAAAAACACTCTTTGAAGAACAAAACAGTTCCTGATCCTGAATTTGCTACATCTCCTATATGCATTGATGATCCTGATTATGATTTCTCTGTTGATCTTTCACTTATACCTATGGTTGAAGCTGACCCCTTTTATGGCAGAGAAAATGATGATGCTATTGCACACCTGACTAAACTCGGTGAGTTGGGTGGCCTGTTTACCACAGATGAGAAGATACGATACTTTTATATCACCAAGCTTCTTCCTTTCTCCTTGAAGGAAGGTGCTAAAGCATGGTATGATTCGCTTCCATGCGGTTCCATTAAGAGTCCTCAAGACTTAGCTCACTCTTTTGTTGATAAGTACTTTCCTGCTCACATGCAACATGCTGCTTTACAAAGAATTTATAACTTTAAACAGTTGCAGGATGAGTCCCTCCCTAAAGCTTGGGGGAGGTACTGCGGTCTGATTCGGGCAAGACCAGGACATGAAGTCCCTAAGAATGAATTAATCGATATATTCTATGCTGGTTTAACTGATGAATCCAGGTCCTATTTGGACAGTTGTGCTGGTTGTGTTTTCAGGAAAAGGACGCCGGAAGATGCAGAAGATTTGATGGGCAGGATTGCCAAAAAACCATGAAGATTGGTCCGTCCCTGAACCACCTCCACCACCAAAGAAGAGGGGCATGTTTGTTCTAAGCCCCGAAGATATGCGAGAAGCAAAGAAGTCTATTAAAGAGAAAGGTATTAAAGCTGAAGATGTGAAGAATCTACCCCCTATTGAGAAGCTGTGTGAGCCTACCGCTCACCCTCCTATGGTAGAGGTACACTCTCTTTTAGATTTCAACGCAAGTGACATCCCTCATGGTAAGCCTCCTGATCAATGTTTAGATGAGTTTGATAATTTTATTATGAAACAAAATCATTTTAATAAGAGGATACTGTTGGGGAACGTAGTATTTTAAAATATTCCTACGATCACGCAAGATCTATCTACCAGATGCATAGCAACGAGAGGGAAGAGTGTGTCTACGTACCCTCGTAGACCGGGAGCGGAAGCGTCAAGTGACGCGGTTGATGTTGTCGAACTTCTTCGCGATCCAACCGATCAAGCACCGAACGTACGGCACCTCCGCGTTCAGCACACGTTCAGCTTGATGACGTCCCACGAGCTCTTGATCCAGTTGAGCTTCACGGGAGAGTTTCGTCAGCACGACGGCGTGGTGACGGATATGATGTGTTCACCGGCGCAGGGCTTCGCCTAAGCTCCGCGACGGTATGACCGAGGTGTGATTCTGTGGAGGGGAGCACCGCACACGGCTAAAACAATTCAACTTGTGTGTCTTTGGGTGCCCCCCTGCCCCCGTATATAAAGGAGCAGGGGAGGGAGGCCGGCCGGCCCTTCCTAGTGCGGCTAGGGAAGGAGTCCTACTAGGAATAGGATTGCAATCCTATTCCTAGTAGGATTCACCAAAAGGAAGAAGGGGGAAAGGAATAGGAGAGGTGGCGCCCCCCCCCCCCCAATCCTAGTCCAACTAGGAACCCTAGGTGGGGGCGCCGGCCAGCCCTATGGGCTGCCTCTCTCTTTCCCTTTAGGCCCACTATGGACCATCCCCTCTCGTAGGGGGTTCCGGTAACCCCCTCCGGCATTCCCGATAAATCCGAAACTTTTCCGGTATACTTCCGGTGTCCGAATATAGCCGTCCAATATATCAATCTTTATGTCTCGGACATTCCGAGACTCCTCGTCATGTCCGTGATCTCATCCGGGACTCCGAACTACCTTCGGTACATCAATACTCATAAACTCATAATACCGATCGTCATCAAACGTTAAGCGTGCGGACCCTACGGGTTCGAGAACTATGTAGACATGACCGAGACTCATCTCCGGTCAATAACCAATAGCGGAACCTGGATGTTCATATTGGCTCCTACATATTCTACGAAGATCTTTTATCGGTCAGAACCGCATAACTACATACGTTGTTCCTTTTGTCAAACGGTATGTTACTTGCTCGAGATTCGATCGTCGGTATCTCTATACCTAGTTCAATCTCGTTACCGGCAAGTCTCTTTACTCGTTCCGTAACACATCATCTCGTGACTAACTCATTAGTCTTTTGCTTGCAAGGCTTATTGTGATGTGTGTTACCGAGAGGGCCCAGAGATACCTCTCCGACACTCGGAGTGACAAATCCTAATCTTGATCTATGCCAACACCACGAATACTTTCGGAGACACCTGTAGAGCATCTTTATGATCACCCAGTTACGTTGTGACGTTTGATAGCACACAAGGTGTTCCTACGGTATTCGGGAGTTGCATAATCTCATAGTCATAGGAACATGTATAAGTCATGAAGAAAGCAATAGCAGTAAAACTAAACGATCATAGTGCTATGCTAACGGATGGGTCTTGTCCATCACATCATTCTACTAATGATGTGATCCCGTTGATCAGATGACAACTCATGTCTATGGTTAGGAAACATAACCATCTTTGATCAATGAGCTAGTCTAGTAGAGGCATACTAGGGACATACTGTTTTGTCTATGTATCCACACATGTACTAAGTTTCCGGTTAATACAATTCTAGCATGAATAAAAGACATTTATCCTGATATAAGGAAATACAAATAACATCTTTATTATTGCCTCTAGGGCATATTTCCTTCAGTCTCCCACTTGAACTAGAGTCAGTAATCTAGATTACAAAGTGATGATCCTCACACCCATGGAGTCCTGGTGCTGATCATGTTTTGCCCGTGGAAGAGGCTTAGTCAATGGGTCTGCAACATTCAGATCCGTATGTATTTTGCAAATCTCTATGTCTCCCTCCTTGACTAGATCGCGGATGGAATTGAAGCGTCTTTTGATGTGCTTTGTTCTCTTGTGAAACCTGGATTCCTTCGCCAAGGCTATGGCTCCAGTGTTGTCACAAAAGATTTTCATTGGACCCGATGCACTAGGTATTACACCTAGATCGGATATGAACTCCTTCATCCAGACTCCTTCATTTGCTGCTTCCGAAGCAGCTATGTATTCCGCTTCACACGTAGATCCCGCCACGACGCTCTGTTTGGAACTGCACCAACTGACAGCTCCACCGTTCAATAAAAATACATATCTGGTTTGTGACTTTGAGTCATCCGGATCAGTGTCAAAGCTAGAATCGACGTAACCATTTACGATGAGCTCTTTGTCGCCTCCATTTACGAGAAACATATCCTTAGTTCTTTTCAGATACTTTAGGATGTTTTTGACCGCTGTCCAGTGATCCACTCCTGGATTACTTTGGTACCTCCCTGCTAAACTTATAGCAAGGCACACATCAGGTCTGGTACACAGCATTGCATACATGATAGATCCTATGGCTGAGGCATAGGGAATGACTTTCATTTTCTCTCTATCTTCTGCAGTGGTCGGGCATTGAGTCTTACTCAACTTCATACCTTGTAAAACAGGCAAGAACCCTTTCTTTGACTGATCCATTTTGAACTTCTTCAAAATCTTATCAAGGTATGTGCTTTGTGAAAGTCCAATTAAGCGTCTTGATCTATCTCTATAGATTTTGATGCCTAATTATGTAAGCAGCTTCTCCGAGGTCTTTCATTGAAAAACTTTTATTCAAGTATCCTTTTATGCTATCCAGAAATTCTATATCATTTCCAATCAACAATATGTCATCTACATATAATATTAGAAATGCTACAGAGCTCCCACTCACTTTCTTGTAAATACAGGCTTCTCCAAAAGTCTGTATAAAACCATATGCTTTGATCACCTCATCAAAGCGTATATTCCAACTCCGAGATGCTTGCACCAGTCCATAGATGGATCGTTGGAGCTTGCATACTTTGTTAGCACATTTTGGATCGACAAAACCTTCTGGTTGCATCATATACAACTCTTCTTTGAGATATCCATTTAGGAATGCAGTTTTGACATCCATTTGCCAGATTTCATAATCATAAAATGCGGCAATTGCTAACATGATTCGGACTGACTTAAGCATCGCTACAGGTGAGAAAGTCTCATCGTAGTCAACTCCTTGAACTTGTCGAAAACCTTTCGCAACAAGTCGAGCTTTGTAAACAGTAATATTACCGTCTGCGTCGGTCTTCCTCTTGAAGATCCATTTATTTTCAATGGCTTGCCGATCATCGGGCAAGTCAACCAAAGTCCATACTTTGTTCTCATACATGGATCCCATCTCAGATTTCATGGCTTCAAGCCATTTTGCGGAATCTGGGCTCATCATCGCTTCCTCATAGTTCGTAGGTTCATCATGGTCTAGTAACATGATTTCCAGAACTGGGTTGCCGTACCACTCTGGTGCAGAACGTACTCTGGTTGATCTACGACGTTCAGTAGAGACTTGATCCGAAGTTTCATGATCATTATCATTAACTTCCTCACTAATTGGTGTAGGAATCACTGGAACAATTTCCTGTGATGTACTACTTTCCAATCCGGGAGAAGGTACAATTACCTCATCAAGTTCTACTTTCCTCCCACTCACTTCTTTCGAGAGAAACTCTTTTTCTAGAAAGGATCCGTTCTTAGCAACGAATATTTTGCCTTCGGATCTGTGATAGAAGGTGTACCCAACAGTTTCTTTTGGGTATCCTATGAAGACACATTTTTCCGACTTGGGTTCGAGCTTATCAGGTTGAAGTGTTTTTACATAAGCATCGCAGCCCCAAACTTTAAGAAACGACAACTTTGGTTTCTTGCCAAACCATAGTTCATAAGGTGTCGTATCAACGGATTTAGATGGTGCCCTATTTAACGTGAATGCAGCTGTCTCTAAAGCATAAACCCAAAACGATAGTGGTAAATCGGTAAGAGACATCATAGATCGCACCATATCTAATAAAGTACGGTTACGACGTTCGGACACACCATTACGCTGTGGTGTTCCAGGTGGCGTGAGTTGTGAAACTATTCCACATTGTTTCAAATGAAGACCAAACTCGTAACTCAAATATTCTCCTCCACGATCAGATCGTAGGAACTTTATTTTCTTGTTACGATGATTCTCTACTTCACTCTGAAATTCTTTGAACTTTTCAAATGTTTCAGACTTGTGCTTCATTAAGTAGATATACCCATATCTGCTCAAATCATCAGTGAAGGTCAGAAAATAACGATACCCGCCGCGAGCATCAACACTCATTGGTCCACATACATCAGTATGTATGATTTCCAACAAATCTGTTGCTCGCTCCATGGTTCCAGAGAACGGAGTTTTAGTCATCTTGCCCATGAGGCATGGTTCGCAAGCACCAAGTGATTCATAATCAAGTGATTCCAAAAGTCCATCATTATGGAGTTTCTTCATGCGTTTTATACCAATATGACCTAAACGGCAGTGCCACAAATAAGTTGCACTATCATTATTAACCTTGCATCTTTTGGTTTCAATATTATGAATATGTGTATCACTACAATCGAGATCCAATAAGAATAGACCACTCTTTAAGGGTGCATGACCATAAAAGATATTATTCATTAAAATAGAACAACCATTATTCTCTGATTTAAATGAATAACCGTCTCGCAATAAACAAGATCCAGATATAATGTTCATGCTCAACGTTGGCACCAAATAACAATTATTTAGGTCTAAAACTAATCCCGAAGGTAGATGTAGAGGTAGCGTGCCGACGGCGATCACATCGACTTTGGAACCGTTTCCCACGCGCATCGTCACCTCGTCCTTAGCTAATCTTCGTTTAATCCGTAGTCCCTGTTTCGAGTTACAAATATTAGCAACCGAACCGGTATCAAATACCCAGGTACTACTACGAGCATTAGTAAGGTACACATCAATAACATGTATATCACATATACCTTTGTTCATCTTGCCATCCTTCTTATCCGCCAAATACTTGGGGCAGTTCCGCTTCCAGTGTCCAGTCCCCTTGCAGTAGAAGCACTCAGTTTCAGGCTTGGCTTCAGATTTGGGTTTCTTCGTGGAAGTAGCAACTGACTTGCTATTCCTTTTGAAGTTCCCTTTCTTTCCCTTGCTCTTTTTCTTGAAACTAGTGGTCTTGTTAACCATCAACACTTGATGCTCCTTTTTGATTTCTACCTCCGCAGCTTTGAGCATAGCGAAGAGCTCGGGAATTGTCTTTTGCATCCCTTGCATGTTATAGTTCATCACGAAGCCTTTATAGCTTGGTGGCAGTGATTGAAGAACTCTATCAATAACACTATCCTCGTCAACTTTGCAACCAAGTTGAGTCATATGATTGTAGTACCCAGACATTCTGAGCAAGTGTTCACTGATAGAACTATTCTCCTCCATTTTGCAGCTGTAGAACTTATTGGAAATCTCATATTTCTCAATTCGGGCATTTGCTTGAAATATTAACTTCAACTCCTGGAACATCTCATATGGTCCATGACGTTCAAAACGTCGTTGAAGTCCCGGTTCTAAGCCGTAAAGCATGGCACACTGAACTATCGTGTAGTCATCAGACCGCGACTGCCAGACGTTCAAAGCGTCTGCATTAGCGGAAGGGGGCTTGTCACCTAGCGGTGCTTCAAGGACATAATTCTTCTGTGCAGCAATGAGGATAATCCTCAGGTTACGGACCCAGTCCGTGTAATTGCTACCATCATCTTTCAACTTAGCTTTCTCTAGGAATGCATTAAAATTTAAAGGAACGGTAGCACGGGCCATTGATCCACAACGACATAGATATGCAAAACTATCAGGACTAAGTTCATGATAAATTAAAGTTCAATTTAATCATATTAAAATAAAGAACTCCCACTTAGATAGACATCCCTCTGGTCATCTAAATGATCACATGATCCAAATCAACTAAACCATGTCCGATCATCACGTGAGATGGAGTAGTTTCAATGGTGAACATCTTATGTTGATCATATCTACTATATGATTCACGCTCGACCTTTCGGTCTCCAGTGTTCCGAGGCCATATCTGTATATGCTAGGCTCGTCAAGTTTAACCCGAGTATTCTGCGTGTGCAAAACTGGCTTACACCCGTTGTATTTGAACGTAGAGCTTATCACACCCGATCATCACGTGGTGTCTCGGCACGACGAACTTTCGCAACGGTGCATACTCAGGGAGAACACTTATACCTTGAAATTTAGTAAGGGATCATCTTATAATGCTACCGTCGTTCTAAGCAAAATAAGAAGCATAATAAGATAAACATCACATGCAATCAAAATATGTGACATGATATGGCCATCATCATTTTGTGCTTTTGATCTCCATCTCCAAAGCACCGTCATGATCACCCTCGCAAAACATGATCATCTCATACAAAAACCGTATAACTCATCATGTCTTGACCATATCACATCACAACATGCCCTGCAAAAACAAGTTAGACGTCCTCTACTTTGTTGTTGCAAGTTTTACGTGGCTGCTACGGGCTTAGCAAGAACCGTTCTTACCTACGCATACAAAACCACAACGATGTTTCGTCAAGTATGTGCTGTTTTAACCTTCACAAGGACCGGGCGTAGCCACACTTGATTCAGCTAAAGTGAGAGAGACAGACACCCGCCAGTCACCTTTAAGCAACGAGTGCTCGTAACGGTGAAACCAGTCTCGCGTAAGCGTACGCGTAATGTCGGTCCGGGCCGCTTCATCTCACAATACCGCCGAAGCAAAGTATGACATGCTGGTAAGCAGTATGACTAGTATCGTCCACAATCTTATTGTGTTCTACTCGTGCATATCATCTACGCATAGACCTGGCTCATGATGCCACTGTTGGGGAACGTAGTATTTTCAAAAATTTCCTACGATCACGCAAGATCTATCTACTAGATGCATAGCAACGAGAGGGGAGAGTGTGTCTACGTACCCTCGTAGACCGAAAGCGGAAGCGTTTATCAACACGGTTGATGTAGTCGTGCACCTTCACGATTCGTCCCGATCTAGTACCGAACGTACGGCACCTCCGCGTTCAGCACACGTTCAGCTCGATGACGTCCTCGCCTTCTTGATCCAGCAAGACGGGCGAAGTAGTAGATGAGTTCCGGCAGCACGACGGCGTGGTGACGGTTGTTGATGAAGGATAATCTCTGCAGGGCTTCGCCAAGCACTACAGAAACTAGACGGAGGATAAACTAGAGGGTCGGGGTAGCCGACACACGGCTTGGTGTATCTTGATGTGTCTTGGGTGCTAGCCCTACCCCTCTATTTATATGTTGAGCCCTGGGGTCGAAACTTGGAGCAAAAGCCTCCTCAAAGTCGGTTTTGCCCGAAAGGAAAGAGTCCCACTCGGACTCCAGGGCTAGACGCCAGGGTTCCCGGCGTCTACCCCCTAGACGCCAGGGTTCCTGGCGTCTAGCCTCTGGTCTCCGCAAAACTTCCTTTTGCACTTTCCTAAAGCCTCGTGGGCTTTCCCCTTTGGCCCAAATAAAGTGTTCTCGTACCCAAACACTTCGGGAAACATCCGGAACCCCTTCCGGTGAATTCCGGAACCCTTCCGGAGGTCAAACACTATTATCCCATATATTAATCTTTATCTCCGGACCATTCCGGAGTTCCTCGTCATGTCCGTGATCACATCCGGGACTCCGAATAACATTCGGTCATCAACATTCATAACTCATTAAATACTATATCGTCAACGAAACGTTTAAGCGTGCGGACCCTACGGGTTCGAGAACTATGTAGACATGACCGAGACACCTCTCCGGTCAATAACCAATAGCGGAACCTGGATGCCCATATTGGCTCCTACATATTCTACGAAGATCTTTATCGGTTGAACCGCATAACAACATACGTTGTTCCCTTTGTCATCGGTATGTTACTTGCCCGAGATTCGATCGTCGGTATCTCTATACCTAGTTCAATCTCGTTACTGGCAAGTCTCTTTACTCGTTCCGTAATACATCATCTCGTGACTAACTCATTAGTCATTTGCTTGCAAGGCTTATTATGATGTGCATTACCGAGAGGGCCCAGAGATACCTCTCCGACACTCGGAGTGACAAATCCTAATCTTGATCTATGCCAACACCACGAATACTTTCGGAGACACCTGTAGAGCATCTTTATGATCACCCAGTTACGTTGTGACGTTTGATAGCACACAAGGTGTTCCTACGGTATTCGGGAGTTGCATAATCTCATAGTCATAGGAACATGTATAAGTCATGAAGAAAGCAATAGCAGTAAAACTAAATGATCATAGTGCTATGCTAACGGATGGGTCTTGTCCATCACATCATTCTCCTAATGATGTGATCTCATTGATCAAATGACAACTCATGTCTATGGCTAGGAAACATAACCATCTTTGATCAATGAGCTAGTCTAGTAGAGGCATACTAGGGACATACTGTTTTGTCTATGTATTCACACATGTATTAAGTTTCCGGTTAATACAATTCTAGCATGAATAATAAACATTTATCATGATATAAGGAAATAAATAATAACTTTATTATTGCCTCTAGGGCATATTTCCTTCAGTCTCCCACTTGCACTAGAGTCAATAATCTAGCTCACATCGCCATGTGATTTAATACCGATAGTTCACATCGTTATGTGAATATCACCCTTAGTTCACATCACCATGTGACCAACACCCAAAGGGTTTACTAGAGTCAATAATCTAGTTCACATCGCTATGTGATTAATACCCAAGAGTAATAAGGTGTGATCATGTTTTGCTTGTGAGAGAAGTTTAGTCAACGGGTCTGTCACATTCAGATCCGTATGTATTTTGCAAATTTCTATGTCTACAATGCTCTGCATAGAGCTACTCTAGCTAATTGCTCCCACTTACAATACGCATCCAGATTGATACTTAGAGTCATCTGGATTTAGTGTCAAAGCTTGCATCGACGTAACCCTTTACGACGAACTCTTTATCACCTCCATAATCGAGAAATATTTCCTTAGTCATCCAATTACTAAGGATAATTTTGACCGCTGTACAGTGATCCACTCCTGGATTACTTTGGTACCTCCCTGCTAGACTTATAGCAAGGCACACATCAGGTCTGGTACACAGCATTGCATACATGATAGATCCTATGGCTGAGGCATAGGGAATGACTTTCATTTTCTCTCTATCTTCTGCAGTGGTCGGGCATTGAGTCTTACTCAACTTCATACCTTGTAAAACAGGCAAGAATCCTTTCTTTGACTGATCCATTTTGAACTTCTTCAAAATCTTATCAAGGTATGTGCTTTGTGAAAGTCCAATTAAGCGTCTTGATCTATCTCTATAGATCTTGATGCCTAATATATAAGCAGCTTCACCGAGGTCTTTCATTGAAAAATTCTTATTCAAGTATCCTTTTATGCTATCCAGAAATTCTATATCATTTCCAATCAATAATATGTCATCCACATATAATATTAGAAATGCTATAGAGCTCCCACTCACTTTCTTGTAAATACAGGCTTCTCCAAAAGTCTGTATAAAACCATATGCTTTGATCACCTCATCAAAGCGTATATTCCAACTCCGAGATGCTTGCACCAGTCCATAGATGGATCGCTGGAGTTTGCATACTTTGTTAGCACCTTTTGGATCGACAAAACCTTCTGGTTGCATCATATACAACTCTTCTTTGAGATATCCATTTAGGAATGCAGTTTTGACATCCATTTGCCATATTTCATAATCATAAAATGCGGCAATTGCTAACATGATTCGGACAGACTTAAGCATCGCTACAGGTGAGAAAGTCTCATCGTAGTCAACTCCTTGAACTTGTCGAAAACCTTTCGCAACAAGTCGAGCTTTGTAAACAGTAATATTACCGTCTGCGTCGGTCTTCCTCTTGAAGATCCATTTATTTTTGATGGCCTGCCGATCATCGGGCAAGTCAACCAAAGTCCACACTTTGTTCTCATACATGGATCCCATCTCAGATTTCATGGCTTCAAGCCATTTTGCGGAATCTGGGCTCATCATCGCTTCCTCATAGTTCGTAGGTTCATCATGGTCTAGTAACATGATTTCCAGAACTGGGTTGCCGTACCACTCTGGTGCAGAACGTACTCTGGTTGATCTACGACGTTCAGCAGAAACTTGATCCGAAGTTTCATGATCATTATCATTAACTTCCTCACTAATTGGTGTAGGAATCACTGGAACAATTTCCTGTGATGTACTACTTTCCAATCCGGGAGAAGGTACAATTACCTCATCAAGTTCTACTTTCCTCCCACTCACTTCTTTCGAGAGAAACTCTTTTTCTAGAAAGGATCCGTTCTTAGCAACGAATATTTTGCCTTCGGATCTGTGATAGAAGGTGTACCCAACAGTTTCTTTTGGGTATCCTATGAAGACACATTTTTCCGACTTGGGTTCGAGCTTATCAGGTTGAAGTGTTTTTACATAAGCATCGCAGCCCCAAACTTTAAGAAACGACAACTTTGGTTTCTTGCCAAACCATAGTTCATAAGGTGTCGTATCAACGGATTTAGATGGTGCCCTATTTAACGTGAATGCAGCTGTCTCTAAAGCATAAACCCAAAACGATAGTGGTAAATCGGTAAGAGACATCATAGATCGCACCATATCTAATAAAGTACGGTTACGACGTTCGGACACACCATTACGCTGTGGTGTTCCAGGTGGCGTGAGTTGTGAAACTATTCCACATTGTTTCAAATGAAGACCAAACTCGTAACTCAAATATTCTCCTCCACGATCAGATCGTAGGAACTTTATTTTCTTGTTACGATGATTCTCTACTTCACTCTGAAATTCTTTGAACTTTTCAAATGTTTCAGACTTGTGCTTCATTAAGTAGATATACCCATATCTGCTCAAATCATCAGTGAAGGTCAGAAAATAACGATACCCGCCGCGAGCATCAACACTCATTGGTCCACATACATCAGTATGTATGATTTCCAACAAATCTGTTGCTCGCTCCATGGTTCCGGAGAACGGAGTTTTGGTCATCTTGCCCATGAGGCATGGTTCGCAAGCACCTAGTGATTCATAATCAAGTGATTCCAAAAGTCCATCATTATGGAGTTTCTTCATGCGTTTTACACCAATATGACCTAAACGGCAGTGCCACAAATAAGTTGCACTATCATTATTAACCTTGCATCTTTTGGTTTCAATATTATGAATATGTGTATCACTACAATCGAGATCCAATAAGAATAGACCATTCTTCAAGGGTGCATGACCATAAAAGATATTATTCATTAAAATGGAACAACCATTATTCTCTGATTTAAATGAATAACCGTCTCGCAATAAACAAGATCCAGATATAATGTTCATGCTTAACGCTGGCACCAAATAACAATTATTTAGGTCTAAAACTAATCCCGAAGGTAGATGTAGAGGTAGCGTGCCGACGGCGATCACATCGACTTTGGAACCGTTTCCCACGCGCATCGTCACCTCGTCCTTAGCTAATCTTCGTTTAATCCGTAGTCCCTGTTTCGAGTTACAAATATTAGCAACCGAACCGGTATCAAATACCCAGGTACTACTACGAGCATTAGTAAGGTACACATCAATAACATGTATATCACATATACCTTTGTTCATCTTGCCATCCTTCTTATCCGCCAAATACTTGGGGCAGTTCCGCTTCCAGTGTCCAGTTCCCTTGCAGTAGATGCACTCAGTTTCAGGCTTGGCTCCAGATTTGGGTTTCTTCGTGGAAGTAGCAACTGACTTGCTATTCTTTTTGAAGTTCCCTTTCTTTCCCTTGCCCTTTTTCTTGAAACTAGTGGTCTTGTTAACCATCAACACTTGATGCTCCTTTTTGATTTCTACCTCCACAGCTTTGAGCATAGCGAAGAGCTCGGGAATTGTCTTTTGCATCCCTTGCATGTTATAGTTCATCACGAAGCCTTTATAGCTTGGTGGCAGTGATTGAAGAACTCTATCAATAACACTATCCTCGTCAACTTTGCAACCAAGTTGAGTCATATGATTGTAGTACCCAGACATTCTGAGCAAGTGTTCACTGATAGAACTATTCTCCTCCATTTTGCAGCTGTAGAACTTATTGGAAATCTCATATTTCTCAATTCGGGCATTTGCTTGAAATATTAACTTCAACTCCTGGAACATTTCATATGCTCCATGACGTTCAAAACGTCGTTGAAGTCCCGGTTCTAAGCCGTAAAGCATGGCACACTGAACTATCGTGTAGTCATCAGACCGCGACTGCCAGACGTTCAAAGCGTCTGCATCAGCGGTAGGGGGCTTGTCACCTAGCGGTGCTTCAAGGACATAATTCTTCTGTGCAGCAATGAGGATAATCCTCAGGTTACGGACCCAGTCCGTGTAATTGCTACCATCATCTTTCAACTTAGCTTTCTCTAGGAATGCATTAAAATTCAAAGGAACGGTAGCACGGGCCATTGATCTACAACGACATAGATATGCAAAACTATCAGGACTAAGTTCATGATAAATTAAAGTTCAATATTAATTTAAAGAACTCCCACTTAGATAGACATCCCTCTGGTCATCTAAATGATCACGTGATCCAAATCAACTAAACCATGTCCGATCATCACGTGAGATGGAGTAGTTTTCAATGGTGAACATCTTATGTTGATCATATCTACTATATGATTCACGCTCGACCTTTCGGTCTCCAGTGTTCCGAGGCCATATCTGTATATGCTAGGCTCGTCAAGTTTAACCCGAGTATTATGCGTGTGCAAAACTGGCTTACACCCGTTGTATTTGAACGTAGAGCTTATCACACCCGATCATCACGTGGTGTCTCGGCACGACGAACTTTCGCAACGGTGCATACTCAGGGAGAACACTTATACCTTGAAATTTAGTAAGGGATCATCTTATAATGCTACCGTCGTTCTAAGCAAAATAAGAAGCATAATAAGATAAACATCACATGCAATCAAAATATGTGACATGATATGGCCATCATCATCTTGTGCTTTTGATCTCCATCTTCAAAGCACCGTCATGATCACCTTCGTCACCGGCTTGACACCTTTGATCTTTATCGTAGCATCATTGTCGTCTTGCCAACTATTGCTTCTACGACTATCGCTACCGCTTAGTGATAAAGTAAATCAATTACATGGCGATTGCATTTCATACAATAAAGCGACAACCATATGGCTCCTGCCAGTTGCCGATAACTTTACAAAACATGATCATCTCATACAAAAACGTATAACTCATCATGTCTTGACCATATCACATCACAACATGCCCTGCAAAAACAAGTTAGACGTCCTCTACTTTGTTTGTTGCAAGTTTTACGTGGCTGCTACGGGCTTTAGCAAGAACCGTTCTTACCTACGCATACAAAACCACAACGATGTTTCGTCAAGTATGTGCTGTTTTAACCTTCACAAGGACCGGGCGTAGCCACACTTGATTCAGCTAAAGTGAGAGAGACAGACACCCGCCAGTCACCTTTAAGCAACGAGTGCTCGTAACGGTGAAACCAGTCTCGCGTAAGCGTACGCGTAATGTCGGTCCGGGCCGCTTCATCTCACAATACCGCCGAAGCAAAGTATGACATGCTGGTAAGCAGTATGACTAGTATCGCCCACAACTCATTGTGTTCTACTCGTGCATATCATCTACGCATAGACCTGGCTCTAATGCCACCGTTGGGGAACGTAGTATTTTAAAATTTTCCTATGATCACGCAAGATCTATCTACCAGATGCATAGCAACGAGAGGGAAGAGTGTGTCTACGTACCCTCGTAGACCGGGAGCGGAAGCGTCAAGTGACGCGGTTGATGTTGTCGAACTTCTTCGCGATCCAACCGATCAAGCACCGAACGTACGGCACCTCCGCGTTCAGCACACGTTCAGCTTGATGACGTCCCACGAGCTCTTGATCCAGTTGAGCTTCACGGGAGAGTTTCGTCAGCACGACGGCGTGGTGACGGATATGATGTGTACACCGGCGCAGGGCTTCGCCTAAGCTCCGCGACGGTATGACCGAGGTGTGATTCTGTGGAGGGGGGCACCGCACACGGCTAAAACAATTCAACTTGTGTGTCTTTGGGTGCCCCCTTGCCCCCGTATATAAAGGAGCAGGGGAGGGAGGCCGGCCGGCCCTTCCTGGTGCGGCTAGGGAAGGAGTCCTACTAGGAATAGGATTGCAATCCTATTCCTAGTAGGATTCACCAAAAGGAAGAAGGGGGAAAGGAATAGGAGAGGTGGCGCCCCCCCAAATCCTAGTCCAACTAGGAACCCTAGGTGGGGGCGCCGGCCAGCCCTATGGGCTGCCTCTCTCTTTCCCTTTAGGCCCACTATGGACCATCCCCTCTCGTAGGGGGTTCCGGTAACCCCCTTCGGCATTCCCGATAAATCCGAAACTTTTCCGGTATACTTCCGGTGTCCGAATATAGCCGTCCAATATATCAATCTTTATGTCTCGGACATTCCGAGACTCCTCGTCATGTCCGTGATCTCATCCGGGACTCCGAACTACCTTCGGTACATCAATACTCATAAACTCATAATACCGATCGTCATCAAACGTTAAGCGTGCGGACCCTACGGGTTCGAGAACTATGTAGACATGACCGAGACTCATCTCCGGTCAATAACCAATAGCGGAACCTGGATGTTCATATTGGCTCCTACATATTCTACGAAGATCTTTTATCGGTCAGAACTGCATATCTACATACGTTGTTCCTTTTGTCAAACGGTATGTTACTTGCCCGAGATTCGATCGTCGGTATCTCTATACCTAGTTCAATCTCGTTACCGGCAAGTCTCTTTACTCGTTCCGTAACACATCATCTTGTGACTAACTCATTAGTCTTTTGCTTGCAAGGCTTATTGTGATGTGTGTTACCGAGAGGGCCCAGAGATACCTCTCCGACACTCGGAGTGACAAATCCTAATCTTGATCTATGCCAACACCACGAATACTTTCGGAGACACCTGTAGAGCATCTTTATGATCACCCAGTTACGTTGTGACGTTTGATAGCACACAAGGTGTTCCTACGGTATTCGGGAGTTGCATAATCTCATAGTCATAGGAACATGTATAAGTCATGAAGAAAGCAATAGCAGTAAAACTAAACGATCATAGTGCTATGCTAACGGATGGGTCTTGTCCATCACATCATTCTACTAATGATGTGATCCCGTTGATCAGATGACAACTCATGTCTATGGTTAGGAAACATAACCATCTTTGATCAATGAGCTAGTCTAGTAGAGGCATACTAGGGACATACTGTTTTGTCTATGTATCCACACATGTACTAAGTTTCCGGTTAATACAATTCTAGCATGAATAAAAGACATTTATCATGATATAAGGAAATACAAATAACATCTTTATTATTGCCTCTAGGGCATATTTCCTTCAGATACAAAGTCAGTTGCATGATAATTCCCTTGCTATCAAAAGTTTGCTTGATGTTCTAGGTAGAACAGTTAATGATGTTCAATGTCTTGTGAAGCATTTTCATATGGTTAAAACTCAGCTTGACCAAATTTCTAATGTGCAAAAAGATTTGCTTGCTAACAATGCCAAACAAGATAATTTGCAGGCTTTTGGGATTAAGACCCGAGGAGGAACTAGCACTCAAGATCCTCTCTATCCAGAGGGGCATCCGAAGAGAATCGAGCAAGATTCTCAAATGCAGGAAGAAGAAATTGTTGGCTCTCCAAAGAAGAAGAAAAAACATAAGGAGGCTGACAATTCTAATGATCCTATTGCAGATGAAGAGCCAGCTGTTGATCCAAACAGTGTATCTATCTCCGATGCTGAGACTGAAGAAGGTGCTGAACCTGAAGGTAAGGATAATAAGAAGAATGATCCGCCTGAAGTTCAAGAAGAAGAAGCACGTGACAAACGTAAGAGGTACACTAAAGAAGACTTCATCGCAAGAAAACATGGGAAGGAAAGAGAACCATGGGTGCAGAAACCCATGCCCTTTCCAGGTAAGTCCATCAAATCCAAAGAAGAAGAGCATTACAATAAGTTTTGTGAGTGGATTAAACCTCTTTTTCTTCAAATTCCTTTGACTGAAGCTATTAAGTTACCTCCTTATTCAAAATATATGAAAGATATTGTCACTAATAAAAGAAAAGTTCCTAATGAAGCAATATCTACTATGCTTGCTAACTACTCTTTCAGTGGCAAGATTCCTGAGAAGCTCGGTGATCCAGGTATACCCACCATTCCTTGCTCCATAATGAATAATTATGTCAAAACTTCTTTATGTGATCTTGGAGCAGGAGTGAGTGTTATGCCTCTCTCTCTCTTTACGAGAGGCTTTGTTTAGAGAAACTAATTCCTACATATATCTCCCTTCAGATGGCTGACAAGTCAACCGCCGTCCCGATAGGTATTTGTGAGGATGTTCCCGTAGAAGTTGCTAATTGTTTGATTCTTACTGATTTTGTTGTGCTTGACATGCCCGAGGATGGGAGCATGTCCATCATTCTTGGTAGACCTTTTCTTAACACCGCAGGTGCTATTATTGATTGCAATAAAGGGAAGGTTACCTTCCATGTGAATGATAAAGTGAAGGAAATATGCCCTAGAGGCAATAATAAAGATGTTATTTGTATTTCCTTATATCATGATAAATGTCTTTTATTCATGCTAGAATTGTATTAACCGGAAACTTAGTACATGTGTGGATACATAGACAAAACAGTATGTCCCTAGTATGCCTCTACTAGACTAGCTCATTGATCAAAGATGGTTATGTTTCCTAACCATAGACATGAGTTGTCATCTGATCAACGGGATCACATCATTAGTAGAATGATGTGATGGACAAGACCCATCCGTTAGCATAGCACTATGATCGTTTAGTTTTACTGCTATTGCTTTCTTCATGACTTATACATGTTCCTATGACTATGAGATTATGCAACTCCCGAATACCGTAGGAACACCTTGTGTGCTATCAAACGTCACAACGTAACTGGGTGATCATAAAGATGCTCTACAGGTGTCTCCGAAAGTATTCGTGGTGTTGGCATAGATCAAGATTAGGATTTGTCACTCCGAGTGTCGGAGAGGTATCTCTGGGCCCTCTCGGTAACACACATCACAATAAGCCTTGCAAGCAAAATACTAATGAGTTAGTCACGAGATGATGTGTTACGGAACGAGTAAAGAGACTTGCCGGTAACGAGATTGAACTAGGTATAGAGATACCGACGATCGAATCTCGGGCAAGTAACATACCGTTTGACAAAAGGAACAACGTATGTAGTTATGCGGTTCTGACCGATAAAAGATCTTCGTAGAATATGTAGGAGCCAATATGAACATCCAGGTTCCGCTATTGGTTATTGACCGAAGATGAGTCTCGGTCATGTCTACATAGTTCTCGAACCCATAGGGTCCGCACGCTTAACGTTTGATGACGATCGGTATTATGAGTTTATGAGTATTGATGTATCGAAGGTAGTTCGGAGTCCCGGATGAGATCACGGACATGACGAGGAGTCTCGGAATGTCCGAGACATAAAGATTGATATATTGGACGGCTATATTCGGACACCGGAAGTATACCGGAAAAGTTTCGGATTTATCGGGAATGCCGGAGGGGGTTACCGGAACCCCCTACGAGAGGGGATGGTCCATAGTGGGCCTAAAGGGAAAGAGAGAGGCAGCCCATAGGGCTGGCCGGCGCCCCCACCTAGGGTTCCTAGTTGGACTAGGATTTGGGGGGGCGCCACCTCTCCTATTCCTTTCCCCCTTCTTCCTTTTGGTGAATCCTACTAGGAATAGGATTGCAATCCTATTCCTAGTAGGACTCCTTCCCTAGCCGCACCAGGAAGGGCCGGACGGCCTCCCTCCCCTGCTCCTTTATATACGGGGGCAAGGGGGCACCCAAAGACACACAAGTTGAATTGTTTTAGCCGTGTGCGGTGCCCCCCTCCACAGAATCACACCTCGGTCATACCGTCGCGGAGCTTAGGCGAAGCCCTGCGCCGGTGAACACATCATATCCGTCACCACGCCGTCGTGCTGACGAAACTCTCCCGTGAAGCTCAACTGGATCAAGAGCTCGTGGGACGTCATCAAGCTGAACGTGTGCTGAACGCGGAGGTGCCGTACGTTCGGTGCTTGATCGGTTGGATCGCGAAGAAGTTCGACAACATCAACCGCGTCACTTGATGCTTCCGCTCCCGTTCTAGGAGGGTACGTAGACACACTCTTCCCTCTCGTTGCTATGCATCTGGTAGATAGATCTTGCGTGATCGTAGGAAAATTTTAAAATACTACGTTCCCCAACAGTGGCATCAGAGCCAGGTCTATGCGTAGATGATATGCACGAGTAGAACACAATGAGTTGTGGGCGATACTAGTCATACTGCTTACCAGCATGTCATACTTTGCTTCGGCGGTATTGTGAGATGAAGCGGCCCGGACCGACATTACGCGTACGCTTACGCGAGACTGGTTTCACCGTTACGAGCACTCGTTGCTTAAAGGTGACTGGCGGGTGTCTGTCTCTCTCACTTTAGCTGAATCAAGTGTGGCTACGCCCGGTCCTTGTGAAGGTTAAAACAGCACATACTTGACGAAACATCGTTGTGGTTTTGTATGCGTAGGTAAGAACGGTTCTTGCTAAGCCCGTAGCAGCCACGTAAAACTTGCAACAAACAAAGTAGAGGACGTCTAACTTGTTTTTGCAGGGTATGTTGTGATGTGATATGGTCAAGACATGATGAGTTATACGGTTTTGTATGAGATGATCATGTTTTGTAAAGTTATCGGCAACTGGCAGGAGCCATATGGTTGTCGCTTTATTGTATGAAATGCAATCGCCATGTAATTGCTTTACTTTATCACAAAGCGGTAGCGATAGTCATGGAAGCAATAGTTGGCGAGACGACAACGATGCTACGATAAAGATCAAGGTGTCAAGCCGGTGACGAAGGTGATCATGACGGTGCTTTGAAGATGGAGATCAAAATCACAAGATGATGATGGCCATATCATGTCACATATTTTGATTACATGTGATGTTTATCTTATTATGCTTCTTATTTTGCTTAGAACGACGGTAGCATTATAAGATGATCCCTTACTAAATTTCAAGGTATAAGTGTTCTCCCTGAGTATGCACCGTTGCGAAAGTTCGTCGTGCCGAGACACCACGTGATGATCGGGTGTGATAAGCTCTACGTTCAAATACAACGGGTGTAAGCCAGTTTTGCACACGCAGAATACTCGGGTTAAACTTGACGAGCCTAGCATATACAGATATGGCCTCGGAACACTGGAGACCGAAAGGTCGAGCGTGAATCATATAGTAGATATGATCAACATAAGATGTTCACCATTGAAAACTACTCCATCTCACGTGATGATCGGACATGGTTTAGTTGATTTGGATCACGTGATCATTTAGATGACCAGAGGGATGTCTATCTAAGTGGGAGTTCTTTAAATTAATATGATTAAATTGAACTTTAATTTATCATGAACTTAGTCCTGATAGTTTTTGCATATCTATGTCGTTGTAGATCAATGGCCCGTGCTACCGTTCCTTTGAATTTTAATGCATTCCTAGAGAAAGCTAAGTTGAAAGATGATGGTAGCAATTACACGGACTGGGTCCGTAACCTGAGGATTATCCTCATTGCTGCACAGAAGAATTATGTCCTTGAAGCACCGCTAGGTGACAAGCCCCCTTCTGCTGATACAGACGCTTTGAACGTCTGGCAGTCGCGGTCTGATGACTACACGATAGTTCAGTGTGCCATGCTTTACGGCTTAGAACCGGGACTTCAACGATGTTTTGAACGTCATGGAGCATATGAAATGTTCCAGGAGTTGAAGTTAATATTTCAAGCAAATGCCCGAATTGAGAAATATGAGATTTCCAATAAGTTCTACAGCTGCAAAATGGAGGAGAATAGTTCTATCAGTGAACACTTGCTCAGAATGTCTGGGTACTACAATCATATGACTCAACTTGGTTGCAAAGTTGACGAGGATAGTGTTATTGATAGAGTTCTTCAATCACTGCCACCAAGCTATAAAGGCTTCGTGATGAACTATAACATGCAAGGGATGAAAAAGACAATTCCCGAGCTCTTCGCTATGCTCAAAGCTGCGGAGGTAGAAATCAAAAAGGAGCATCAAGTGTTGATGGTTAACAAGACCACTAGTTTCAAGAAAAAGGGCAAGGGAAAGAAAGGGAACTTCAAAAAGAATAGCAAGTCAGTTGCTACTTCCACGAAGAAACCCAAATCTGGAGCCAAGCCTGAAACTGAGTGCTTCTACTACAAGGGAACTGGACACTGGAAGCGGAACTGCCCCAAGTATTTGGCGGATAAGAAGGATGGCAAGATGAACAAAGGTATATGTGATATACATGTTATTGATGTGTACCTTACTAATGCTCGTAGTAGTACCTGGGTATTTGATACCGGTTTGGTTGCTAATATTTGTAACTCGAAACAGGGACTACGGATTAAACGAAGATTAGCTAAGGACGAGGTGACGATGCGCGTGGGAAACGGTTCCAAAGTCGATGTGATCGCCGTCGGCACGCTACCTCTACATCTACCTTCGGGATTAGTTTTAGACCTAAATAATTGTTATTTGGTGCCAGCGTTAAGCATGAACATTATATCTGGATCTTGTTTATTGCGAGATGGTTATTCATTTAAATCAGAGAATAATGGTTGTTCCATTTTAATGAATAATATCTTTTATGGTCATGCACCCTTGAAGAATGGTCTATTCTTATTGGATCTCGATTGTAGTGATACACATATTTATAATATTGAAACCAAAAGATGCAAGGTTAATAATGATAGTGCAACTTATTTGTGGCACTGCCGTTTAGGTCATATTGGTGTAAAACGCATGAAGAAACTCCATAATGATGGACTTTTGGAATCACTTGATTATGAATCACTTGGTGCTTGCGAACCATGCCTCATGGGCAAGATGACCAAAACTCCGTTCTCCGGAACCATGGAGCGAGCAACAGATTTGTTGGAAATCATACATACTGATGTATGTGGACCAATGAGTGTTGATGCTCGCGGCGGGTATCGTTATTTTCTGACCTTCACTGATAATTTGAGCAGATATGGGTATATCTACTTAATGAAGCACAAGTCTGAAACATTTGAAAAGTTCAAAGAATTTCAGAGTGAAGTAGAGAATCATCGTAACAAGAAAATAAAGTTCCTACGATCTGATCGTGGAGGAGAATATTTGAGTTACGAGTTTGGTCTTCATTTGAAACAATGTGGAATAGTTTCACAACTCACGCCACCTGGAACACCACAGCGTAATGGTGTGTCCGAACGTCGTAACCATACTTTATTAGATATGGTGCGATCTATGATGCCTCTTACCGATTTACCACTATCGTTTTGGGGTTATGCTTTAGAGACAGCTGCATTCACGTTAAATAGGGCACCATCTAAATCCGTTGATACGACACCTTATGAACTATGGTTTGGCAAGAAACCAAAGTTGTCGTTTCTTAAAGTTTGGGGCTGCGATGCTTATGTAAAAACACTTCAACCTGATAAGCTCGAACCCAAGTCGGAAAAATGTGTCTTCATAGGATACCCAAAAGAAACTGTTGGGTACACCTTCTATCACAGATCCGAAGGCAAAATATTCGTTGCTAAGAACGGATCCTTTCTAGAAAAAGAGTTTCTCTCGAAAGAAGTGAGTGGGAGGAAAGTAGAACTTGATGAGGTAATTGTACCTTCTCCCGGATTGGAAAGTAGTACATCACAGGAAATTGTTCCAGTGATTCCTACACCAATTAGTGAGGAAGTTAATGATAATGATCATGAAACTCCGGATCAAGTCTCTCCTGAACGTCGTAGATCAACCAGAGTACGTTCCGCACCAGAGTGGTACGGCAACCCAGTTCTGGAAATCATGTTACTAGACCATGATGAACCTACGAACTATGAGGAAGCGATGATGAGCCCAGATTCCGCAAAATGGCTTGAAGCCATGAAATCTGAGATGGGATCCATGTATGAGAACAAAGTATGGACTTTGGTTGACTTGCCCGATGATCGGCAAGCCATCGAAAATAAATGGATCTTCAAGAGGAAGACCGACGCAGACGGTAATATTACTGTTTACAAAGCTCGACTTGTTGCGAAAGGTTTTCGACAAGTTCAAGGAGTTGACTACGATGAGACTTTCTCACCTGTAGCGATGCTTAAGTCAGTCCGAATCATGTTAGCAATTGCCGCATTTTATGATTATGAAATCTGGCAAATGGATGTCAAAACTGCATTCCTAAATGGATATCTCAAAGAAGAGTTGTATATGATGCAACCAGAAGGTTTTGTCGATCCAAAAAGTGCTAACAAAGTATGCAAGCTCCAGCGATCCATCTATGGACTGGTGCAAGCATCTCGGAGTTGGAATATACGCTTTGATGAGGTGATCAAAGCATATGGTTTTATACAGACTTTTGGAGAAGCCTGTATTTACAAGAAAGTGAGTGGGAGCTCTGTAGCATTTCTAATATTATATGTAGATGACATATTGTTGATTGGAAATGATATAGAATTTCTGGATAGCATAAAAGGATACTTGAATAAAAGTTTTTCAATGAAAGATGTCGGAGAAGCTGCTTACATATTAGGCATCAAAATCTATAGAGATAGATCAAGACGCTTAATTGGACTTTCACAAAGCACATACCTTGATAAGATTTTGAAGAAGTTCAAAATGGATCAGTCAAAGAAAGGGTTCTTGCCTGTTTTACAAGGTATGAAGTTGAGTAAGACTCAATGCCCGACCACTGCAGAAGATAGAGAGAAAATGAAAGTCATTCCCTATGCCTCAGCCATAGGATCTATCATGTATGCAATGCTGTGTACCAGACCTGATGTGTGCCTTGCTATAAGTTTAGCAGGGAGGTACCAAAGTAATCCAGGAGTGGATCACTGGACAGCGGTCAAAAACATCCTAAAGTATCTGAAAAGAACTAAGGATATGTTTCTCGTATATGGAGGTGACAAAGAGCTCGTCGTAAATGGTTACGTCGATTCTAGCTTTGACACTGATCCGGATGACTCAAAGTCACAAACCGGATATGTATTTTTATTGAACGGTGGAGCTGTCAGTTGGTGCAGTTCCAAACAGAGCGTCGTGGCGGGATCTACGTGTGAAGCGGAATACATAGCTGCTTCGGAAACAGCAAATGAAGGAGTCTGGATGAAGGAGTTCATATCCGATCTAGGTGTAATACCTAGTGCATCGGGTCCAATGAAAATCTTTTGTGACAACACTGGAGCCATAGCCTTGGCGAAGGAATCCAGGTTTCACAAGAGAACAAAGCACATCAAAAGACGCTTCAATTCCATCCGCGATCTAGTCAAGGAGGGAGACATAGAGATTTGCAAAATACATACGGATCTGAATGTTGCAGACCCGTTGACTAAGCCTCTTCCACAGGCAAAACATGATCAACACCAGGACTCCATGGGTGTGAGGATCATCACTTTGTAATCTAGATTATTGACTCTAGTTCAAGTGGGAGACTGAAGGAAATATGCCCTAGAGGCAATAATAAAGATGTTATTTGTATTTCCTTATATCATGATAAATGTCTTTTATTCATGCTAGAATTGTATTAACCGGAAACTTAGTACATGTGTGGATACATAGACAAAACAGTATGTCCCTAGTATGCCTCTACTAGACTAGCTCATTGATCAAAGATGGTTATGTTTCCTAACCATAGACATGAGTTGTCATCTGATCAACGGGATCACATCATTAGTAGAATGATGTGATGGACAAGACCCATCCGTTAGCATAGCACTATGATCGTTTAGTTTTACTGCTATTGCTTTCTTCATGACTTATACATGTTCCTATGACTATGAGATTATGCAACTCCCGAATACCGTAGGAACACCTTGTGTGCTATCAAACGTCACAACGTAACTGGGTGATCATAAAGATGCTCTACAGGTGTCTCCGAAAGTATTCGTGGTGTTGGCATAGATCAAGATTAGGATTTGTCACTCCGAGTGTCGGAGAGGTATCTCTGGGCCCTCTCGGTAACACACATCACAATAAGCCTTGCAAGCAAAAGACTAATGAGTTAGTCACGAGATGATGTGTTACGAAACGAGTAAAGAGACTTGCCGGTAACGAGATTGAACTAGGTATAGAGATACCGACGATCGAATCTCGGGCAAGTAACATACTGTTTGACAAAAGGAACAACGTATGTAGTTATGCGGTTCTGACCGATAAAAGATCTTCGTAGAATATGTAGGAGCCAATATGAACATCCAGGTTCCGCTATTGGTTATTGACCGGAGATGAGTCTCGGTCATGTCTACATAGTTCTCGAACCCGTAGGGTCCGCACGCTTAACGTTTGATGACGATCGGTATTATGAGTTTATGAGTATTGATGTACCGAAGGTAGTTCGGAGTCCCGGATGAGATCACGGACATGACGAGGAGTCTCGGAATGTCCGAGACATAAAGATTGATATATTGGACGGCTATATTCGGACACCGGAAGTATACCGGAAAAGTTTCGGATTTATCGGGAATGCCGGAGGGGGTAACCGGAACCCCCTACGAGAGGGGATGGTCCATAGTGGGCCTAAAGGGAAAGAGAGAGGCAGCCCATAGGGCTGGCCGGCGCCCCCACCTAGGGTTCCTAGTTGGACTAGGATTTGGGGGGGCGCCACCTCTCCTATTCCTTTCCCCCTTTTTCCTTTTGGTGAATCCTACTAGGAATAGGATTGCAATCCTATTCCTAGTAGGACTCCTTCCCTAGCCGCACCAGGAAGGGCCGGCCGGCCTCCCTCCCCTGCTCCTTTATATACGGGGGCAAGGGGGCACCCAAAGACACACAAGTTGAATTGTTTTAGCCGTGTGCGGTGCCCCCCTCCACAGAATCACACCTCGGTCATACCGTCGCGGAGCTTAGGCGAAGCCCTGCGCCGGTGAACACATCATATCCGTCACCACGCCGTCGTGCTGACGAAACTCTCCCGTGAAGCTCAACTGGATCAAGAGCTCGTGGGACGTCATCAAGCTGAACGTGTGCTGAACGCGGAGGTGTCGTACGTTCGGTGCTTGATCGGTTGGATCGCGAAGAAGTTCGACAACATCAACCGCGTCACTTGACGCTTCCGCTCCCGGTCTACGAGGGTACGTAGACACACTCTTCCCTCTCGTTGCTATGCATCTGGTAGATAGATCTTGCGTGATCGTAGGAAAATTTTAAAATACTACGTTCCCCAACATAAAGAACACACGGTATATTTTCCAAAGAAGATCGACAGGAGGCATGGCCTCAACTCTATAGAAAATATCGAGACCGTGAAGATTGGAGAATGGGATTTTCCACTACATGTGCCTCACAAATACAAAACTATCATGGTGGGGACAATGTCCATCAAGGTAAAGGTTCAGTGATTACTTCGTGAGAGGTGAGACTTTTTGCTCTATATATCGCCTGTTTGTTGGTAAGACTTGATCAACCTTACTAGTAAACATGTTTTATATAGATAAAAAGTTGATCTTGTTATGTTTTCATTTATTTTAGCTTTTGTTCTCCTTGCTGTACCAAGTATTTATGTTTTGAAGCTTCACAATACTACTCACTACTTCAAGTTTTCAGAGAGTTTCGCAGCTTTTTGAACTTCGAAAAAATTTCAACAGTGAAGTTTTCAGAAAAATTCCAGAAAAATTTAAATAAACATTTCCACGACGGGAGAGACCCAGAGGGACCTGGGGCCAGCCAGGGGGACCCACTAGTGGCCCAGGCGGCCAGCTGGCGCGGCCCAGCCCCTGGCCGCGCCCACAGGGCGCCTGGGGCCCACATGGCCCCCCTCCAGGTATGTCTTCTTCCTCCCTCTCTCTTTTTCTCCAAAAACGCGAGTTCTGCACTTGTTCTTGTGTTCTTACTGTTCTTGGAGGCGATTCTTCGATCTCTCTCTACAGCCCATCATTTGAGCTGAGATTTTGAATAAATACTCCCTGGTATGTGACTCCTCCACCCCTCCAATTAGATTTTTGATTGGTGGCTTCATTTGTGAGTATTTAGTAGTTCTTGGCGCTATATAGATGAGCTTGCATGCATGTGTAGAAAGTTATTTTCCAAGTTTTGATGCAAGTTTATGCCTTGGGCAAGTGAGTTGAGTAGTTTGCCTTAACTCATCTTGTTTTAATCCTCGTTTTTTGTAAATTGCCAAAAATTTCATAAATGAGTTTGTTAGGAAGGGCAAAGGGTGGCTTGAGAAGAGGAGGCATGCACACTCCGATCGAGTTACTAGAGCCGCAGCTTCACCCTCGACTGCTAGGGTGAGCTATAATGAAGATCATGTGCCCCTGGAGTTGTTGGAAGACACAAGTCCAGCACGTGCAATGACGTTTCCATGTGATGAATTCCTTGAAGCTGCGGGAATTAAGGATGAGTTTTATAATCTTTGTGCTAATGCAGGTTTGACACGGCTCGTCACGTGCCGTGTTACTCAATATCAAAAACTCACCTCCAGTTTTATTAACAGTTTTAGATATAATCCTGATTCAGGTGCTATTGAGTTTAAAATTTACAATGATCTTATCACCATGACTTTGGGAAGGTTTTGTGAAATAATAGGTGTGCCAAACGTTGGGAGGACGGCTAGGATGGCCACTCAGCCCTTCGAGCTGAAAACCGTCATTAACTCTCTCTGCAGCATGGGTGCGAGGGATATTCATCGGTCGAAGATCTCCAGCATCTTATTTCCGCACCTCATGTATTTTGCATATTATGTTGCTAGAGGGGTGTTAGCTCGTGACAACACGAGCAGCATTTCTACTCCGGATATTGCTATCCTGGCAGCAGCCCTCTCAAGGAGGTCTGATTATAATCTGGGTGCCTTAATTGCTCGACGCCTTGCTATGAACGGTAACAAGGGGGACTTATATGGTGGCGTTTATGCCACACTTATCTTAGAACATCTTGGAGGCACCCCACACCATGATGATAATCCTTTTACTTATTTAAGATTTGATCTTGCTGCTATGAAAAGGCATAAGTTTGTTACCATGGCTTCTGAGCTAGATAATCTTGTTTATATCTTACGTTTCGGAACTACCGCGGAACGCGAGATCCGTCTACCTGCACCTCTTTTGTTTGATTTTTCTCGCATGAACGGATGGTCCTTTGATGTTGTCCAGTTCGATGAGTTCATGGTCCAGTATCAGTTTCATAACCCCATAGAGGGGGTTGTGCCCGACGAGGAGGGGCACGGTGAGTTACCACCTTTCCAGGGAGATACTGCCACCGAGTTTGGTGAAGGGTCTTCCTCTGCTTGGCGTGCGGACCCTTCCTCATGGGAGACTCCGAGGAGTTCGGTATACGCGCCAGCATCCTTTTACGACCCTTGGTCTCACCACCATACCCCCGGAGCAGGAGGCTCCTGGGGGCAGTAGCTGCTACCAACTTAGGCCAAAAGCCTAAGCTTGGGGGAGTACGTGCCCCTCTCACTTTTCCATTGTATTATCCGTTTTGTTCGCTTTGATCTTTTCAAAGTTTTTGCCTGTTCTTCTTTATTTCTCTCTTTGCAAAAACAACAAAAAGATTTTCTCTTTCTTTTGCTTTCGTTCAACCTTTGAAATAATCCAAAAACATTTCCTTTTCTCTTTAGTTTGCTTTGTTTTCAGAGTTCAGCTCGAGTCCGTGATGGCATTTAATTATATTTCCTACGTTCGGTCGTGCAAGTGACAAGCAGTAATGACGAAGATCGACTGAAGGGAAGCAACAAGGAAGACCGGTATGAACTCTTCTTGTTTCTACTTTTGTACATATGCATGTACTCATGATCTAGAGACCAGCTTGTAGCGACATAGTGCTATGTTTACAATGCTCTTTCAGTGGTTCATGCTTTCCTTGTGGCTAGTCTCGAATAACTAGAGTATATAATGTGTTATTGAAATGATCTACATGCATTGCACTGTTCATAGTTTGGTATACTAAGGTGGTATTTCCCTTTAGAGAATTTTTGGATTGACTTGGCACATGCTTACACATGCTTAAGACTAAAAAGTCTGCTCTGCCTTGATGATCTTTGAGTTTTAGAATAGTTATATCACTTTCATGCCCGATTCAATGTTGCTTTGTCACTCTGCATGATTATGGCCGTTATTGCTCTCTAGTTGGTCGCTTCCCAGTCTTTTGCTAAACCCCCACCTGTACTAAGCGGACTGACTGCTTGTGCATCCAAAATCCTTAAAACCTGTTATGCCATATGAGTCCACCATACCTTCCTATATATGGTATTTACCTGCCATTCCTAACGAAGACTTTCGTGTACCACCTCGAAATTAATCAAAAGCATTTCTCTTTTTGTGCCTATGTTTTAGCTCATGAGGAAGTAGTAGTTAATTCATGATCTTTTTAAGTTGGACAAGTTTCACCCCTGGATTGCATGTCTAATGTGCAAACCCTTAATACGAGAAGGAGCTGGCATAGAGTGCGCCCGGCTCAAAAAGATAACATAACAAACAAACCCTCCTTCACGCTTTGTTCATGAGAAATCAGAAAACTTTGGCAGTGATAAACAAAGGAGATTAAGAGGATGTGATCGTCCTCATGCGGGAGCCGTTCCTCGAGACTTGTCCAGCTCAAGAAGTGATTGAGTTATCTGCTAGCATTCGTTGACGAAATATGCACTTCTCAAAAACGTTTTTACCTCTGTTTTTAAAACCAAGAGCTCTGGTACATGTTTAGTTTTTGTTTCCGACCACGGGTTTTCAACCTTGCCAACAAAAGCCACGGTTCGAGAGTCTCCACCCTCTTTCTTCAAAGCACTAACTAGGAGAGCATAATTGTCATTCTGAGTGTAATGTGCATTGTCCCAAAGTATTACATTGTCTTCTGCATGCTTGTGATATGATTTATTCTGAAATTCTTAGTTCTAGTCTCCTTTAAAACTCTGGAGGAGTTTCTGCATTTATGTTTTGCTTCACTCATGGAGGCTAGCGAGATACCACCCTAATATGCTCAAGCTATGTGCAATGTGATCTTGTCTTGATTTTCAGTAATATATTATTTACTTTTAGGTATTTGTGATTGGTCACTTGAAAGAAGGATTGCTCCTTGCATTATCCTCATAGTACTGTTTCAATACTTGCTAGACTCTTTTCGTAGTACATGCTTATATACATCTAATGAAGCAAAAGAGTTTGTCAAAGTTTTCTTTGTCGCGTCCAGTTCGTTGAACTGAATTGCTTGAGGACAAGCAATATGCTAAGCTTGGGGGAGTTGATACGTCTCAAACGTATCTACTTTTCCAAACACTTTTGATATTGTTTTGACCTCATTCTTGCATGATTTGAACTAAACTAACCCGGACTGACGTTGTTTTCAGCAGAGCTGCCTGTATGGTTTTATTGTGTGCAGGAAAACGGATTTTTAGGTATCTCAGAAAAATCCACGAAAAATCACAAAAAATCCACGCACCCAAAGGAACCAGGAGCCAGAAGGGGGACCAGAGGGGGACCAGGGGGACCCAGGCGCCCTGGTGGCGCGGCCCAGCCCCTGACCGCGCCGGGGGGTCGCCTGGGTGGGCCCCACGCCCCCTGGTGCCCTACTTCGACTCGTATTTTTACCCGTGATGAGAAAACCCCAGATCAGAAGTTCTTTTCGCAGTTTTTCGTCGCGGAGCCGCCGCCACCCTCTGTTCTTCTTCGGGAGGGCTAATCTGGAGGCTGAATTGGCCTCCGGAGAGGGGAGATCGTCGCCATCTTCATCATCATCACCACTCCATCATCCCTCCATGACTTATCCTTCCATGTGTGAGTAATTCCCCTGCTGTAGGCGAAGGGGATGGTAGGGATTGGATGAGTTAGATCATGTAATAGTTTGTCAGATCGTTGGGGGCATGTTGCCTATCATCTACTATGGTGTTTATCATCTTTGCTTCAACTTGTTATTCTTAATGCTTGACACTTAGGGCCCGAGTGCCATGATTTCAGATCTGAACCATATGTGTTTGCATGAATATATTTGTGTTCTTGATCCTACCTATGAGTTGTTTGCACCTGTTACGGTTCGGAACCGGCGATCCCAAAAGTGACAGCTTGGGACACCAAAGGGGATGGTCCGTAGTTTGAGGATTACATGTGTCCATTGAGTTCATTGCTTTGTTCCGGTGCTCTTTGACAGGAGCACCTTAATCTCCATAAGTTCCTTTTGGACCCATTCGTAGCGGGATGGTAGGACAAAAGATGTTGTGCAAGTTCTTATTGCAAGCACGCACAACTACCTACGGGATACATGCCTAATGCTTGATATTTGCCTAGATGATCATTACTTTTCCGTGTGCCGTGCCCCAAGTTAGAATCATGATATATCTCATCCATGCAGCGCCCAACCATCCATCTCCCTAGCCTACAGTGTTTTAAATCCTGCTTGTCACTAGTTGCTACTTTTGCCATTTACCTTTACTATTTACTTTTGCTGTTTACTTTTACTATCACCATCATCGCTATCATATCATTGTTACCATTTATCTTTTGTTGCAAGTAAGTATATTTCAGGTGCGGTTGAATTGACAACTCAACTGTCAAAGCTTATAAATACTCTTTGGCTCCCCGTGTGTCGAATCAATAAATTGGGTTATTCTTACCCGCGAAGACTATCTCGATCCCTTACGGTTGAGGGTTATCAAGTACCGTTTTCTGGCGCCGTTGCCGGGGAGCATAGCAACATTTACAAGTCTACTTGAAGTATCCTACCTGCTGCACTTCATCC
>LR738713.1:701949412-701996555 GCA_902687465.1 Secale cereale
CCCCCGCCTATTCCACCTCGCACCTTCCCCGCATCCAAGCTTCTCCCTCCTCGACCGCGGCCGCGGAAGTTACTCCTCGAAGCTTCCCTTCTCTGGATTGCACTTGCTAATCTTCGCCTCCTATCTTTTTGTCAGTCTGTCAGCACTGAACCTCTGTATCACAGCCTGCTGCTTGCTCAACCAAAGGCAGTCCAGGGGGTGAAACACATTGTATCAGTACTCCGGGCTCCGGCGATAGCTCACATCAGGCCTTCCAATGGTCTCCTCAGCTGGATTACAAATCTGGAGACAGAGTTGTTCCTAGGCAGAAAACTCAAGACTTGTGCATAGTGAATATCCAAGAGTAATCTTACTTCTGTGAAAATTTTCTGAATTGATGTAATGGCTTAGACTCTTAAGAAAGTGAAGTGATGTAGAGTTGATATTTCTAATGTAGTGGCTTAGATCTGAAAGTCTGAATTAATGGTCAATTTTTTGTGATTTCTTGTTCATGTTAGCCGTTGATTTGTTTCTTCATAAATCATGTGTTTGACACTTGGATGTTCATTGCTGGAAGATGGTTAGCTGAGACTATACGGAACACATGGATTGCTCTTTTTGTATTTGTGCTAGAATAGGCATGCTCCCTTCTCCAGTTCTTATTGTTTCACGTAGTCTTTCATTATTTGGTGCTAGAACTGGGAATAAGTGGGTTCCCACTTAACCTGTATAATCCCTGCAATTAAACCCGGTAATAGTTTCAAAACCAAACTGAAGCCAGACCCAACCATACAACTCTACCTCTTCCATCCAAACCAATCCAATCCAAAATTTCACCATCATTGTCCAAACCAAACCAAACTATGTATGTTTTCTAACCAAACCCGTCCAAACTATATTTCGATTTTGGACTGAATCTGTGGTCTGAAACCGTGGACACAAGAAGGGGGAGTGCTCGCCTACCCATGCTCGTGAGGATCGCCATCCTCGCCCACCCATCCGAGGGAGAGGATGCGAGGAGCCAAGGCGCACGCGAGCACGCTGACCTGCACTCATAAGCTTTTGTTTACATGGACGTACACAGGCGAGTTCCCGGCGAGCGTGCGTGGTTTGCAGCCGGAGCTGGCAGGGAGCAGCGCGTCGATGAGGTCCGCCGGGATGCCACGGCTGGCCACATGCATGACGCGGCCGCGAGCACGTCGGACACGCAGGTGACACTGAAGGGAGAGTCCGGGTCGGAGGCGTCAAAACCGGCCACGTCGACGACATCTTCAGACCGCACGTACTCCATCGGGATCACGGACAGACCACTCATGCTCAATGCCTCCATGCACGCCACTGATGGATGGACTGAATTACGTTAAGTAAGTGTGTATGGAGTGAAGTGAACTAGAAGATGGCCGTCTTGTACTATTTGGTCGAGAAACTGAATTCTGTCCAGAGATTGAAACGGTTCGAGACCAAATCGAAACTAGTCCAATCTAGTAGTTGACAGAATCCAAACTACACCAGATTGTTTTAGATTCTCAGCCCATTTAAACCAACCAAACACAATCCAATAGGGAAACAAAACTGAAACTAAGGTTTCAGTCCAAACTATTCCCAGGGTTACCTGCAATTTTTAGTGGGATGATAGAATTTCCCCCACCAAACCATGTTGGGACTGGGTGGGCTGTGGTGGGGTACCCACCTGCAGCCTGACGATCCGCACACATCTTGTTCAAAAAAATCAAATCAGAAAAATCCTTAATATCCTGCTTCCAATACGAATCCAACAGAGAGAGAAGAGAGAGATGGGGATGGCACCTTGTCCATGGTTGCAGCAACAGGGCCAGAGCACCTTGTGTATGTCGTTCTCAACGGAAACCATCGCTTTGGGCGTGCCGGATCTGAGATTGCTTCGGATCCCGGCCTGCTGCTCGATCTGGTGCGAGGGAGAGGGGAGGGGGTCACCGATGGTAAGGAGAAGGGAAGGGTAGGAGAGAAGGGGCGGCCGTTGGGGAGGGCGTGGGTGGTCGCGGCGGCTGCGGCGAGGTCGCCAGTGGCGGCGACAGATGAGGGAAAAGGGAGAGGGAGAGGAATCGGGGGATGGGGACTGGCTGACTGGGAGCTGGGCCGCTGGCCAATCCCTTTCTTTATTTTATTTTCTTCAAGATGAAGCGAACGTTTTGTCTCATACTAAATCCGACGTGGACCATGCGAGAGATCACGCTTGATGCGTAGCTTATTGTTTCTAATTACCAAAGCAAAATAAAACCTAACCGACACACCGCAACAGTTTATGAGTTTTTGAACTAGAAATGTTACCTCTCCGTTTGAAATTGTATAAAAATCAGGTTGAAAAAGGATATTTACAAGCTTTTCAAACTTATAGTTTTCACCAATAATTAGTCCAATGATACATGGTTTATGTTATATAAAATCATGTCATTGCATTCAAATTCAAAAGAAGTTTCAAGTGGTATAATTTTGGTGGCACATAACCCACATTTTATTTGTCAACCCAAAATCAATTTTCTTGTAAGAACTTCTACTCATCTTAATTCAACATAGTTTTTTTCTTTCTTTTTTCGAAAAGGGGAAAACCCCGGCCTCTGCATCAGAAAGATGCATACGGCCACCTTTATTAAGAATCCAAAAGAGTGAAACAAAGGTCTAGTAGTCTGAAACAAACGCTCACGCAGAGCAGTAAAGCAAAAATAAACAAAGGCCACAACTGGCTATAAAGGGATAGATAGGGAAATTAATTGCCTATCCTATTACATGACCGCCATCCAAACCGGTTGAAAATAACCCGAGCTACCATCTCCCACCGGACAGACCCAGTAACCAAACGCTCCCTGGCCTCCGTCGGAGTGAGTAGCTACCACATACGGATCAATGTTGTAGCGCGGAATATAACCTGCAAAAAATGAGTATTTGATGCTCTGTTAAAAACCAAATCATTTCTGTAGTTCCAAATTGCCCATAATAAAGCACAAACTCCTACACGAACGTGTCTCGCTGTGGCGGGATCTATCCCGTCTAGCCACGTCCCAAATAACGTGCTAATCGAATTCGGAGGAGTGATATTAAATGCAATTTGAATGGACCGCCATAAAATTTGTGCCAACGGACATTCGAGAAAGAGGTGTTTGATAGTTTCGTTCCGGTCACAAAAAGAACATCTCGTAGAACCCGTCCAATTACGTTTCGTCAAATCATCCTTAGTTAAAATGACTTGTTTGTGGACAAACCACATAAACACTTTAACCCTCAAAGGAACTTTGACGCTCCAAACATATTTGGACGTAGGAATAGAACTAGAGTTAATAACATCTAAATACATAGATTTTACCGTGAACTGTCCATTTCTAGATAACCTCCAGCTCAACTGGTCGGAATGTTGAGATAATTGTACCTCCATGAGTCTCCTTACAAGATGGAGCCATGCTTCCCAACGATTTCCGACAAGCGCTCTCCTGAATTGAATATTAATGGGGGTGGACTCAAAAATTGTGGCCACAAAGGCCTCTCTTCGTTGAACAATACGATAGAGAGAAGGATATTGAATTGCGAGAGGCGTTTCCCCTAGCCACGTATCCTCCCAGAATCTCGTGGAAGTACCGTCTCCGACAAGGAATTTGGTCCTGCTAAAAAAGACTGGTTTAACTTTCATCAGTCCTTTCCAAAAGAGTGAGTCTCCCGGCCGCACCGTCACCTGCGACAAGGTTTTAGAGTGAAGGTACTTATTACGCAGAATCTGGGCCCGTGTAGCTTCCGGCTCTTGTGACAACTTATACAGCCACTTGCTAAGGAGACATTTGTTTGTTACCTCAAGATTTTCTATGCCCAGACCCCCTTGATCTTTCAAGCGACAAATGATATCCCATCTAGCTAGTCTGTATTTTCTCTTGGGCTCATCACTCTGCCAGAAGAAGCGTGACCGATAAAAGTCTAGTCTTTTCCGAACCCCAACAGGAATCTCGAAGAAAGATAGTAGAAACATAGGCATACTTGTCAGGACAGAATTAATAAGAATTAACCGGCCCCCGTATGACATCAGCTTGCCCTTCCACCAGCTAAGTTTCTTTTCGAATCTATCTTCGATACACTTCCATTCAGCGTTTGTTAGCTTACGATGGTGTATTGGTATACCCAAATACGAAAAGGGTAACTCCCCCAACTCACACCCGAACAATTGTTTGTAAGCGTCTTGTTCCTCCTTCGCTTTTCCAAAGCAGAACAATTCGCTTTTGTGGAAATTAATCTTCAGTCCACTCAATTGTTCAAACAAACAAAGCAGCAGTTTCATGTTTCTTGCTTTGGCCAAATCATGCTCCATGAATATGATAGTATCATCAGCGTACTGAAGGATAGAGACACCTCCATCAACTAGATGAGGAACCAGTCCACTAACCTGACCAGCTTCTTTAGCCCTGCCAATGAGAATCGTCAGCATGTCAACCACTATGTTGAACAAAATCGGTGACATCGGATCTCCTTGGCGTAGTCCTTTATGTGTTTGGAAATAGTGACCTATGTCATCATTCACTTTGATTCCAACACTCCCTTTTTGCGTGAAGGATTCTACCTGGTGCCTCCAGGACTGATCAAAACCTTTCATACGCAAGGCTTGCTGAAGGAGTGGCCATTTAACTTTATCGTACGCTTTTTCAAAATCCACTTTGAAAACAACCCCGTCTAGTTTTTTCGTATGGATCTCATGGAGTGTCTCATGAAGGACCACAACCCCTTCTAGGATGTTTCTGTCCGGCATGAAAGCAGATTGGGAAGGCTGCACCATAGAATACGCTATCTGCGTGAGTCTATTGGTCCCGACCTTGGTGAAAATTTTGAAGCTAACATTGAGAAGACAGATAGGCCTAAACTGCTCAATTCTCACAGCCTCTGTTTTCTTCGGAAGCAGAGTGATAGTTCAAAGTTTAGCTGAAACAGTTGAAGCTGTCCCGAGAAAAGATCATGGAACATCGGTAACAAATCCCCTTTAATAATATGCCAGCATCTCCTATAAAACTCTGCCGGAAAGCCATCAGGCCCGGAGCTTTATTATTCTTCATTTGAGATATCGCTTCGAACACCTCTTTCTCCGAAAAAGGGGCAGTTAGAATCTCGTTCTCCTCCACCTCTAATTGAGGAACATCCTAGATTCTAGACTCATCCAAGGACACACAGTTATCCTCGGGAGGCCCAAAAAGCTGCTTGTAGTAGTTGGTAATGTAGATCTTTAGGTTTTCTTGTCCTAAAATCGTTCCCTCGTCTTGCTCAAGCTGAAAAATTATTTTCTTCCTATGCTTGCCATTAGCGATCATATGAAAGAATTGGGTGTTGGCATCCCCTTGGGTTACCTTCCGAACCTTAGCTCGTAGTGCCCACTTCAGTTCCTCCCCTCGCAGGAGTTCTTTCAATCTCATCTCCACGTCAACCTTGACACGAAGCTCAACGGTGTCTAAAATAGTAGACTCAGCTTTTACATCTAGGGATTGAATGAGGGTAAGGAGCCTTTCCTTTTCAATCTTATATACCCCACTAAGATGCTTCGCCAACCCTCTAAGAGCATCTCCAACAGCGGCACAAAAAACCAGCGTCCAAAAAAAAATTTAGTGCGCCACTGTAGCACTTTTAGCGCGTCGGACCCAACATTGCTTTAGCAGATGCCCAAAAACGTGCGCCCAAAAAAACACGCAGTGTAAATTGTGAAGCGCGCGCAATCCGGCGCCTCAAATTTGCAGCTTTTGATGGCGCTTTTCAGCGCGCGCCCAATCCTTTTTTACGCCCGCACTATTTTACAGCTTCTGTTGGAGCTGCCCGGCGCCCAAAAAACTCGGATTTTAACGCGCGGAGCAGTTTTTGGGCGCCTGTTGGAGATGCTCTCAGAAAACTCCTCAAATGTCTAATCTTGTTCTGCCATCTCTCAATGGGAGTCTTTCCTCCTGCAGCTTTCGCCCATTCCCTGACGATCAGATTCAAGAAACCTTCTCTTTCAAACCACGATAATTCAAAAGAGAAAGTGTTTTTATTGCCCATATGAGTTGGTTCTCCCGAGTCAACCAGTAAGGGTGCGTGATCTGAAATGCCACGAGATAATGCTTGGACTGTTACCATAGGGAATTTCTGCTCCCATTCGACGCTTGCAAGGACTCTATCTAATTTCTCAAACGTCGGGTTTGGTAAGGTGTTAGCCCAAGTGAATTTTCTACCCGAAAGCTCAATCTCCCTCAACATAGTAGACACCAACTATTGGTCAACCCAAAATCCTTCATGACCAAGAAAGAGAAAACTAAAAATTTTGCCCTCAACTCTTCTGAAAGTCTAAATTTAGTAGTACCAATAACTTCAAAATCAGACATTTTACACAGCCAACTTCTCTTTTCATTTCGAGACAGGCCCTTAACATCTCATACTGGATAAAAAGGACCGAAGCCTGTGTAAAAATGAGCATGCCAGAAAACAGACAGAGACACGACCCGTGGAAAAAAGGAATGAAGCCCATGTAAAAATGAGCAAGCCTCATACCAGGCAAACCAAAAATAAAATAAAAACACAAGAACAGGTCGCGCCCGCATCGTTGTACAAATCTGACCAGAGAATCCGCAAAGCAACTAACTGGACGTTACCTCTTCCATAGATCTCCAGGGATCACTTTTGGTGGCCCGGGGAGCACATCAAGTGGTGCGTCCATCAGCCGCCATATGTCGCGTGTCGGGCGCTACCTCTAGATTTCACTTTTTGTACGCGTTTTTGGGTTTTAGATGGGATTTTTCTGAATTTTTTAGTTTTGGGCTGGTTCTTCAAAGGTTTTGGAGAATAAATTATTTTTTTGCGCTAAAAAAATGCTTCCACAAGATGCACATATTCGCTTGTCACGGAAGCACATATTTGCTTCCGCGAGAAGCTTCTCGGGGAAAAAATGTGCTTCCATGATAGCACAGATTTGCTTTCGCGAGAAGCACAACTGTGCTCTTGACACACGGATTTGCTTCTCTTGCAAATGCATATTTGCTTCTGGGAGAAGCATTGTGCTTCTCCGAAAGAAAAGAAAAAATTGTGCCTCCATGAAAACACAGATTTGCTTCTCTTGGAAGAACAGTTTTGCTTCCGCGTGAAACACAACTCTGTTTCTCCTAAAAAAAAGGAAAAGCACAGTCGTGCTCCAAAAACCTGGAGTATTGAAGCAACCGTTCGGGTCTGGGTTTTTTCTTTCAGTATGTTTTGTATTCTTTTTTTCACGTGAAACTGTTTTTCTTTTTCTTACATTTTTTGAATATTTATGTATTCATTTTTTGTTTTGGTTTTTTCGTGAAAAAATGTTCATCGAAGCTTATTAATATATGATCTTGTTTTGAAGATCTCGGCGTGATGACGGTTCAGGATTTGAACGCACGGTTCAAAAGATAAAATATTATGAATAAATGAATCTACGAAAAAAAAAAACTTGATTATTGCAAATGGTGCACATCAGCGTCTAAGTTGGTGAGGTGACCTTTGCAAAAGGGAAACGATTGGGCGCGGTACACCGGCCGAACCTTCGGCCGGTTCGCACGCACGCATACGCAGTGGCCCCGCGCGCCCCCGCCTCCATCCCCTACCTCCAGCCTTATGCGCGCGCATCCCTTCCCTTTCCTCTCCCCCGGCTGCGACTGGGCCAGATCTTCATCATCGACGGCCAGGTGCTCCCTCGCCGGCCGCCATGGCTGCCTGCTGCCATGGCCATGTCCATCCCCTAGTTACAGCCTTCACACGCGCGTATCCCCCCTCCTCCCGGGTTGCGATGGGCCACCCCTCGCTCCATCGCCAGAGGCCAGGAGCTCCCCTCGCCGACCGCCATGGCTGCCTGCCGCCATGCTCGAATCCATCCCGCGTATACAAGTGTTGCAACCGTCACCTAGGAAAGCTTCAACAGCTGTTGAAAAAAGCTTCAACCATAGACACATAAGCTTCAATGGCACTGCACAACAAGGGGAAGTTGCAACCGTAGTTGGATTTTGCTACTACCAGCGAAGTTTTTTGCTACATCCATCAGGTGGAGCTGCGACCTCACGACGACGACAACGACGATTTTGCTGCAACCGTAGTAGGATTTTGCTACAACCGGCATACCATTTTGCTACAACCAGCGTCACGTTTTGCTACAACACACAGCCAGCATCGCGGTTTTTGCTACAACTAGCGTCGCTTTTTGCTACAACCGACATCATGTTTTGCTACATCCATCACGACCGGGCTGGAACCCGCGGCTGTGGCGGAGGCATTGCAGAACCTGCTGCACGCGCTCATGCTACAACCGCTAACCGAAAAGCTTCAAACGAGATGAAAAAAGCTTCAACCAGATATATGAAAAGCTGCAAGCAGTCATTGCCATGGCGGAATGCTACAACCATTGACATAAAATGCTACAACCCTTTATAAAAAAGTTTCATTGCAGCACATCGGGTGGGTCTGGTGCGACCGGCCGAAATTTCGACCGGCGCACCGGCGCCTAGCGTTGGCCTTTGCAAAAGGTAACCCATAACTAGTGATTGCAGAGAATCCAGGACCTCCTACTCACCGTGTTGAGCGATGCCAGGAGAGCTCCTGTTCGACGCTCGTGAGCGTCAAAACGAACTGGTTTCGCTAAAGGTAGCGCGCAAATGGGCCGGCCCAGTTCGCAGGCGCCTAGCGAATCGAAAAAAGAAAAATCGCATGAGCTGGGTCGAACTCCCAACGTAGCGATGCATATTACCAGTGCTAGCCAGCTAAGCTATGGACTGAGTACACCTGATATATGGCACTACTTGATATACAATCTAGAAGCCGCAGGTACGAGTTTTTTCAATATTTCTTGGACAAAAAATTGAAGATTTTCTAATATTATCTTTTCTTCAATACAGTGAACAAAAGGGAATTCCGATTTTTTTTTGAAACGTGAACACAATTTGAAAACAGGAACAATAATCGAAAAACTTGAACAATAATCTAAAATTGTGAACAAATTTTGAAAATCTGAACAATTTTTTTAAGTGTGAACAATTTTTTAAAAAGTAATTTAAAATACTCATTGAACATTTTCTTAGTATACCATGAACATTATTCAAATACACACTGAACATTTTTTCAAATGCACTTGAACAAAGTTTTCTATACACGATGAACATTATTGTAGAGGAGTAAACATTTTTTAAATGTTCGGTGAACATTTTTCTTCAACACGGCGAACAAAAGGGAATTCTGAACTTTTTTGGAAACGTGAAATTTTTTTGAAAAAAAGAACAAAAAACTTGAACAAAATTTGGAATTTCAAACATTTTTCTGATAATTCTGAACCTTTTTTCGGAAATATTGAATTTATGAAGAAACATAATAAAAAACGAAAAACAGTGGAAAAAGAAAAGAAAAGGAAGAAATAAGCAGGAAAAAAAAAGAAAAAGGAAACGAAAAATAAAAATAATGAAGAAAACCGGAAAACCCTGTAAGAAAAAACAAAACAGGGAAAAACCGGTTCAGGGAACCTTCTAGAAAGTTCCCAAACCAGTTCCTCGCTGCTAGTGGGCCAGCCCGTGTCGGTCGCTCGCTTCGCTTCGCTTCAGCGAAGCTGCGCCGATTTGACGCTAACGGGCGTCATATAGGATCCACCGCGATGCCAGTCCAGCAAACGCGCACCCCGTGCTCCTCCTGCAAGCGCTTTGGGCCAGCCCATGTGCGGGGTGGGCGCCCCTATTTATTTCTCTTTCAGGTTTCCTTGTTCTCTGTTTTTTTTTCATTAAAAAATTTACGGCATTTAAAATAAAAATCGAATTTCCAAAAAAAACACTATTTTGCAAAAAATGTTCTCAAATTTTGAGAAAAAATCTTGATTAAAAAACTGTTCTCGGATCCAGAAAATGTTCACGAATTTGCAAAAAAAATATTGAATCTAAAAATATTATTGTCAATTTAAAAAAACCACAATTTTTTTTAAAAAGTGTGTTTGAAAAATGTTCACGAATACAGAAAATGTTCTTTAATTTCATTATTTTTTAGTAAGTTCTGTAAATATTCACGATTCGAAAAGAAGTATTCAAGAATTCCAAAAATGTTCATCAATTTTGAAACAATGTTCACGAATTTGTAAAGAATATTTACGTTAAAATATTATTCTCAAAATTTAAAAATGTTCACAACTTTTGAAGATTGTTTTTTATTCTCAAAAGTGTGTGAATTCAAAAATTGACCGTGTTAAAAAATGCAAATTTGGAAGAAAAGAAAAGAAAAACGAAAAAACAGAAAAGAAAAAGAAATAAAAAAACAAAAGAAAAAAACTGGGCCATGCATATATCCTGCATGAAGCATAGAGAAAAAATAGAACTGATAGTTCATTAGTGTGAATGAGACATAACTAAAACTCAGTCAGCTGAGTTTAGCAAAACCGTTAAACATATTATTCATATAGCTATTTCCCTTTGTTACCATATTTTGAAATGCTTGCAAACCCCTTCAATGTGTTACCACACCCACATATGATTATTGGAATGAACTGATATTAGTTAGTTTTTTTTTCAAAATTTATATGCGATTCCGTTACTACAGGTTGTGGATGAGAGACTGGGCTCTTTAGGCAACTCAAGTGCAGCAGCAGCATCTACGGCTGTGCTCACTTGCATTCCATCAGAGGCAGAGAAACAGAAGTAGATAGCTCAGAAATCCTGATTATGTGCGGTGCGGTATCGAAAGGAGGGCAACCAAAGTGGTGGCGGTGGTACCCGGGACGTATCCTCTTGGCATCGACTAATGAGAAAAGCTGAATCTGATTCGGTGCCATGGAAAAGAAGTATGCATAATATCCCCTCCGATGATCAGACGCTTCATGTGCCGAGTATGATGAGCAAAAGTCCCATGAGGATATACCTCAAAGATGTCACCTTCAGGTAGCACTCAGATCCTGAATGCAAACCAGTTGGCTGCAAAGATCCTTGGCCTTCAAATGAAAGGCAAGCATGAAGAAGATGGCCAACTTTCGGTAACTGTTGCAACTACCAACTAGTGCTGCTGTGATAATATTGACATGGTCGTTTTTGTCATTTAATTTTCGAAACTTACAGCTTATTAACCGATAAGATCACATGACCTATTAATTATCTCACTCAACTTTTTTGAGTCTATTGACTGATAGTTGCTCTTTATCAGAGAGAAATGGAGCTTGTGCTGGAGGATCAAGACGCTTCGGTTGATGGGCCTAGGCATGAAAGGGAAGGAGCTCGATCAAGTTAGTCCTGTTTTATACCACAATATATTTGCATTACCTGTTACGTGGTACTCCCTCCATCCCGAAACAAGTGTCGCTGATTTAGTACAAAATTGTACGGTCTCGCTGATTTAGTACCAATTTGTTATAATCATTTGTTTTAGGATTTGTTATAACTAAGTTATAATCATTTGTTTTAGGATTTGGAAGCACAATTCAAAAGATAAAAATAATTAATAAACAAATTTACAAAAAAAACCACCTAGATTGAGGCAAATGGCGCACATCAGCGTTTGAGTTGATGGGGTGACCATTGCAAGGGGTAACCCATAACTGGTGACTTGAGAGAATCCAAGACCTCCTACTTACCGCGTTGAGCGATGTCAGTCCAGCAAACGCGCACCCCCTGCTCCTCCTGCAAGCGCTTTGGGCCAGCCAATGTGCAGGGCGGGCGCCCCTATTTATTTTCTTTCAGGTTTTCCTTGCTCTCTGTTTTTTTTTCATAAAAATGTTCGGCATTTCAAATAAAAATCAAATTTCCAAAAAATATTCGTGAGTTTAAAAATTGTTCTTAAATTTGAAAATGTTCTTGATAGAAAAATGATATCAAATCCAGAAAATGTTCATGAATTTGCAAAAGAAGTTTGTGAATTTACAAATATTATTGACAAGTTCAATATTTTTTATGAATTTAGAAAAATATGTGTTTGAATAATGTTCATGAATTCAGAAAACGTTAATTAAGTTCATAAACATTCTATAATTCAATAAATGTTCGTCAATTCCAAAACAATTATTCATGAATTAAAAAATGTTTACCAATATTAAACAGTGTTCATGAATTTGAAAGGAATGTTTACTTCAAAATACTATTCTCATTTTTTAATGTTCAACAGTTTTGAAGATTGTTTTTTATTTTCGAAAAGTGCATGAATTCAAAAAATGTCTGTGTTAAAAACAACGCGAATTTGAAAAAAAAGAAAAAGGGAGAAAAACAGAAAAACAGAAAAGAAAAAGAAATAAAAAATAAAAGTAAAAAAACGGTCCATGCATGTATCCTGCATGAAGCATAGAGAAAAAATAGAACTGGTAGTTCATTAGTGTGAATGAGACATAACTAATACTCAGTCAGCTGAGTTTAGCTACACCGTTAAACATATTAATTTGATTCATATAGCTATTTCCCTTTGTTCCCATATTTTGAAATGCTTGCAAACCCCGACAATGTGTTACTACACCCACATATGATTGTTGGAATGAACTGATTTTAATTATTATTATTTTAATTTATATGCCATTCCGTTACTATAGGTTGTGGATGAGAGACTGGGCTCTTTAGGCAACTCAAGTGCAGCAGCAGCAGCATCTACGGCTGTGCTCACTTGCATTCCATCAGAGGCAGAGAAACAGAAGTAGATAGCTCAGAAATCCTGATTATGTGCGGTGCGGTATCGAAAGGAGGGCAACCAAAGTGGTGGCGGTGGTACCCGGGACGTATCCTCTTGGCATCGACTAATGAGAAAACCTGAATCTGATTCGGTGCCGTGGAAAAGAAGTATGCATAATATCCCCTCCGATGATCAGACGCTTCATGTGCCGAGTATGACGAGTAAAAGACCCATGAGGATACCTCAAAGATGTCACCTTCAGTTAGCACTCAGAACCTGAATGCAAACCAGTTGGCTGCAAAGATCCTTGGCCTTCAAATGAAAGCTAATTTTTTTTAAATAATACATTTTATTTAGTAAATTTCATAACTAGTACGTGGCTAGGCGAATTTTCAAAAATATGACCCAATCGGCCGGCAGCAGGCCGACTACGCCTAGTCAGCCAGCAGCGGGCCGACTGGGCCTTATCGGCCAACCGTAGGACGACAAGTGGCTAATCGGCCACGCGCCGGCCGACTACTGGCCAGGCCACGTCGCCACGGGCGCTGTCGGCGCGGGCTGGGTCACGGGCGCCCCTGTCGGCCAGCCGCGGACCGATCGGCTTGCCGCAGGCCGACAGGGTGCGGCCCCACCGCGCGGCCGGCTCCTTTCCCCTTTCTCCTTCCTTCTTCTTTCTCCATTCGTTCTTATCCTCTACTCTTCCCTGTTCTTCTTTCTCCCTCTCCTCACACACATATTTTCCAATTTATACACCCAACTCATCCATCTATTTGCGGATTTGGCACCGTGAATGGGTTCTACGTAGTGAGGGGAGCTAAGGGATACCTCGATCTACTCATGGGGTAGCTCGTGGTGTTCGTGGTTAGCATTTTGGTGGAGCTTTTTTTGAGCTCACTGGTGAAGGTTTGTTTGAGCTCACTGGTGGCGGTGGTGTTGGTGAAGCTCGGGCATTGTGGTGTAGGCAGTGGTGGTGGTGGTGGTGGAGCTCCGGCGTTGCTACGCGAGTTTCCGGCTCCGGTTCCGTTGATTGAAGTCCGACGTTCGTCGTTCGTTTGCACGCTTCAAGGGTATATTCCAACACACATTTTATCTCTCATAATTGTTTGGTAGTATTTTTTAGGTATGTGAATATTTTTAGGTATATGAAGTATTTTTAGTTGGTCCGTGACTTTTTATTAGGTATGTGAATATTTTTAGGTATATGAAGTATTTTTAGTTGGTCTAGGACTTTTTTTAGGTATGTGAATATTTTTAGGTATATGAAGTATTTTTAGTTGGTCCTTGACTTTTTTTAGGTATGTGAATATTTTTAGGTATATGAAGTATTTTTAGTTGATCCGTGACTATTTTTAGGTATGTGAATATTTGTAGGTATATGAATATTTGTAGTTGGTCCGTGAATATTTTTAGGTATGTGAATATTTTTATGTATGTGAATATTTGTAGTTGGTCCGTGAATATTTTTAGGTATGTGAATATTTTTAGTTGGTATGTGAATATCTTTAGGTATGTGAATATTTTTTTGTATGTGAATATTTTTAGTTGGTCCGTACATATATACATGTCTAATATTGAGTAGTGCGGACATTTGAAAGCGTTGCTTATTATTTGTCTGTCGTTGTTGGAAAAAAATTAGGTGAGCCGAGATGTCTGATGTAGTGAAGTTCATATTTTACTACGGTACTGGTACTGTCCAGACAACTGAGATGGGAGCTGATCTGAGTGAGTTTACTCACATAGAGGTGGCACTGAACGCGCCTCAAACATGGTCAGTCAGTCAGTTGAAAGAATGGATTGCGGCAAGTTTAGGGCTAGATACTGTAACGCACACAGTCGGTATTCATGCATTGTGGACACGGTCAAGTTCAACAATATATTTTTATTTGAGGCCAATTGAGCGAGACTCCGAGTGGGTGAAATGGTTAAAAGGTTGTGAACGCAGGGGATGCAATCCTGTTGCCTTAGTGACTCCCGTCGTTAATGAGGTCACCACACATGAAGGCGAGGGTGGCTACGATCCTGGGCTGAGTAGTGGAGGGAGGCAGTTATCTATGTCAAATGCTGGGCATGCTGGTTACGAACCAGGGCAGAGCAGTCAGTTAGAAGGAGGAAATGTTGCTGGTTACGAACCAGGACAGAGCAGTCAGGTAGAAGGAGGAAATGCTGCTGGTTACGAACCAGGACAGAGTAGTCAGGTAGAAGGAGGAAATGCTGATGGTGATTACATTGGCGAGGTGGACGCTGACGAGGTAGATGGGCACATGCAGGACCAGATGGAAGAAGAAGACACCGATGTTGATATGGGTCATGCCGATCATTCTGATGAGTCGGATGAGGAAGACAATCAACAGATGGCCCCGATTCCTGCATCATGGAATCATGACTTCTCATCTGCAATGATAGTCAATGATGGACATGATTCTGCCTGGCAATATCATCAGAACAATATTGCGACGGGAGCTATGTATCCGAACAAGCAAGCTATGAAGGATGCAATAATTAATTGGGCAATGTCCATGCAAAGGTTTTTCACAGCTCAGGTGTCAAGTCAGAAATACCTCACAATGGTATGCAAGAATGCAGATTGCCCTGCCAGGGTGCACGGCTATCTTCCTAAGTATGGCACAAGTTGGGTGATCAGTGACTTAGTGCATCACACATGTCTTATTCCGTGCATCCCTCAAGATCATGCCAACCTTTCATCGCCGCTGATTGCTCGGTTATTTTACGATGAGATAGTGCAGGGCAAAGCTATGGAAGTGAAGGCAATCCAGACAAAAGTCTTCACCAGGTTCAATTACATGATTTCTTATGGCAAGGCTTGGAGGGCTAAGCATTTGGCGCTGGAGAGCAGATTTGGTTCATATTTTGATGCATATGACTCTGTTGTCAAGCTCCTCCGTACACTGCAGCAGCGGAATCCAGGCACCTATATCGATATCCAAGACCTCTTCATGCCAGAATTCCCAACTGTGAGAGTGTTGCATCGTCTCTTCTTCTCTTTCGGTGTATGCATAGAAGCTTTCAGACATTGCCGACCGGTGATATGTGTAGATGGTACATTTCTCACAGGCAAGTACAAAGGTCAGATCCTAACAGCCATAGGTCAAGATGGCCAAAATCAAGTTGTCCCACTCGCATTTGCTTTCGTGGAGAGTGAGAACATTGAGAGTTGGACATGGTTCTTCAGGCAGTTGAAAATATCCGTTGTTAAGGAGAAGCCCAATGTGTGCATCCTTCATGACAGGCATGCAGGTATACTCAGTGCGATAAGGACACTGACAAATCCAGGCCCTGAGGAACAAACTCCATGGCAGGACTTGCAGAGCCGTTGGTGCATGCGCCATCTGGGGGCTAATTTTTTCTCGCAGTTCAGAAACAAGAACCTGATGAATCTATTCAAAAAACTCTGCAAGCAGAACCAGTTATGGAAGTACAATTTGATACGTGACCGACTTAATGTGTGCACGCAGAGACATGTTAGGGACAGGAAAGCTGCAAGAGATGCAGCGGTGAGGGCACATGTTGAAGCAGTAGCTGCACAGTTGGTAACAGGAACATCGGCCGTGGAGGAGGAGCCTGTTGGGCTATGTGACTTGCCAGGCTTTGACCCACCAGATACTAGGAGAAGGCTCGGGAGGTCGATTAAAACCTTCCAGCAGTGGATAGAGCATGAGCCTCTTGAGAGGTGGTCTTTGCTACATGACACACATGGAGCAAGGTACGGTGTCATGACAACCAACCTCGCTGAAACATACAACTTTGTCCTCAGAGGAAACCGGGCATTGCCGCTTACAGCCATCGTTGAGGGTATTTTCTATGGCACCGTGAAGTATTTCAGACATAGACGTCAAAAAGCAGAGCAACATATCTTGAACAACCCGAATACACGTTACTGTGAAAGAGTCACGAAGTACATGGAGAACAAGATGCAGAAAGCAAGGTCACACACTGTAGTCGCCATCGGTAATCAAGAAAGAAGGTTTGAGGTCCGCTTAGCCAACAACAAATTCGGATGTGCCAATGAGATGAGGACACATGAGGTGAAAATTGGAAATGAAGCTTGGCCAACATGTGAGTGCACATGTAACAAACCAAAATTGTGGCACCTACCTTGCTCACATGTACTTGCTGCTTGCGGGCTGATTGGATTGGACGCAATCTCGTTTGTGTCTCCATATTTTCTAAAAGAGGCTGTCCTGAATACCTGGACAGGTGAGCTGATGGGTTTTCGATCAATGGGTAACTTCAACACCGTCAACTCCTCTGAAAGGCGTTACATTCCAAACCCAGAGCATAAGCGTACAAGTAGAGGCAGACGTCAGTGTCGTCGCATCCGGAATGATATGGATGAATCAGAAGCAGGAGGTCCGACAATTCAATGCATTCTATGCAATGAATTTGGCCATAGGGACACTAATTGTCCCACTTTTGTCACAGCCAGTGGTACTGGGCGTGGACGTGGCAACCGGGGACGAAGAGGAGGTAGAGGAGTAAGAGGTCGAGGAAGAAACTAAGCCAACAGTACTATATTCTGAAATTTGTATTAAGTGTGGCACTATGTTTGAAATTTGTATTAAGTGTGGCACTATGTTTGAAATTTGTATTAAGTGTGGCACTATGTTTGAAATTTGTATTAAGTGTGGCACTATATTTGAAATTTGTATTAAGTGTGGCACTATGTTTGAAATTTGTATTAAGTGTGGCACTATGTTTGAAAATTTGTATTAAATGTGGCACTATGTTTGAAAATTTGTATTAAGTGTGGCACTATGTTTGAAATTTGTATTAAATGTGCAGGAATGTCGAGAATGGGTTTGCTGGATGCGGACATTGATAGGGGTCATCGTGCTGCGATTTGGTCTGAGCGGAAGCTTGAGCCTCTGGTCACTCGCACTCCTAAGGAGCACTGGAGGATACACCAAGGATGGGAACAAAGGTACATGCTTTTTAATTTACACACTAACATACATATTAATTGGAGACACTAACTGTAATGTTCTGTGATGAAGGTTGAAATGGGCCGGCCTATTACCTTTCGCGCGTCTGGTTGAGGCTATCCCTGGCTGCAAACGCCTCGCCATCGACTCCTCCTTGTTGAGCTGCTTAGTAGACCGTTGGAGGCCAGAGACCCACACGTTTCACTTCCGATGGGGAGAGATGGCTCCTACTCTAGAGGATGTGTCACTTTTGCTCGGACTATCATTGGCAGGTCATGCCATAGGACCGTTGGACGCACCGGTTGATTGGGAGCGAGGTCTTACACATCGTTTTCATGCTCTTTATCCGAATGTTCCGGATGCAGTATGGGAGCATCACGGTCCTAAGTATGAGTGGTTGCTCAATTTCCAGGTAAAATTCCGTACCTAGTATCTTCAACTTATCGTGCCCATAGTTTTATGGAAAATACATGTGGCTTACAAAAACTTTCAATATGCTTACTGTAGATACAGAAGTTCCCGGCGCCGATGACTGCGGAACAGATCACACGGAGCCTGGAGGCCTATTTATTGTGGCTTTTCGGCAAGGTGATATTCACAGAGAACCATGTCACCACTATTAGCGCGCTCTACATCCCTATGGCACTCGAGATAGTGAGTGCTCAGACGGCTGATCAGATCAGACAGAGGAGTTGGGGTTCGGCGGTCCTAGCAGCTACGTATCGAGGTATGTGCAACGGCTGTCAACTTACATCGAAAAAGCCAGCCCTTCTTGGATGCCCTCTATTCCTTCAGCTGTGGTCGTGGGAGAGGTTCTCTATAGGGCGACCATACGTACTTGTGAATCAGCCTATAGCCGCCATGTTCGATGATGACGGCATCGACATGCCCACTTTCGGTCTGTGTTGGACGCGCCGTGAGGTATGTATTGGTGTATAGTTTAATGCAACTTTTTTAGCAAAAAAGATAGTTCTATGCTACCGGGTACTAACTTGTGTTTTATGCAGAGGCGATTTGCTAGTGATCAGACAAGGAAGGCATACACGGCATTGAACGAGCAGTTCGATACGTACACTGGTGTCATCTGGCAGCCCTACACGGAAGTAGCCATACAAGCGAGATACCCCGGTGGTTTGTCTGTGCTATGCACAAGGGACCGAGATTACTGGATGACAAAATCGAAGATCATCTTCGATGTCTTTGTCGAGGAGATGGCACAACAAAGGGTTATGAGGCAATTCGGTCTTCTGCAGTCAGAGCTTCCGCCCCCTACAGAGAACCCGGTGCCAAAACACATCCACAGGTATTTACCAGTTTTTCAATGTTGCATTATCTTTCATAGTACTCTTTTCAAGCACATAATAATTGTTGAAAATACACCGCTATTTTAGGACGACAAGGAGGGGCACGAATAAGACAACTGCCGAGTGGCTAGTTAGACTAGAGCCGTATGTTATAGAATGGGAGACAGCAAACACACATCTATGGCACCAGAATCATGATTTCGAACTCAATGAATTCAATCTCTATTTGCGGCGCTACATGACCGGAACACGGTTGCGCATCGTTGAGCACTCTCACCCAGAGGAGATACCTGACCCTACCCCATCGGATATGTACCCGAGCTATGATACTTCAGGCTCTAGACAGTACGCGGTAAGACATATTGCTCTTAAATTTAGTTGTCACATATTTTTGACGTGCATACTTAATAACCAAGGCAAGAATTTGCAGGCTAGCTTGACACACGAACTCTACAACGACGTGACCACCTTTGGACGATCACTGTCATCTAGACCTCTTCTTCAGCACCGTCCTGTGCTACAGCCCTTCTTGGAACGTATGCAGAACAAGATTCGGGCTGTCTACGAGGCTATCACGTGCACCCGGAGGACCGATGTTGTTCAGCACCAGCAGCAGCCGCCGCGTCACTCCACACACCGACATCAGCCATGTCCGCGTCTTGCACATCAGCCGACTATGAGGGCACCCCCTCCTGACCAACCTGGCAGTTCGACGTGGCAGCACGCAGACCATTTTGGTCCCACGTCGAGCTTTGTGTTTTCTCCACCGCCACGACAATAGGGTCCCTCGTCGAGCTTTGTGTTTCAACCAGAGCAGCCGTCACAGCCAACAGGTATGTGTATTGTTCTCAATATTAATTTGGGCGACCTTATTCTGCATGACTTAATGTTCCATCGTTCAGGAGCCTACGGATATCATGCGTCTGCATCACATGATACATGGGGGAGTGATCAACGTCATGAGGACCACATAGAGGGTCAGATGTCGCAGCACTTCCAGTGGCCAGACATGTTTTCGACTCCTCCACCTGGCCCGACACAGGATACACAGTATCACCAGGATGAGTCTGAGATTCCGCCTCGTAACATCAGGCCAATACATAGGTACGGATGGACGACGCCGCAAGATCCGCCTCCGCGCCAGGGCAGACGTCGTCAGTGACGCTTCTATCTATCAGTAGAGACATGACCATTTAATTATGTATGAGACTTATATCTATGCTATGTATGAGACAAATGACTATGTATTTATGTATGAGACATATGACTACTCTATTTTAGTCTCTGCTATTTAGATAGAATATAATGCTCATACAACAAGAAAGTACAAACAACTAGATAAAGGATAAAAACTAGATAAAACGGCACATACAACTTAACTGACAACATAAAGGATAAAAACTACATAAAGTCATCATCGTCATCCTCCATCGATGCAGAACTCTTGCCCTTCGACGATGAAAAACTCTTGTCCTTTGATGAGGAAGAACTCTTGCTCTTCGACGATGCAGAACTCTTGCTCTTCGACGATGGAGAACTTTTGCCCTTTGACGATGCTGAACTCTTACCCTTCGAATATGTAGAACCCGGAAGCGGTGCCATGAAGATATCCTCATCATCCTCACTGTCCTCAGTCCATAGAAAAGTATGTTTGGCTGCACACTTTAGGTATGATTCACCCTTCGATTGTTGCTTCTTCCATCTCCCCTGCAACCTCAGAAGTTCTTCCCGTATCTCCTCAAAGGTCCTGGAAGGCCATCCGCACCTACTTAGTGTGTGAGCCAGCTCATTCAGTAGGGTGTCACTACTGATGAGCTTCTCCCATTGAACTATCTTGTTGTCTACCCTGAAATCGGCGGCTAAATCCAGAAGACATCTGGACATACTAGGGTGAAAACTACGATCGAAAGGATATCCGGACATCTTCGCGAGACTACAATACTACAACTGAATGCTTACCAATGTTACTGCCGAGGGTGTTTTATAGACTCACAACACAAAGAAAGGCGGGAACTCGGTAGCGGGAGATACTGGCGGGAACTAGAGAGCGGGAAAAAAATGGCGGGAAAGAGCAAAGCGGGAAAAAATGGCGGGAACGAGCAAAGCGGAAAAATAGGGCGGGAACGAGCAATGCGGGAAAATAGGGCGGGAACAAGCAAAGCGGGTAAAATTGGCGGGAACGAGCAAAGTGGGGGCAAGTAGAGAGCGGGAAAAATATGCCGGAAACGAGCTATGTGGAAACCTATGGCGGGAAAGAGCAGTGAGGGAAAAATATGGCGGGAAAGAGCAATGAGGGAAAAATATAACGTGGGATGTGTTTAGTTGCATGCAATCGGCTAGCCAATAGGGTCCTGTCGGCCAGCAGCAGGCCAATAGGGTCCTGTCGGCCAGCAGCAGGCCAATAGGGTCCTGTCGGCCAGCAGCAGGCCGACTGCTGGAGAGCTTGTGGCCGACAGGCCTATCGGCTAGCAGCAAGCCAATAAGGTCCCAATCGGTCAGCAGCAGGCTGACTAGGCCCAGTCGGCCTGCTGCTGGCCGATTGGGTCATATTTTTGAAAATTCTCACAACCACGTACTATTTATGAAATTTACTAAAGAAAATGTATTATTTAAAAAAATTTAGCCAAATGAAAGGCAAGCATCAAGAAGATGACCAACTTTCGGTAACTGTTGCAACTACCAACTAGTGCTGCTGTGACAATATTGACATGGTCGTTTTTGTCATTTAATTTTCGAAACTTACAGCTTATTAACCGATAAGATCACATGACCTATTAATTAAACTTTTTTTAGTCTAATGACTGATAGCTGCTCTTTATCAGAGAGAAATGGAGCCTGTGCTGGAGGATCAAAACGCTTCGGTTGATGGGCCTAGGCATGAAAGGGAAGGAGCTCGATCAAGTTAGTTTTGTTTTGTACCTGAATACATTTGCATTACCTGTTACGTGGTACTCCCTACATCCCAAAACAAGTGTTGCTGATTTAGTACAAATTGTACAGTGTCGCTGATTTGGTACAAAGTTGTATTGTACTCCCTCCGTTCCTAAATATAAGTCTTTCTAGAGATTCCAACAAGTGACTACATACGAAGCAAAATGAGTGAATTTACGTTTTAAAATATGTCTACATACATATGTATGTTATAGTTCATTTGAAATATCTAAAAAGACTTATATTTAGGAACGGAGGGAGTACAAAGTAGTACGTAATGAAAGTTGTACAGATATTTTGAGACGGCAGTGGTGTTTTGTAGGGAAGATGGTACCGGTGTTTATTGCATTCAGATGGTTTCAGGCGGAAGTTAACATTTCTCGGGGCATGGCTGTGAATTCGGTGTTTCTGCAAGGCTCTGAGTTGAGTGGAGATATGTGATGTTGACGTTACATTTACCCTGTCACTGTTCATCATCAAATGGTCAAACTAAATGAAAGAGAAAAAAGGAGGTCTCATTTTCCATAGTAGTTGATGATCTGTCATTGGGGTTCCATGCCTGCCATGGCAGCCATACATTATTCAGGCTCGAATTAACATTTCAAGAAGTTCTTCTTCCTTGGAAATGGTAATGCAGACAGTCGTAGACATAACAACAACAACAACAACAACAACAAAAAGATTGGTCCGTTTCAGAAGAAAAAAAACTGGCATTCTTGAGGTGCCTGATAGCTTTGGTCTGCACTGCAACAGCCGGTCAAGCTGGAGGTGCGTGTTGAGAAGAGGTGGACAGTCACACTGCCGGTGCGTACGGCTTCAGTTTCTTTTAGAGAGTATGATTAGAGCAACTCCAACGCAGTGATCCAAACGGACACGGATTTTGTCCGCATTTTGTCCATTTGGATCACCCGTCCGTCTAACGGACATGAGCCGGACAGGGGCTGCCCGTGGATGAACCCAACACACAAGACCAAAAAGCGGACACGCAATGTGGAGACGCGGCTTTCCTCCCGCGCCCGCCCTGAGCTCGCCGCGCCGCTCCCTCCCCGAGCTCGCCGCGAGCGCCCCGAGCTTGCCACGGCCGGCCGTTCCTCGCCACGCCCGGCCAAGAGCTCGCCGTGCCCGACCCTCCCTCGCCGCGGCCCGGTCCTCCCTCCCCGAGCTCGCCGCGCCCGACCAATGAATTGTTGCTGTTGTGGCCGCGGCGATGCGGGAGGTCGCCTTCGACGAGGCGGGAGGCGGCGGGCCAGCGCCGGTGGCTTCGTTGGTGCGCGCGGCCGGCGGAGGCACGAAGACCGGTGAGGGGCGGCGGATCCGCGCGGGGCGGGATGGATCTGGCCGGCCGACGCCGGATCCGGCCAATGACGGACGGGATTGGTGCGGTGGCGCGGGAGCTGGGGACGACCGAGCGGCCGTGCTGTGCTGGCTAGCACGGGTTGCTGATGCGTGGGACCAGGTCGGACACGCGAGGACACGAGCGAGCGACGAGAGCGTCCGCTTTTGTCCGTTGCGGACCCATTTCTTCCCATAGACGGACGCCCTGTCCGTTTGGGTCGCCCCGTTGGACCATTTTTTCTGTCCGGATGACCCAAATGAATAAAATGGGTCTCTCCATTGGAGTTGCTCTTAGAACGGGCCTTTGCTATGAAGTGAAGAGCAACCGACAAATGAAATGAGCGACCAAGGAAGAGAATCGAAGCCAAGCAAGCCTCGCCGGAGCGCACTAGAAAGAGAGAAAAGCAGAGCCCGCTTCCAGCCGAACCTGCACGCTGCTACGTACTACTACCCTAGTACGCTAGTCGCACTCATCCAATCGAGCCCGGTCATTCGGTCAAGATCTGAGACCAGATTTCTGAAGAAGAAGAAGAAGAAAAAAAGTGAGACCAGATCACTTGGATCGATCGGCCGATGGAGTTGGGTGGGCCACGCAAGGCCGCAACAGCGACGGCCGCGTCGTCAAACATTCCTGCATGCACCAACGACCCCAAAAGATGAAGTGAAGAAAGCAACCGGATGGAAAAGCTTGGTCGTCCAATCTCGCATCCTTCCTTTTCTCCTTTCGTCCCAAGTGGAAGACATGATAGGATCCGGGGATCGCCTTCACCGGATCACTCGGGCCACGCGCGCCCTCTCCGGGCACCTTGTGCACCCCCTCGCTTTATGCAACGAGATCTAAAGCTAGGCGACGCCGTGGGTTTCGATCGCCATGTTATCGAGTCCCGTCGGTACTTGAGGGTGGTGGCCGTACTGGCACCACCATGCATGCATGACGCAGCACCTGGTAACCGTGGCATCATCGTCGGGCTAGCCGGCTAGTGGGCGTCGACGGCGACGAGCTCAAGGGCTGGGTCGCGGTGAAATGAAACGAGGTACAATGTGCACGCGTGTACTGCGTTTGCGAATTGCAACGGGTGAGTTTGTGCCGGAAAGTTTCACTTTGGGTAAAGTGGCACTTGCGTAGCGTGGCCGGGTACACTGGATGGATGTGGACGTGGATATCTACTGGGATCTACGCGGTGGTGCGCGCGCGCGGTAGTGGGAAATCCGTCAGGCCGCGGAATCGCTTAGACGACACATGTTCTTGTCTGTCACACGCTCATCGGCTAGCTAGTGCGGCTGCACGCACAATATTGTACTACGACACTGGTGGTTGTGCTAGCTAGCTAGTTGTTTCTTCGGCAATGATACAAGTATACCGAGTGAACAAATCTCCTTTTAGAAGAACACGAAGGAGTGAGTAGCCCTGAAACGAGTCGATGGCAAAGATCTGTGGCAAACTCGACAAAGCAAAGCAGCTCTCGGTTGATCCACTGGCTGGCAGATGTTACATCGCATCGCACGCGTGGATGGATGGATGGATGGATGGGCAACACGTCTGAAATGGCTAGGCTGTACGACGAGCGTGCTGCGGCCGAAAGTCTAGAGCCGGGACGCCGGGCTGTGTCCCCGACGGAGTTCGTGCGGATGGCGATGGGCATGCGTGTGCCGGGCCGCACGGGAGCGGGAAGGGGAGTCGGCCGGTTCACGTCACGGATCGAGCAGATCATGCACGCCAATCACCGGTTTGCTTTTTTCGCGGGAAGTCACTGCAGGTTTACTGTGCTCCAATTAACAACGTCGAAAACACCAGCTGCGGGCCTACATAGTCTCGGAGTACATACAGTAGATAAAGAAAAAAGAAGTACGGTAAGCATGATTGGTGCGGCCATTCAGACTCAGAGAAAGGAAATCACATCATTGGTGTGTGATCAGTCAAAAATATCCAAATCACCTGCGAAAAATAGCTCCGCTTGTGTTGTGTTAAACTTATCTGTATGATTCGCTGTAGAAAAATACGGAGTATTCAACAAGAAAAACCGGGAGAATAGAGTGGACAAACAGCAAAGAAAATAGGCAAGCCTGGGTAAGCAAGATTATCATCATTACCTCTCGTAACTCCAAATGCAGCCTCGATCGGATCAGAGTGTACCTAAGCAAGCCTCTAGTCTAGTGTTAGCTCGCCTTCTATGTCACAAAAAAAGGGGGTGAAAACAAGGAACGGGGAGAAGATGATGGTCCATCCAGAAGAAGTGACGGAAACTTGGATTAAAAAGATCTTAGGATTCAAGACCTGGCTAAGGAGAGAGCTGCCAAAAAAAGACAACTATGGTAACTCTAGTCTAATGTTAGCTCGCTTTCTATGAATGAAGCTAAGCCAATTGGCCCAGGCGTCGTCGGTCCCATCTTCGCTAAAGAAGAATGAAATACTTCTATTAGCTTTTGCAAAACTAGGACAACACATCATCGCGCGTCTTTAACGGAATCAAATGGTGGTGGTGAATTGCAGCAAATCCGAAGAATGGGAGATCATGCCCAGCAACATTATCCGTTTTAACAACCCGCAAAAAAAAAAAAACTATCCGTTTTAACTGATCATTCTACTAGCATCAAACCAGTGGCGTAGACAGTTAGTAGTATAAGGAAACTGCAAACATAGGTAAATTAGTGTTAATAAGTACTACTACTGGTAGTACTTCCGGGAATTAAACAGATAATGAGTAGCTCTAATAATAAGTGCCTCATGACACTCATAGTAATCGCCGTCGTCATGCCGATGCTCCTCGTGCTTATTTCTTCAGAAAACACCATCATTGCCCATTCATGGCCATATCCCATACGAACATGCATAAACACAGTAGACATGCCATAATGAGAGGTTGGAGGAAATTGTCATCATCATGACGAACAATTTGTGACAACGACGGTCACACGTGCGCACCGGGAGGGTAGGATTTGTGGTCGTGACTTGGAGGCAACTATGACCGTTTTTTCAGACCGCAACTATGATTGCTCGGTGGTACTACGTGTACTTGGGGATCTTTCTTTTCCCTGGTACTAGTAGCCGTGTGTGGGCGTCCGCAATAATAAGTTCGGATGAATGTACTGGTTCGTACGTACAAAATAAACAAGTGCGTGTAGCTATACAATGTTCAAACTATAGGTTGATCGTTTTGTCCTTATTTTATGGCTCGCTTGCTATTTCTTTTTCAGTTTTGCTAGAACTCATCTAGATGAGATATAATTTGGTCTCATTCACCTTTTATAGTCATTGGATGTGATGCTATAAGATGCGTGTGTGCTGACGTGGGTTGTATCTTTTCTTGTTTACTAGATGTATGAGACCAAATTATGTCTCATCTAGATGAGTTCTAGATACTCCCTTTATTTTTTATAGACAACAAGTTCAGTGTGCCACGTGCATAATATCTGCTTTGTTTGATTTTCCTGCGGTATTTTGTTCTGTGCGGAGTCATCCATCATTATGCTATTCAAACTATAGGAAAAGAATGCATGAAGGATCTTGCCCTATAAAAGATGAAAGATCTGATCTTACTAGATCTTACAGCGGATATTAGTTTGAAATCCCATTGAGAAAAGATGTAGCCATGGCAAGCAGTATTCTCCTTGTTGATGTGAGTGTGCGTCCAAAATTTGATACTACCTTTGTCCTGGTATATTAGTCCTCTTTATATTGTGTGTCAAATTTTGACCTCAGATTTAACTAACAAATATTAATGCATGTCAACAAAAACAATATCATTTTAAACTATGTTTAAATACGAATCCAGTGATATAATTTTTGGCGACATGCATTAATATTTTATTATTTTAATCTATGGTCAAAATTTTGGCACAAAATACAAAAAAGACCAATAAACCAAGACATAGGTAGTACTCCCTCCGTTCCTAAATATTTGTCTTTCTAGAGATTTCAACAAATGACTACATACGAAGCAAAATGAGTGAATCTTCACTCTAAAATATGTCTACATACATACGTATGTTGTAACCATTTGAAATGTGTAGAAAAACAAATATTTGGGAACGGAGGGAGTACAATGCATGTGTGCATCCAAAATTGGACTCTCTCTACAAACTGAGGATAACTCGGATGTTTAGGTTCTTTGCGATTGAACACCTTGATATGCGTGGTCGTACTTTTCTGAGTATATTTCAGTCCTTTCAGTGATATTCATTCAGCACTATGGCGTGTACGCCAACAAGGAAGCGTATGCGGTGACTTAAGTCATCAATTTTTTTTAAGATGTGCTGGCTCAATCTCTTGAAGATGTGCATATGTACGATATGCTTGCGTACGCTCATAAAAGGTGACAGTGTGTATATGAGCGTCTGCTTCTGTACAATATTATTTTTTCTATATTAGAAAACTAGACTCTCTAACGTCAACACAGAGCAATAAGCAAAACAAGAGAATATGCTACCACTTTTGCCATAATAATTCCCAGGAGAAAAGCTTGTACGTACCAGATATCGGCATATAATCGAGACATGCACGATGGTCATTTCTGGCCGGCATGCTAAAAATGGTACACTTTTTTGTTGGGTACACAACTTGTTTGCTTGTTTTCTCACTGTAGAATCATTTGATGCCACGTCTTTTTTGGTGTTGCCTCTGGCTTTGTAGGTTCCTAGATAACCATGTGGCGACACATGGAAATTCATATTGCGCATCATTATTCCTATCCCGGCACACCTACGTGGTACGTACGATCGGATCGGAGCAGCATAAGAAAGAAAGGCGAATCAACCTGTGGTTGAGTTGGTTAGGTGGAGAGTGGTATCCCCAGCCCACCAGGGTTCAAATCCTGGTGCTCGCATATATCCTGGATTTATATCAGGATTTCCGGCGACATGCTTTTAGTGGGAGGAGACGTTCCCGTCGACTGCGAGGCGCGTCTATGGTGACTTCGTAAAATCTCAAGATGATATGACGGCTCAGTCTCTCGGAGGTGCTCATAGGGGTAGGGTGTGCGTGTGTGCGTTCATAGGGTTGAGTGTATGCGCGTATGTATGAGCGCTTGCGTCTGTACTGTGTTCAAAAAAAAAGCATAAGAAAGAAAGAAAGAAAGAGTGGAGGACACGTACACGCGCACGAAGCCGGGAGATCGATCGAGTCGGGTTCGAGTGGGGTGACGAGGCGGCGTGCATGGGGCCCGGCCTAGTGCCTGGCTCGCTCGGTCGACCGCGTGAGCTTCCGCGTGTGTAGTGGGAAGGCGCCGGTCGCGGTCGGCCGGGCTCGAGCGCGCGTGCGGGGGGCGGCCGACGAGAGCGAGGCCTTGACTCTTGGCGCTGGGCCCGCATGGCGGCGAGCGGGGCCAGGGATGGGGAGGACCGCACGCGCTTCCGAGCGCCCTGGCTCCCGACGGCGTGTCGCGGTGTGGTTGGTTGACGCCCCCAACGGCAATCAGGGAGGGGAGGGGAGGGGAGGGGACCGGGATCTTTGTGCACGGGTTGGTTGCCGTTCGCCTCCCGCGCTGGTTGGACGCAGAAGAGCACCGGGTCCGTTTGTCTGTGACTCAAAGTTTTTTTTAAGTACGCCCAAGCCGTATCATATTTTTTATCACTTTTGCTCTCAGACCACTAAGACTTGATTATTTCTCAGTCCATACTACATTCATGACATCTTACATGAAGATCCGTGTAAAATTTTCTCTTTTATTATTTCTTTTTCTTTCCATGTTATGTCACTTCTTAGTCAACAACTGAGACATAGGCACACCCTATTTGTATAGAAGGTAGAGACATAATGACAAGAAACCGGCACGATGTGAACACCAAGGTAGGGCTACAAGATCACACTCCCACACCAACACCCTGAAACAAGTCAAGTCGCTCTTCTCATGATACGACCTAAGCCTCCGACACCGCTCATACCCGCTTTCCTCCAATCATCGATCTCATCCAGGATTTGGTAAGCAAGTTGGGGAGGGGTTCTTTGTGGATGCAATCTGTTGGATACAAAGACGTTCATTTGCTTCTAGAGAGACCGTGAAATCTCGATGACGAGAGAGTCAAAACCTCGGCTAACCGGTCCATGAAATTGGTTTCTTTGCTGCATCCACCATTGTGTGAATGTCGAGTCCGCCAACGAGCATTGTATGTTGATTCTAGGAGACTCGAAGCACCAATGCCAAATCTCCCTCGAGAGGTTGGTGCAAACTTCGGCGATGCATCCAAACCCCATGATATGATGCGCTCCATCACACATACGCCCTCTTATATCTTCCTCAAAACATCCATCATACCTACCAATCATGGCATTTTCATAGGCATTTCGGGATATATTGCCATGCAGCTTTCACCGCTTCGTCTCATGACATGTGTGTTTATTACCATATTGCTTTGCATGATCATATAGAGCTGACATGATACGTGTGGCAAAGCCACCATTCATGATCATAGTACATGTTACGCTAGATCATTGCACATCCTGGTACAATGTCAGATGCATTCATATATAGAGTCATGTTGTTTCAGTTATCAAGTTCTAAGTAAATAAAAGAGTGATGCATTCTAGGGTGTTGCCCCTACCTCTAAAGATAAAAAAATGCCCAACAAAACAAAACAAACAAAAAAAAGAGAGAAAAAAGAGAGAGGGGGAACACCACTATCCTTTTACCACACTTGTGCTTCAAAGTTACACCAGGATATTCATATAGAGAGTCTCCATGATTTGTTACTTTCATATACTATTGAGAATTTTACATTATATAACTTGGCATGTATATTTCAATGATGGGCATCCTCAAATGACCGAGTTCTTCATGAGCAGGCAAGTTGGATGCACACTGATAACCCACAAGTGTAGGGGATCGTTTGTAGCCTTTTTATATAAGTAAGAGTGTTGAACCCAACGAGGAGCTAAAGGTAGATCAAATATTCCCTTGAAGAAATACATTTTTAGGGGTCGTCTTCCATGGGTAAAACCAAATCTTCAGGGACTACCCATTTGTCTTCAATACTCCAAAACCACTAAGGGGGCACTTGATGCACTTACAATCTCCCCCTTTTTGGTGATTGATGACAAATTAGTTAGGTTTTCAACAAGAGTAAATAAGTGGAAGTGTAAGTGCAGAGTATGTAGAAATTGGTTACAAGATATTGAGGAACTCCCCATGAAGATGTGCATATGAAGAATTTTCTTTGGATTGCAAATTCACATGGCAGGTTTGAATTGTGGAGATATTCCCCTATCTTGGAATCCAGTCATGCATGATCATAACATATTGAAGAATTTGAATGCATGATGAAAATTGGTGTCTGACGAAATTTTGCATGCATGAGCAGATATATTTAAGATCAGGTTGTGCATATAAAGAGTAGAAAAAGAGTCAAACCACCAACATTTATTTAAAGGTATAACTCACCAAAGAGCGAATCAAATGAAGTTCAAGAGTTGTAACTCGGCAAAAAACAACCCATATAATGACCCGCTTGAAGACTAACTCATACTTCTCCCCCTTTTTCATCAAATGACCAAAAGGAGACGAAACTAAGAACTAACGCCCCTGAAGAATATCATCATGATGAAGTCGGAGGAGCGTCAGCGTTGTCGTCGGGGTCACGTGAAGCAGAAGAGCCAGCCGCAGTGTCTTCAACGTCTTCATTTTCATCAGTAGATCGCGATGGAGACACTGAGATCTTGACAAGAGGAGGAACTGGAACCTTCTTGAACTTCTCCTTGGGTGGATTGGGCCAATCAAAGTTCATCTGGAATTCCATTGCAGTAAGTTCTTCGTCCGTCTTCAGGTGTGAGAGTATGGGCCTTGTTCTGTCAAAGATCTCATGGGCATAATAGTGTTTTCTTCGAACATAGTTATGCGTCATAGTCATATTTGCATTGATGGCAACAAGTGGACGCTTAAATCAATCATGATTTATGTCTACTTTCTGGTGCAAGCTGATGAGGAGTTCACAGTTAATCATGACACGTGGTGCTTCTGGTTGAGGAGAAGGCCTTGGCACTTTTGCAGTAGTGCCCTGGCTGGCAGTTTCATCACATGTGGAGTTGGAGACAGGCTGAAAAAATTGTCCATCGAGGCGACAAATTCCTTCATCAATGATAACCTTGCCCTTGCCAAGAACTAAGGAGATTGTGCTCTAAAGAAATTCTACCTCTAGCAGAAAGCTGAGATGATTCTATCCATCAGTCATGTAGTTGATTGAAGACCGGGATCTGATAAATCTCATGATTCATGGAGCACACAGCTTCAGACCAAAGGGTGACTAGGCCACTATGACCAAAGTCCTCATGAAAAAATCATGGATGTTAATGGGAGTACCATGTATAATATGGAATATAAGATTCTCCATGACTCCCACAACTTCTTCAATTGTAGAGTTGTGTCCTTTGATGGGACTGAGGGTCTTGGCCAATATTTTGTAGACAGTTCTAGACACATAGAGCAAATCCTTCACTAGAAAGTTAGTCCTTTGAGCTTATCCTTCAGCCAATGGCTTCATCAGCACTTGCATCAAATGATGTGGCAGCTCGGGTTCTTCATAGATCTTCTTAGCTTCTTCAAGGTGTGGATCTACTAGAAGAGCACGAAGAAGTTCGTCAACTGGTGGTTTATAGTGAGTGTCTTCACTCATCCAGTCTAAAGCCCATGTCGCAATGTCATAGGCATTTCCTGAGAAATGCACTGTAGAATAGAACTGAAGAATTAGTTCTTCATTCCAATCGCAGAAATCCAAGCAGAAGCAAAGCAACCCAGCATCATGAAGAATGGCCAAAACTGACCGGAAGCATGGAATGGATTCCATGTCCACATGAGGACTATGACGATGCGGGGAGATCTTATTCTTTTCAAACAACAATGAAGTATAGAAGTTCATTTGCGTCTTGGTCCTGCGCTTGATATTGGCTGAGTCATACGGTGACTCACCGATGAAGAAATTCTCATGTTAGAAGAATTTGGCTCTACCAAATTTTGGCCGGCTGAGGCTTTTGCCAATCTTTGGCATGACCGAAACTGGTTAAAGATTTCTTTTCTTCAGCCTGACATCAAACACTGGTCTTAGAGACCCAGTGGAATCATGTGGATGAGTGACAACAAGTGACTTGGCAATTTCCTCAGCAGTAGCAGTTGGAACAGTGTCAGTGTTTGCTGAAGGAATTGAATGTTCGCGCTGAGGGGATGCATTGACGACATCCACAATCAGGTCTTGTTGTGCAGTCTCTTCAGTTGTTGCAGCTGGAATTTCTTCATCAATGGTTTGAAGAGAAGGTTGTCTTTCTTCAGAACTATGCGATTGGGATGTAGTTATATGCGCCATGGTGTAGTTACACGCTGCACAAACTATCATGCAGACATGTCGAGATTCCAGGCCGTCCGACCCACGCCCCAGAACACAATAAGCACACCCATGATGACACATACATAGAGGATATCTAGCAGCTCCAATGGCGCTCCCAGCGGCTGACGACGACGACGAGCGGCAGTTCACCATGTGAGGGAGAAGGGCCTCTCGGTGGTGTACACCAATGAGCCATTCTAGGTGGAGAGCTCCATCAACACTATGGGGCAATTGCTTGCTAAGGACAAGTACCACATGGTTGGCTTCGACCTCGAGTACACCATCGATCGTGCCGGGTATGATCAGAAGGTTGCCGTCGCCAAGTTGTGCATACGCCATCACGTCCTTGTCTACCACTAATGCGCGGACACAAGGCCTTACGAGTGCTTCGTCAGGTTTGTCAACATCACCGACTACATGTTCGCTATGGTGGACACCATCAATGATCTAAAGGTGCTCGAGACGTCGGGCTTGGCCTGCCAGAAGCTTGTCGACACCCAAGGCCAGTACAGGGTTTGCGGCATCACGAAGCAGAAGGACTCCCTCGTTGACCTGGCCGTGGCCATCAACAACCCCTACTACAGTAACATGAAGTATGAGTGCAACAAGAACAAACCTACCTGGCACAGTGCGTGGGTGCAGAGACTGGATGAAGAACACGTCAAGTACTCGACCAAGGAGATATACACAATCTATGAGATGTACATCCTGATCATTGAGATGAGGAAAAATGCCTTTGTCACTAGGCGAGGTATCGAGCCACAAGCAGAGTAGTGGTAGCAAGCGTCACAAGAAGTAGGTAATTTGATGATCATTTCTCCTAGTTTAGTATGCATGTAATTATTTATCGAGGTGTGTGCAAATGTTATCTGTAGTCAGTTATGTAATTGGATATTTATTTTAGTTATGCCATCATGTTGCTAGAAATGTAGACAGAGCAAATCACATCGCATACATATTAAACCACCGAACCCGTCGGTGATGATTTCATCAATCATAGATAATTATTTACCAACAAGCGCTTTCCCACAACACACACAGCTTATTTGCAGGAATCATGTGTGTTATTTCGGTTTTCCCACACAATTCTCATTACTAACCTGTTTCCCGGTAACACACACATCTTACTAAGCTGAATCGTTTGTGTTCTTCTGGATATTCGCAAACAGTTCATCTGAGTAACCTGTATGCCGGCTATTGCACACATCTTGTCCTGGGTAATCGATTGTGTTCTTCTCGCTCATTGCAAACAATTTGTATGGATCGACTGTAGCCATGATTTGCACACAAAAATATAATCTGAATCGTGATTGATGGATCAACCATCACACAAAGTTCATTTTATTGGTAACGATTTTATTACCATACTGTTTACGATTAATGCATCACACATAGTTTAGTCGATTGGTCTCTATACTTGTGCCATATTAGAACCTTTTTACAACAGTGTATACTACAATAGCATGTATTTTGAACAAATAACTCACTCAACCACATATGTCACTTTCCAGCTCACGCTCGACATCACTCACAAATAATCTGGAGCGTTCACTCATCACTTAGTAATGCCTTTAGCTGTCTGTCAACATGCTAAGAAATAAAGGGTTTTCTAGTGCCGCTACGTCCCGCTAATGTGAAATCTTCTCAAAGATATCACAAATTCACATTATTAAAAATTATGTTGTATATTACACTGTCATTTGTATCATAGTAAATGACAAATAATCATTAAATCACATATATCTCTTTGTAGGGATGAAAATGGAGCGGAAACTTTCCGCTTTTCCGTCAGAAAATGGAAATAGAGAGGGAAAATGAAATTGGATATGGAAATTTGCAAAACGAAAATGAAAATGGATTTTTAATGCGAAAACGAAAATGGAACGATGTTTACCAGTGGATAGGCATGAAAAATGATTTTTTCTGTTTTTAATATGGAACTTTTCGTTTTGAATTAGCACATAGCTGTTTTATAACCCAACGAAACACAATTAGGCCCTACACATGATGAACAGAATGGCCGATATGACCCAACTTCTAGGGTACCATTACTACATCTAGCATTGCAGCACGCGGGCATAATTCCTAATCCCTAATCGAGCACAGCACAGTTGCTGACATATCCTATTATGTAGCAATGATACATCATAATGTTTAATAATTATCTTATCAATTGAACAACTTTCTTGGTTTCCTTGCCTCATTGTCTATGGTTCAACGGGTCTTTTGTTCTAGTGGACACTACGCTTCCATCTCCGTGTCCGTCTTGTATTCACTCCATTTTCATTACCGGTAGTATTCATTTCTATATATGTTTCCGAGGTTTCTGTATTTCTTTCCACTTGCACACAAAACATGAATACAAATGTGGCAACACCTAGTTTCGTTCGTTTCCACTTTGTTTTCATCCTATCTCTTTCCACATCATATCCCTAGCTAATGGTTCAAAAGCGCGACGCCGCTTGTCAGCACCAGCCCACACAGAAGGTGCCACATCGTGCAGCCAGCCACATCGAGGCAATATATAGAAGGTGTCACACCGTGCAGCCACATACACCGGGACAACATACATAAGGTGTTAAACCGTGTGTCACTCACGCCAGGACAACCTACAGAAGGCGTCACCTCATGCAATGACCCACAACGGGATGGCCTAGAGATAAAGATAGATATTTAAGCGCTAACTGCCAGATACATCAATGGCAAATATGTATTGTGATATGAATGATGATTATGAAGTTAGACATATATTGAGGTTCCATCTATATATATTGAACAGATAACTCACTGATCCACATATATCTTTTTCCAGCTCATGCTTGGTGTCACTTACAGTGAACGGTAAAATTCACTCACCTCTTAATAACACATTTAGCTGCCCGTTAGGTATGCTAAGAAAGTAAGAAGTAACCAGTTGGCATATAGAAGGCGCCACATCGTTCAGTCAGCCACATAAGGACAACCTACAGAAGGCGTCAGACCGTGTAGCCACCCACACCGGGACAACCTACAGAAGGCGCCACACCATGCAGCCACCACACCGAGATGGCCTGGAGATAAAGATAGAAAGAGAAACTCTCACATGTGGACACATCAAGGGAAAATATGTATTGCGATATTCAGTGGAGATTATGAATTTATGACATACATGGCGGTTCCATATATATTGAACAAACAACTCACTGGGCCACATATATCTCTTTCCAGCTCATGCTTGATGTCACTTGTAGTGAACGATAGCGTTCACTCACCTCCTAATATATAACACATTTAGATCTCAGTTTGCATGCTAAGAAATAACTAGTTGGCATATAGAAGACACCACACCGTGCAGCCAGCCACATCGAGATACCTACAGAAGACGTCACACCGTGCAGCCACCCACACCGGGATAACCTACAGAAGGTGTCACATCGTGCAGCCACCCACACCGGGATAACCTACAGAAGGCATCACAACGTGCAGCCATCCACTCCGAGACAACCTACAGAAGGCACCACACCGTGCAGCCACCCACACTGGGATGGCCTGGAGATAGAGATAGAAAGAAGAACGCCGCAGGTGGACACATTGAGGGAAAATATGTATTGTGGTATATAAGTAAAGATTATGTATTTATGACATACATTGAGGTTTCATCTATATATAAAAAACAACAACTCACCGAGCCACGCATATCTCTTTCCGGCTCATGCTCGGTATCACTTGCAGTGAACATTAACGCTTACTCACCGCTTAGTAACTCCTTTAGCGGTCCGTTGGCATGCTATGAAATAACCAATTCTCTAATGCCGCTATACTTGCACTAGTGTGAACTCCTCTCAAAGATGTTGCAAATTCACATTATCTCCATCCATCTATACCTGACCATGGGCAACCCGGCTTGGACGTCCCGAGCCGACTCGGCCCAAAAATCCCGGCCCATGCAGGGCCTGAGTGTGCCATCGGGCCGGGCTCGGGCCTAGAAATCGAGCTCGATGGGCAAATCGAGCCAGGCTCGGGCTTGCGAAAAACAAGATTTTATCCGTAGTCGTGCCAGGCCGACCGGGCTGTGTCGGGAATTTTTGGGCTTGGGCTAGTCTCAGGACTGATTTAGCTGGCCCGACGGTCGGGCCTGGCCGAGCTCAGGCCCGGGTTTTCAGCACCGGTCTTTTTTGGCTTGTCCCTGCTCGAGATATGCACAGGTATATGTCTGTCTCATGCGCCTAGCTAATGGTTCAAAGCCATGATGCGGCTTGCCAGGACCAACCCACACCGAAGACGCCACAATGTGCAGCCAGCTGATACGTCCAAAACGTATCTATAATTTCTGCTTGCTCCATGCCTCTTTTGTGTGATATTGCTATGATATTTATGCACTTCCATACACTTTTGATCATATTTGGACTAACCTATTAACTCAGTGCACCACAGTGCCAGTTCCTGTTTTCTGCTGTTTTTCTATTTCAGGTTTCCCCCATATTAAAAGTGCCCTAAAAATTCCGGGAGAAATACAGGAAAAATCAGCGTATCGGGAGCTTCAAGAAAAACCAAAGCAGGGCCAGAGGGGAGCCTGGGGTGGCCCAGGCGGCCACCCGGTGCGGCCCCACCCCTGGCCGCGCCAGGGGGGCGCCTGGGGCCCCACCTCCGCCTCTGGTGACCCCCTTTGGCATATATATTGCTCGCGTCCCGAAACCCTCGAGGACGGAACCCCTTTTTACGATCTCGCCTCTGTTCCGCCGCCGCCGCGCTTCCAAGATCGGGGGTACCAGGAGAACTCTTCCCGGCACCCTGCCGGAGGGGAGAACCACCACCGGGAGCTTCTCCACCACCATGGACGCTTCCCGGATGAGTTGTGAGTAGTCCCCCTTGGACCATGGGTCCATGACCAGTAGCTATGTGATGTTCTCCTCCCCTCTTTGTTCTTCATGGATTAGACCTCGTGAGCTGCCCTACATGATCGAGGCACATATGTAATCTTTATGCTGTTGCTCTACTGAGTTTGCTGGAATCCGATGGATTATGAGATTATGTTCAGATTGTGTGTGAGTAATATATTTGATTCACCTCTTTTATATTTATGTTCTTGAGTAATTCTTGCATGTTCTCCGTTGCTGTTTATTGCTTTGGCCGAGTAGTAGGTAGTAAATCCAAGAGGGAACGTTATGCTTGATTGTGGGTTCATGCCCCTCGATGACTAGTTTGAGTGACAGAAACATGAGTCTAGGGGATGTGTTGTTGCCACAAGGGGGAAAACAACGGTGCTTGTACTTGCGGGTGCAAGGATTGTTTACTTTACGCAAAGTTCTTTTAATGCAGTTGTCTGTTGCTTTGAGTTTACACTATGGGTGGGACTCACAACTTAATACCAGCGAGATGTTCTGGATAGATATCTCAAGGTGGATGATTAGTAGTAGATGCAGATGGATTTCGGTCTACTTGCCTTGGCGTACCGCCCATGCTTTTGAGCCTCTACCTTTCTTTACAACATAGTTAGCATTGGTTTGCGCACATAATCCTATCAATTGCCCAGCTGTAATTTGTTTACCTCGCTTAGCTGTTTTATCGTCTTTTGGGAGAGAGACATCACTAGTGAACATCATGGGACCCCGGTCCATATTACCATCACTGATCACACCCGCTATTTACTTCCTGTTCTTATTTCCTAGTTGCAGTCATACCTATCACTATTACCTCTTGCGTTTGATCCTTTGTAAACAGCAAGGCCGGAGGGATTGACAACCTCTCTGTACTCGTTGGGAGCAAAGTTATTTGTATCTGTGTGCAGGTCCTGTCAACTGCTAAGTTGGCGCCGTTAGCGTTGACACCTACTTGTTGGCCCTCGGAGTCTCACGGGATTCGATCCTTGGTATCTTGCCAAGGGAAACTTGCCGTTACGCTACATCTCAAACCTTCCACTTGGGGTAACCAACGAGGGGCGAGAAGCCATCAAGCAAAGTTTCTGGCGCCGTTGCTGGGGACTCCACTCTTCAAGATAGGGGAGTTGCACGCTATCTTTTATCTTTGCTTTTTAGTCTTGTTAGTTTACCTTTCAGTTTTTGCTTTAGTGTCCCTTTATCAAAAATCACAAAAATAGTTATCTTGCTTGCTGCTGCTATGGGTTCCACCGAGAACACCAAGTTGTGTGACTTCACTAGTCATAACAACGATGACTTTATCTGCACGCCTATTACTCCACCTGCCACTTCAGCACCTTCTTATGAAATTAAACCTGCTTTGCTGAACCTAGTTATGAAAGATCAATTCTCCGGTGCTGGAGATGATGCTGCTTTGCACTTAAATAATTTTGTTGAGCTTTGTGATATGCAAAAGTACCAAGAAATAGATGGTGATATTGTTAAGCTTAAGCTTTTTCCTTTCTCCTTGAGAGGAGGAGCTAAAATCTGGTTTCAATCCTTGCCTAGGAATAGCATAGATTCTTGGGACAAGTGCAAGGATGCCTTTATTGGGAAGTACTATCCCCCTGCTAAAATTATCCAACTAATGAGTAACATAATGAATTTTAAACAATTGGATAATGAACACGTTGCCCAAGCTTGGGAACGCATGAAATCTCTTGTCAAGAAGTGCCCTACTCATGGTTTGACTACTTGGATGGTTATCCAAACTTTTTATGAAGGCTTGAACTTTACCTCGCGGAACTTGTTGGATTCGGCCGCGGGAGGAACCTTTATGTCAACTACACTTGGTGCTGCCACGAGGCTTCTCGATGAGATGATGACCAACTATTCCCAATGGCACACCGAACGCGCTCCAACGGGTAGGAAGGTAAACTCTGTCGAGGAGATTTCCTCCCTAAATGAAAAAGTTGACTTGATCATGTCTCTACTTTCCAAGCAATCTCCTATTGATCCTCATGATGTTCCTTTAAATTCTTTGATTGCTCAAGATCAAGTAGATGTGAACTTTATCTCTAGAAACAATTTCAATAACAATGCTTATAGGAGTAGTTTTGGTAGCAACCCTAGACCGTTCCCCTCTAATTCCTATGGGAACAGCAATGCTTATCCTAACACCAAGAACTCCACTTTTGAACTAGAGATTATGCTTAAAGACTTTATCACTACCCAAAAAGCCTTCAATAAGAGTGTAGAAGAAAAACTAGCCAAACTAGATAATCTCTCTTCGAAGGTAGACAATTTAGCCCATGAGGTAGAGTTTCTTAAAATTAGAACTTCTCCTCTTGAGGAGAGGAAGACCACTCATATGAATGCTATTCAAGTGCAAATTAATGAAAACATTAGGATGATGGCTAAACTTAAAGAGAGATGGGCTAGAGAAAAGGAGGAAGAAGATAGAATTAAGAGCCTTCCTACCCACCACACTGTTGCTACTATCCAAGTTGTTGAGGATATCCAAACTCTTAGCACCCAATGCACTCCTGGTCCCATTGGACCTATTAATGGTGATGCTATGACCTCAACCGTAGAAGAAACTCCTATGACCATAGAAGCTACCAAACAAGCGAGCCTAAAGGACACCACTACCACTTTACTTGATAGTAGTGACCTTGATTTTGATAATTGCACCCTTTCTGAAGTTATTGATTTTCTTCACAAAATGTCTAGAGATCCCCACACTAGCACACTTAATCTTGCCTTCACGGAGCATATCACTAATGCTCTTATCAAAGCTAGGGAGGAGAAGCTTAGGGTAGAAGCCTCCATACCTAGAAAGCTAGAAGATGCTTGGGATCCTATGATTAAAATTAAGTTGAATAACTTCTCTTGCTATGCTTTATGTGATGTTGGAGCTAGTACCTCCGTTATGCCCAAAAGAATATATGATATGTTCAAATTGAAATCTGTTGATCCTTGTTCTTTTGGTGTTCATCTTGTTGATTCTTCCGTAAAGAAACCTTTGGGGAAGATCGACGATGTTCTTATCGTTGTCAATGACAATTATGTTCCCGTTGATTTTACTATTATGGATATTGAATGTGAACCTTCATGTCCAATTATTTTGGGACGTCCTTTTCTTCGCACCGTTGGTGCTATCATTGACATGAAAGAGGGGAATATAAAATTCCAATTCCCTCTCAAGAAAGGAATGGAACACTTCCCTAGAAAGAAGATTAAGTTGCCTTTTGAGTCCGTTACACGGGCTAGCTATTCTTTTACTCTTGATAAAACTTGATCTTCTTCTTTTTGCATCATGCCTAGCTTAAAGGCATAAAAGAAAGCGCTTTTGGGAGGCAGCCCACAACGAATAAAGTTTTATTTTGCTTTTGTTATGTCTTGATGTTTGTTACTACAGTAGCATCATCATTGTATCTTTTCTTTTCAGCTTTGTGCCAAGTTTAGCCTCCGATTGCAAGAAAGTTCAAAAGTTGTGACGTGCAGTCCACAAAACAGATTCTGTCCTTGGACAGAAAAATTCGTATAAAATCACCAGATCATCTTTTTGATCTGAATTTTTTTGACAACGTGCTCTATACAATTGGCTTTCGGGCGTCTGTTCTGAGTTTTTTGATTTGAGTTGCAGAAGTGCCCCGAAAAAATTATTTACTACCTGCTGGTCTGTTTTTCACAGATTCTGTCCTGTTTTGCCTTTTCTTCGTTTTGCAAACCTTGAGCTTGCTTTTTCTTTGCAAAAACCTTTTGGCGATCTTGAGAAACAGTATATCTTCAAGATTATCTTTATTCCCAGCAAAGAAAAATTATTTTATTATGGGTACTAACCTCGCTAATCAGATTATGATGAGTTATGTATGAAGGGAGTTTTCAAGTGTGCGAGGGAAGATGATAAAAAGATTCAGGAGGGTCAAACGCTCAAGCTTGGGGATGCCCCCGTGCACCCCCAAGAAATATTCAAGAAGACTCAAGCGTCTAAGCTTGGGGATGCCCCCGTGCATCTCCTTCTCCATCAACAATTATCAGTTCGTCTTTCGTTCCACTATATTTTAATCACTTCATGCGTTATGTGCTATGCTTGGAGTGTCTTGCTTTTAGTTTCCTTTTTAGTTTTCTTTAGCTTTGCTTGCTGTTCATAACGAGTTAGAACCCAGATTTCTTTGTGTGGGAGAGAAACACATCCCACTTCAACCTAGAACACAACATAGGATTTTCATGCTTATCTTTGCTGTGTGTGTTCTTTGTCTTTCCATAGCTACTGTCATGTTTAGCTCTTAGTTTTCATGCTTTTCTTTTTAAAGAGCTTTTGTTTAGTTGGTTGTTGAACTCTCTTGAGTTTTCACGTTTATCTTGTTAAGAGAGTTTGTCTGTTGCACTGAGTTGTGTGTCTTAACTTAAAGTAGGTAATTGAGGTTGCTATTTAATTTTAGTAGTAACTTGCAATAGTTTTGAGGTATTGCCATGAGTAATGTCTGAACTTTTGGTGTCAAGAGCTTTAGCCTATTAGTGATAGATGTCGTATTTTGGGCAATCCGTGTTTATTTTCGAAAACCTACAAAATAGTTGAGAACTTTAGCTACTAAATGGATCACTAATCTTTGGAGGGATCGAATATTAGAGTACACTCACGTACCATGAGCCGAGGATGCGCAAGGATAACCAAATCCCCATACACTCCTCCTCGGGGTACTTGTCTCTTTGAGAACCTCCTAATTAGATTGAGAGTTACCGATAATAAGTGCATGAGTTCTTCGGACTAATGTGAGTATTCGAAAGTTGACACTTCCATCTAGCCATATTTTTCTAGCCTCTTCGGTACCGTGCATTGCCCTTTCTTACCTCGAGAGTTGGCGCATACTTCGCCGGTGCATCCAAATCCTTGGCACGATACGCTCTGTCATCATAAGCCTCATTATATCCTTCCTCAAAACAGCCACCATACCTACCTATCAAGGCATTTCCATAGCCTTTCCGAGATACATTGCCATGCAACATCCATCTTCTCATGACTTGATCTTCATGTCATACATGCTTTTTGCTTGATCGATGAGCCGCATGCTAGTTGGGCCTTGCCCTAATCATTGCTACATGACGCGCTAGTATCATTGCATATCCTGCTACACCGGCAAAGGCATACATTTGCATACATCATGATAGTTTCATTTTCTTTATGTTGAGTACTTTTCGTAAAGTGTGAAAGATCTTCTATACTTCTTGTAATATATAGAGTGTTGCCCCTAAAGTGAGGAAAAGATCCCAAAGAGGACAAATCAAAAGATCCCAAAGAGGACAAAATCAAAAGATCCCAAAGAGGACAAATGAGAGATAAATAGAAAGAGCCATTGAGGCCACAAAAAAATAAAAAAAAAATAGAAAAAAGAGAAAAAGAAATAAAAAGAGAGAAGGGGGCACACTACTATTTCTTTTGAGAGATCCACACTCGTACTCCATCTTATACCTTGTACTCCATAGAGATTATCATTCATGCATATAGCTATGTGGGGACCTTTACACTATAGAACTTGGCTTGTATATTCCAATGATGAGCCTCCTCAAAAGAGCTCTAGGTCTTCTTGAACAAGCAAGTTGGATGCACCCCCACTAGTTCCATTGGGGAGCTTACCTTAGCTCATATGTGCATCCGTTGCATGGCAATCCCTACTCCTCACATCATATCTATCATTTGGCTTTCTCTCGCCGATGATTGTCCTCATTGATGTGAAACTTTCACACCTTTTTTTTTGTCTTCCCCCTCTATCATTTTTCTCTCTTTGCCATCCTAAGTGTCGACTTTCTTGCTTACGCTCATCCATTGCATGAGTGCTCAAAATATCGAAAGGGAGTGGATCATTTTGACTTGTACCTGGCTGACGGTCTGGGGATGAGTCAAGATAAGATTCCAAAGAAGACCAAGTGTGAAACTTTAGTAGATTAAGTTCTCAACAATACAAAAACTATGTTTTACTCTCTCATATATCCCTATCCCCTTTCTTGCACGCAAACACCATTTGGAGACATTCGAGTCACGGACAGCGAGAGCTCTTGCACCTTTATGTTCTTATGTTACTTGTTACAATGCTAATATAGACTCTTGCTTGTTATGACTTGAATTGGATTACGTGCCTTGATTGCTTTACTTAAAAGTTCTTATATGGTTGATAGCATGTCACCACAGAAATTATGCTTGTTATCATTTACCTACTCGAGGACGAGCAGGAATTAAGCTTGGGGATGTTGATACGTCCAAAACGTATCTATAATTTCTGCTTGCTCCATGCCTCTTTTGTGTGATATTGCTATGATATTTATGCACTTCCATACACTTTTGATCATATTTGGACTAACCTATTAACTCAGTGCACCACAGTGCCAGTTCCTGTTTTCTGCTGTTTTTCTATTTCAGGTTTCCCCCATATTAAAAGTGCCATAAAAATTCCAGAAAAAATACAGGAAAAATCAGCGTATCGGGAGCTTCAAGAAAAACCAAAGCAGGGCCAGAGGGGAGCCTGGGGTGGCCCAGGCGGCCACCCGGCGCGGCCCCACCCCTGGCCGCGCCAGGGGGGCGCCTGGGGCCCCACCTCCGCCTCTGGTGACCCCCTTTGGCATATATATTGCTCGCGTCCCGAAACCCTCGAGGACGGAACCCCTTTTTACGATCTCGCCTCTGTGCCGCCGCCGCCGCGCTTCCAAGATCGGGAGCACCAGGAGAACTCTTCCCGGCACCCTGCCGGAGGGGAGAACCACCACCGGGAGCTTCTCCACCACCATGGACGCTTCCCGGATGAGTTGTGAGTAGTCCCCCTTGGACCATGGGTCCATGACCAGTAGCTATGTGATGTTCTCCTCCCCTCTTTGTTCTTCATGGATTAGACCTCGTGAGCTGCCCTACATGATCGAGGCACATATGTAATCTTTATGCTGTTGCTCTGCTGAGTTTGCTGGGATCCGATGGATTATGAGATTATGTTCAGATTGTGTGTGAGTAATATATTTGATTCACCTCTTTTATATTTATGTTCTTGAGTAATTCTTGCATGTTCCCCGTTGCTGTTTATTGCTTTGGCCGAGTAGTAGGTAGTAACTCCAAGAGGGAACGTTATGCTTGATTGTGGGTTAATGCCCCTCGATGACTAGTTTGAGTGACAGAAATATGAGTCTAGGGGATGTGCTATTGCCACAAGGGGGAAAACAACGGTGCTTGTACTTGCGGGTGCAAGGATTGTTTACTTTACGCAAAGTTCTTTTAATGCAGTTGTCTGTTGCTTTGAGTTTACACTATGGGTGTGACTCGCAACTTAATACCAGCGAGATGTTCTGGATAGATATCTCAAGGTCGATGATTAGTAGTAGATGCAGATGGATTTCGGTCTACTTGCCTTGGCGTACCGCCCATGCTTTTGAGCCTCTACCTATCTTTACAGCATAGTTAGCATTGGTTTGCGCACATAATCCTGTCAATTGCCCAGGTGTAATTTGTTTACCTCGCTTAGCTGTTTTATCGTCTTTTGGGAGAGAGACATCACTAGTGAACATCATGGGACCCCGGTCCATATTACCATCACTGATCACACCCGCTATTTACTTTCTGTTCTTATTTCCTAGTTGCAGTCATACCTATCACTATTACCTCTTGCGTTTGATCCTTTGTAAACAGCAAGGCCGGAGGGATTGACAACCTCTCTGTACTCGTTGGGAGCAAAGTTATTTGTATCTGTGTGCAGGTCCTGTCAACTGCTAAGTTGGCGCCGTTAGCGTTGACACCAACTTGTTGGCCCTCGGAGTCTCACGGGATTCGATCCTTGGTATCTTGCCAAGGGAAACTTGCCGTTACGCTACATCTCAAACCTTCCACTTGGGGTAACCAACGAGGGGCGAGAAGCCATCACCAGCCACATTAGGATAATGTACAGAAGGCGCCATACCATGCAGCTACCCACGTTGGAACCATGTACATAAGGTGTCACACCGTGCAACCACCCACACCGAGACAACCTACAAAAGGTGTCAAACCATGCAGCCACCCATGGTGGGACAACCTATAGAAGGTGCCACACCGTGCATCCACCCACACTGGGACGACCTACAGAAGGTGTCACATCATGCAACCACCCACAATGGGATGGCCTAGAGATAGAGATCGATGGATAAATGCTCACAGACGTATATATGAATGGCATATATATATTATGGTATAAGTGGAGATTATGAATTTATGGCAGATATTGTGGTCCCGTCTATATTGAACAAACAACTCACTAAGTCACACATGCATGTTTTCACCTCATGTTTACCGACACTTGCAGTGAATGGTAACGTTCACCCACCGCTTAACGCCTTTAGCCATCCGTTGGCATGCTAGGAAATAACCAGTTGTCCAATGCCGCTATACTTGCACTAACCAGTTGTCCGATGTCAATATAGAAGGCGCCACACCATGGAACCACCCACATCGGGACAACCTACGGAAGGTGTCACATCGTGCAGCCACCCGCACTAGGACAACCTACAGAAGGCACCACACCGGGATGGCCTGTAGATAGAGATAGAAAGAAAAACGCTCGCATGTGGACACATCAAGGGTGAATATGTATTCTTATATAGAAGTGGAGATTCTGAATTTATGATATACATTGTGGATCCATCTATATTGAACAAACAACTCACTATGCCACATATATCTCTTTCTAGCTCATGCTCGGTGTCACTTGAAGTGAACGGTAACGTTCACTCACTTCTTAATAACACATTTAGTTCCCTTGGTATGCTAATAAATAACCAGTTGTCATACATAAGTCACCACACCGTGCAACCAGCCACGTCGAGACAACCTAGAGAAGGCGTCACACCGTGCAGCTACCCACACCGGGACAATCTACGGAAGGGTCGCACCATGCAGACACCTCGTTGGGACAACGTATAGAAGGCGCCACACATGGCAGCCACCCGCGTTGGGACAATGTGCACAAGTCGCCACACCGTGCAGCCACCCGTGTTGGGACAATGTGCATAAGTCGCCACATCGTGTAGCCACCCGCGATGGAACAACGTACATAAGGCGCCACACCATGCAACCACCCACACTAGGACAACCTACTGAAGGTGTCACACCGTGCAACCACCCGTGCTGGGACAATGTACAGAAGGCGCCACACCGTGCAACCACCTGCACTTGCACAACCTACAAAAGGTGCCACATCGTGCAGCCACCTGCACGGGGACAACCTACAGAAGGCGCCATACCGTGCAACCACCTAGACCAGGATGGCCTGGAGATAGAAATAGAAAGAGAAACGCTCGCATGTGGACACATCAAGGGTGAATAACTATTCTTATATATAAGTGGATATTTTGAATTTATGATATACATTGTGGATCCATCTATATTGAACAAACAACTCACTAGGCCACATATATCTCTTTCCAGCTCATGCTCGATGTCACCTGGAGTGAACGGTAACGTCGCTCACTTCTTAATAACATATTTAGTTCCCTTGGTATGGTAAGAAATAACCAGTTGGCATATAGAAGGCACCACACCGTGCATCCAACCACGTTGAGAACACCTAGAGAAGGTGTCACACCGTGCAGCCACCCACACCGGGACAATCTACGGAAGGGTCACACCGTGCAACCACCCCCGGTGGGACAACATACAGAAGGTGCCACACCGTGCAGCCACCCGCACCAGGACAAGGTGCAGAAGTCGTCACACCCTGCAACCCCCCGCATTGGGACAACGTACATAAAGCGCCACGCCATGCAGCCGCCCGCACTGGGACAACCTACAGAAGGTGTCACACCGTGCAGCCACCCGCATTGGGACAACGTACAGAAAGCACCACAATGTGCAGCCACCCGCACTGGGATAACCTACAGAAGGCGTCACACGGTGCAGCCACCCGCACTG
>LR738713.1:701998546-702018475 GCA_902687465.1 Secale cereale
CTCCGTCCTCTCTGCCCGCTGTCCCAGCCACCTCTCCCCTCCGCTCGAGCGGTGGTGGCCAGTGGCGACGTCCCGCGAGGTTTGCGCCCCCCTTCTCTCCGTTCTGTTCCCGTTCTTGCTGCCGGTAGGATCGTGCTGTTATCTGCTTCCCTTTCCCGGCGATTCGGGCGCGGCGTTTCCGTTGCGTGGGTGGATCGACGGGGGTGCCCGGGCGGGCGGGCGGCGCTTCTTGTTTCTTGTCGCCCCGGGTGGCGGATTCAGCGCCGGATTTTGCGAGGTTTTTATCTCGGGGGAGCGGGGGTGGTGGCTGCGGTCACGGGCGGGTCGGTAGGCTCAGGTGCTTCCATCCCTGGATTGTCCGGCGGCCTAGTTTTAGTAGCGATTAAGGCCGCCCGAAATGCCGACTCCCATGCTCGCGTGCCCAATTCTGGCCTGGCGGGTCGGGGAATGGTGCCCCATCGTGGCCGAGGAGAATCTCCTGCATCCGGCGGCTGCTTCTTCCTGGGCCTCGGATGAAATCCATGGAGGTGGCAGTGCTTTTTATGGGGGGCGGAATGATTAGAGTCATCGGCGTACATATCTACTACTCATGTCTCTCCTGCGTTTTTCTTACTGTGCTACCACAAAGCATATCCTCGTGCCGTGGTGCCTGTTTTAGATATTTATTTCCCTGGAGAATCTTCCACTCGAGTCCAATTATTGCAGTGCAGGAGTTGAATCCTTTTGATTCCAGATGCGCGTTCCAATCCAAGGGATGGGTGAACAAGTTCTTGATTCGTGCGTGTGTGTTTAACTGTTTATGCAGGTAGGGGGAGGGAGCGAGCGATGGATGGCATGCTGGAATCCAACAGGGAGGCGGTGCAGAGCTGCCACAAGGTGCTGGACCTCCTCTCCAACCCGCATGGCCAGCTCGTTCCCCACAAGGACCTCGTGGAGGCCACGGGCGCCGCTGTCGCCAAGTTCGGCTCCCTAGCTTCCAAGATCAGCAGCGGCAATGCCCGACAGGGCCATGCTAGGTTCAGACAACGGATCAAGAAGCCCATGCCTCTCTTTGACAGCAACCTCTTCCGGGACAGCCCTGCATCGGCCGTGGCTGCCGATGCTGCTGCGGCGCCTAAGACATCCAATCCTGGCCCGAGCACCAGTCTCCAGCTGTTTCCGAGGTACCAGCAGATGGAGGCCTCCTCTTCCAAGGACCCTGTCAGGATCCCACCAGCCCACTTCCCCCAGACCCAGAGGATGGTTGTGGAGAACCCGTCGGTCGGTTCCAACGGGCCGGCTCGCGGGCCGCCGCTCCAGCTCGTCCAGCCGGTGTCTGTTGCCCCGCCCGCGGGGACGCCGACGCCGGCATTGCCGGCGGCGCATCTCCATTTCATCCAGCAGCAGCAGAGCTACCAGAGGTTTCAGCTCATGCATCAGATGAAGCTGCAGAGCGAGATGATGAAGAGGGGCGGCCATGGTGATCAGGGTGGCAGCACTGGTGCTGGCAAAGGTGTCAACCTCAAGTTTGACGGCTCTAACTGTACGGGCTCATCCTCCCGTTCGTTCCTGACATCTCTGAGCATGGAGGGGAGCATGGCGAGCATGGACGGCAGCCGCTCCAGCCGTCCCTTCCAGCTAGTTAGTGGCTCGCAGACGTCGAGCACCCCGGAGTTGGGCCTCATGCAGCAGAGGAGGAGGTGTGCCGGCAAGGAGGATGGGAGTGGACGCTGTGCCACTGGGAGCAGGTGTCACTGTGCAAAGAAAAGGTTGGAATTCATTGTGATAACTTGATATATCTGACCACTGGTATTATGGTATTTTTTTTATGTTTTCTAAATAAACCATTCTCTGTATGCAAATGCAGGAAGCTAAGGATAAGGAGGTCTATCAAAGTCCCTGCAATCAGCAATAAGGTCGCCGACATCCCGGCTGACGAGTTCTCGTGGCGGAAGTATGGCCAGAAGCCAATAAAGGGATCCCCGCATCCTAGGTATAGCAAAAATACTTGAATCCTTTTTATCCCTTTATATACATTTGTCCGCCTATATAGTTGTATTGCACATGATGTTTGCACTTGCTCTTTGCTGGCTTTGTATTTTGTTATGTTAACAAACAAGTAGTAACAGTTGGTTTAATTTTGTTTTGTTCAGAGTTATAGCTTCTCTTTTCTTTTATCGGCAAAACTAAGTATATACCTATATATATCACTGGATGCATCATCTTCCAAAAGGTACTCATCCACATGATTTACAATAATTTTAAAAGTTTATAGTCCTGAATTAATGGGCTGACAATTCTAACTTCTAAGGCTAGATTTTATGGCCCAGTTGTTTAGGTAGTAATAGATACCGCTTATAGCAACGTGAGGTTCAGATATCCTTTCCAAAAGGGTTGCTTCTGTTTTCAATCAAGTCAGTGTAGTTTCATTCTCAAGTTTGCTATAAGCATACATGCAGTTAAAAGGAAACTTGTTCTAATTCTGGTAGTGTGCCAATCGCAATCCAAGAAAGGTTACAGCTGACATCCTCTTCCCAGCACACACTTCACCTGCTTTGTTCTTTCTTCAACCAGGCAACTTAAGAATGTACGTGTGTGCATCATTGTCTTGCAGGGGTTACTACAAGTGTAGCAGCGTGAGGGGCTGCCCAGCGAGGAAGCATGTCGAGAGGTGCGTCGACGACCCCGCGATGTTGATCGTTACCTACGAAGGCGATCACAACCACAACCGGGCTGCGGCACCCCAGCCAGCCTGACCGCTTTCGGGCTTCCATCGTCGTCGCAGACCGCTTTCGATAGCCTCCGTTTTCTAGAGAAAGAGATGAAAAAAGAAGAAGAAGAAGAAGAAGAAGAGACTAGTCTGTACATACTCTTCTGTTCCTAACTGCTGAGGAGGGGGTGGGGGAGGATGATGATTCAGCTCTTTCAGGAGAATCCATGGCGAATAGATGGCCGATTTAGTGGTGTTTCTCATCAATCAAACTCATTTTGTAGACTTTTCCCTTTTTGTTGTTGTTGCCCCTGTTGTCTCTGTGTCTGTTGGTCCTTAGGACTGTCCTGTGCTGTGTTGTGCAGTGTAAGATTGAGCTGCAGTTATATGTCGGGGGTTGGTGTTACTGTGACCGTGCAAGGGGGTTGGAGAAGGCAGGCAGCTGGCAGTGCCTGTTAAAGGTGCGACACCTAGGAACAAATGTACCCCTCATCTTTCGGTCAATTGGATGGATTGGTGGATCACCTGATGATACCTTTGACATGGGTTCCTGTTTGGCACAAGTCATGTTTCCGTGGTGTCATTGCAGGTCTTTTGTTCTGAAGCATCTCATGTGTATCCCTTGTTGTTTTCTTGCATCTTGTTTGGTACTAACAGTGCGAGGAACCCTGGTATGTTTTCTCCATTTGTGTAAATACATACATTCAATGCACTACTGCACAAGGTTATACTCCCTCCGTTCCCAAATATTTGTCTTTCTAGACATTTCAAATGGACCGCAACATATGGATGTATGTAGACATATTTTAGAGTGTAGATTCATTCATTTTGCTTCGTATGTAGTCGTTTCTTGAAATATTTAGAAAGACAAATATTTGGGAACGGAGGGAGTATAATATAAGGGGGCGTCTATTTATCAGGTACTCCCTCAGGGAAGGAATATACGAGCGTTTAGATCACTACTTCAGCATGTTTCATCAGTCAGTTTCATCAAAGGTCACTTAGAAATAGATCGGGCACTATACATCTTCAACCTTTAACATCTTTTTCCTCATGCAGCCGCCGGCCAACCCAGGCCTAACCACGCTCCTCGCGGCCGGCGGCTATGCCTCGTCGCCCCAAACCCCTCCCCCTGCCATGTTGGCCACCACCTCGGCTATCCCTCTAAGCCCTGCCGCACGAGTGAACAACTCTGGGGATCCTCTGCACCCCCACCCCTAAGATAAATAATGAAGTTGTGGCTTCCCCCAAGATAGGTAATGAGGTTATGGCTTCCTCCTGACACAAATAGTGAGGTTGGTTCTTCTCTGGCAAGGTCTGGCCTCTACTTCTCTCACGCTCGAGAAGAAAGAAGAAAGAAGAAAAAAAGTGACTGATGCAAAAAAGAAAATTCAGGTACCTGAGAAATAGCAAAGCCGATAATATAGTCACCATCATCAACAACAACAAGCCGTTTAGTCTCAAATAAGTTGGGGCAGGCTAGAGTTGAAACTCATCAAATACCAAAACCAAGTCAGGGTTCTGTAACACGTGGATAGCTAACGTCACACACCCTTGTCCATGGCTAAATCTTTGGTAATATTTCAATTCTTCATATCTCTCTTTATGGACTTCTCCATGTCAAATTTGGTCTACCCCGACCTTTCTTCACAATATCAGCACACCTTAACCGTCCTCTATGCACTGACGCTTCTAGAGGCATGCATTGAATATGTCCAAACCATCTCCGACAATGTTGGTCAAGCTTCTCTTCAATCGGCACCACACATATTATGTAATCAAGCAATAATCCTACGCCTACGAAGGGGTTACGAAAACTTTACGTAACTTTCCCTCACTAATCCCCCCCCCCCTCGATTTCAGTGGGGTGGGCCCCTCCTTCCCCCATAAACCCAATCACAATCTGCCAATTGGTTAACCGTGTCAAACTTACAAAACCCCCATCATGGGTTTCATCATTGCTCATAATCAAGTTAACTGTTTTGCAAAGAAAGTTAACTTAACAAATTTCTTCTAGGAAAATTAACGTCAGATCAACTACAAAAATATGCGTGAACAAGCGGGCTCTGGCAAGAGAGTTTTCTTTTTCTTTTTTTGAGGCTGGCTCTGCGCATGAGTGCTCCCAGATTTGGAGGAGAGCAAACACGCGAGAGCTATGTCCCGCATTAAGCGAGACGGTAGCAGCTCTCGCACAAGATCTTTTTTTCTCCGGTAGCAACTGGGCCGGCCCACTTAACAAAAGAAAAGATGATAAAAAAGCGAGTGAAACAGGGTTCAAACCCTGGTCTTATGGATAGGAGCTAGCGACGCTAGCCACAACCACTGGGTCTGGTGGATAGGAGCTAGCGACACTAGCCACAACCACTGGGTCTGGTTCGTGATGAACTGTAGGGTGTGACATCCTTTTAGGTAAGAGAGCCGATTTTCTCCATAGTTTTTCTATTTATTCGTTTTTTTCTTTTTCTTCTCTGACTTTTTATTCGTTTTCCATTCTTCTTGCATTTGTTCCCCAGTTTTTATTTTTTTATTTGGTTTATTTTGTTTTCGTTTCTGGTTATTTTTTGTTTTTCTTTGTTTCTTTTGGTTTTAATTTTACATTTTTTGTATACGTCAACAATATTTTTCTAATACATGTTTACAATTTTCCAATTCAAACTTAACATTTTTTCTAATATATAGTCAACATTGTTTCTATACACATTTTAAAAACAATTTTCAAATGTTTGATTAACATTTTTAACATACAAGAATTACATTTTTTATACATGGTCAGCATTTTTTCTATACATTGTTTAAATGATTTATTAACAGTTTTCGGATAAAAATCATCATTTTTTGAATACATGGTCAACATTTTCTGTACACAATTAACATTTTCCAAATGATTGATCAACTTTTTTAAATACTTGTTCAATATTTTTTCAATTGCTTGATTAACAATTTTATATACATGACTCAAACATTTCATAATTTATTTAATACACAGTCAACATATTTTTACACACAATTAATATTGCCCAAATGCTTGATTGACATTTTCCAATAGTTATTCTGCATTTGTTTTCAATTTTCACATTTTTATATAGATTATCAATTTTTTTAATACATGATCAACAATGTTTCTATACACATTCAACATTTTCTGAATGCTTGACTAACATTGTTGAAATACTAGATCGATATTTTTTTGTATGCTTGATTAATATGTTTCCAAATAGTTTTCCAACATTTTCAAAATACTTGTTCAACATTTTACGCATGCTTAATTAACATTTTGAAACACTTGTTCAACATTTTCCAAATGAACATAAAAAGAGGTTGTGGCCTCCCACGCGCGTGGACTGGCCCATCTCGCCCGCCCCCCCTTCAGCGAGATATAGGGGCGGCTTAGCAAACACACATGTTTGCGCTCCTTCAGGCGCATAGTGGTCTGTCCCATTTCGGTCGTTTAATTCAGTTTTGTGCGTTTCATGCGTGCAACAGAAGGTTGGAGCTATTATTTTCAAAAAAATCTACTCCCTCCGTCTCATACTATAAGAATTTTTTTGACATTACACTAGTGTCAAAAACGTTCTTTTATTATGGGACGGAGGGAGTAGAAAACTTGGGCATAATTTTTTAAAAAGTTTTATAATTTCTAAAAATGATTTCAATTTTTAAAAATATGCCTAATTGGGAAAGCGGTCGAAACTTCTGAATTTTTTTGCGACTTTGTTAAAAGATTCTAATGTCAAACATTGTTCATTAACTAAAAATAATCCTAAATCTTAAAAAGATGTTCACAGAATAAAAAAGATTGTATGAATTTAACTTTTTTCACAAATTTCTATAAATATTAGAACTTCACAAAAGTGATTTTTATTTTAAAACCCAAAGGTTCCGAATTTTAAAATGAAAAATTAAAATCCCCAAAAACTGATAAAAAAGAGAAAAAACAGTTGGGGCATGGTGAACCTTTCCCACTTCGGTAAAAAAACACCTAAAGAAACAGAAATCGTATAGCTTGTGAAGTGCTCAGGGGAATTTGTTTGCTACGCAACATCGAGAATAAAATAGGAAAGCGGGGGAGCAACTAATTAAGGGCTCCCGCAGAGGTCACTTTTTAAGCCCTGGGAGCACGCCAAGTGGTGCGCCCATACGCAGCCACGTGTTGCGTGTTTGGCGAACCCTTGGGATTTCATTTTTGTGCATTCATTTTTTTTGGGTTTTTTGGTTTTTTGGTTCTTGCTTGGTTTTCCCTAGGTTTTGGCGGCATTATTTTGAAAGCTGTGTTTTTTCGTGGGAAGCAGAGTTGTACTTTCTGAAAAGGAAAAAACATAACCTGTACTTACACGAGAAGCATAGTTATACTTCTCGAAAAGGGAAAAATATAGTTCCGCTCTCACGAGAAGTACATGCAGTGCTTCAACGAAAAACCACAATTGTGCTTTCTGAAGAGGAAAAAGCACGGATGCACTTCCTCCAAAAAGGCAAAAGCACAGCTTGTGCTTCCACGAGAAGCACACCCGTGCTTCCTGAAAATGGAAAAGAATAGTCTGTGCTCGCGAGACGCATAATTGTGCTTCCGGGTTTAATATTTTTTCTTATGTTTTTTGATATTTTTTCTAGATTTTTCTGGGGTTTTCATGAAAAAAGTTTTTCAAAACCTATTAATATAGGATCTAGTTTTAAGCATCTCGGCATGAAAAATCCCTTGATGATAACAATTCATGATTTTGACGCACGATTCAAGAGATAAACCATTTTGAAGAAATGGATCTATGAAAAAGGTAAAATCTCACAGGTTGCAACAGGTGGCAGATGTGCAGTGCACCACTTATCAGCACCAGAGAATGTGAGAATGTCATTTGCCACGGGTACCCCTTATGTAGCGATTTCGGGCAAGCGGTTGATTTCATTTGTAGCAACTCAGCCATTTGGGCCTTATTTATTAAGCAAGGACAACCTAATATTTACCTTCGTTGTTAAAAAATGGATGGATTTGAATGGGCCGAGGTGATTGCTTTTTGGGAGTTCATACCTCCCACGTTCTTAAGTGGGAGGAGGATCAGGCTATTCTCCTTGGGACTCTTTGTCGGATTTGCGGCCTGGTTAATATCCGCCATAAGAAGTTATATTCAAATGACATTTTCATAATTTCGTGATGTTATGTTTTGGACATGTAAAAGTACAAACTTTTTTTTAACATATGTGGAACAATGGTGATATGTGAGTTTCAAATGCTAAATATTATCAAAATTGTAGTACTACACTAGGGACAATAATATGACATTCATACATAATGGTCTATTGTAACATTTATGCATATATAATTTGGTATAGCTGAAAATGGGATTGTACATGATCAAGTCTTCCCATACACACCCCCAATAAAGGAATTCCTAATGGGATTGCGAGGAACAAAGCCCCATTAGCATCCCAATGTGGAAGGGAAGCCGCCATCATATGAGGGATATACAAATGGACATGCTGCTAGCAGGAGTGAACTAAAACATATACTTTTGTATTTTAAGAAAATGCAGATATTTTGAATTATTAAAAATACTTTAATAAAATATAAAAATGTACCACATATATTTTCTAGTTTTGATTTTTTCATATAATTTTGATTTTTTTGATGTATACCCATTGCCGTCCGGATGTGGGAGGGAACCTGCCACCGCCTGAGGGGCAACACACATGGGCAAAGAAATATTTACCTTTTGTATTTGAAGGAAATGCATGTATTTTAAATAGTTGAAAATAATGTAATAAAATACTAAATTTAAAATATTATACTGCCTTTGATCCATATCAATTGTCATTGATTTAGTACAGTTCTTTTTCACAAAAAAGGTACAAGTTATACAAAAAAGGTACAATACTTTTTCACAAAAAAGGTACAGGTTATCCCAATGTATGTTTACTTCATACTTTTGAAACGTATTCATATGATTTGGAAGCTTTTGCCATGTATAGTATATCAAATAATATTGGTCAAAAAAGTATATGAAATAGTAGTATGCATAGCGCAAGAGAACAATATTATGTAAACCACCAAAAAATGTGTAATTTCTTTAGGGTACTAATTTGAAAATATCTATGTATGTCAAAAATAAACATCCATAACTATTTTAAAAAACATTCACGATAGAAATTTGCAAATAATGAAACAAGAAAATGGAAAAGGTGAACAAAAAGACATCTTAAATGAGGCATTTAGGAGTGAGTATTTAGCACCAATGCGCGACACATTATTGATTGATTTTAAGAAGTGAATATTGTATTGGCCGTTTTGGCTTTGGGGAGCATATGCTCCCGGATAAATAGCAAATTGACAAAAATAGTAAATAAAACCTAAAATCGGCAATCTAAAATTTCCGATTTCTTTGTAGATATTTTTGTTAGTGTAGTAAGCTTGCTTGAAAATTTTCATGAGAAACAGGATAGCTGTGCTTTGATGCTGAAAAAAAAGTGTAGCAATTGGAGGTAGCATTTGGTGTTCGTCTTGTTTCCTTTTTTTCTTTTGCACTGGTCGAAAAATTTAAGTTTTGCCACTAAAATTTTACAGGTAGCATTTGACTCTGAAAATGAACACATCCATTTTTTTTTCATTTTTTAAATTTGTAAAATTCATTTTTTATGCGCAGGAGCATATGCTCCCAAGAGCTGAATTGAATTTCCAATTAATCTTCATCTTTAAATGTAATAAATATAGGATGGGTGCTGCTTGATCTCCCTTGTTTATGACGATTTATGAATTTCAAGAAGTGTCACATCTATTTAGTATTGCTATTTTCACTCCTTATTAAAGGGGTTGTATTAACACTAAAGATAGGGCCTTGATCTCTCACATTACCACCATATTATATATATACATAGATCTATCAATAAAGGTATATATATGTATGCTTTCCTCACGTATAACACAAAAAAAGCATCAAGCACCAACAATACATACACACTATCGCCCCGATATACATAACCACTACTAGCTTGAGAAGCTGAGATCGATGAGGGCGTTAATGGGCAAGCTCCTCGCCGTCGCCACTGTCGTCTTGATCATGTCGACTGGAGCCTACGCGAACGTGAAGGCGACATGCATGGGCTAATATTTAAATATCGCCAATTATAGAAAGATTTCAATAATTATAAGCACATTTTTAACACATAAGTGTCGTTTAAGAAAATGTTTATATAGTTAAAATTATTCATAATAATAAAATTTGAAAATGTTGATATGGATATTGAATCATGGCTAATATTTAAATTATATATATAGAATATAAGTCATTAGTGAAAATTATACATAAGTGAATGTTCATAAATTGTTAGTAAATGTTTATATTCAATGTTTTGTAAAACCTAATAATATAAATAGCCACAAGTGTATTTTTTTTCATATTCGTTGAACATTTTAAATGTTTGTATTTACTAAATAGTTTTAAATATAATCTATGAGTGTATATTTAAATTATTTTATTTATGAATTAACCATCATTTTGATTTATATATTTATAACACACGATTATTCAAACATTATTTTATTACTTACAAATGAATTACAAATATATTTTTAAACAGTTTTCCTAAAGCACATCTAGATGTGTCATAAGTATTGCACATCTAAGTCATATGTTATTGATCTTAGATGGAGATTCGTGTGGGTATTTTCTTTTTCCTATTTATGATTGATAAGTCACTTGGATGTGCAATAACTAGTCTACATCTAGACGTGTCCTGGATAGACCCATTTAAAAAAGTAAGGTGTGCAAAATGGGCCGCAGGAACTGCTAAACTATTATGCCCAACGAGTGTCCTGATTGTTATACATTTAGCGTTCGTATCTGTTTCGGACATAATGTAGTTGTGCCTGTTGTAACTAGCAGTAGAAGTGTTTTCCCATGACCTTTTGGTCTCGAGTTTGAATCCCCGGCGCCATGTTTATCTGGTTTGGACTGATGACATGTGGGAACCCTGTGCTAGGGTCTTTTTCCATTAAAAATAATTATTTTGAGTTTCTTTTGCAAAATAATTGGACACACGCCTCATCCCCACTGTCCAAACGCTGACAGTGGGTCCCTTGCCACGCTGACACGTCTCATTAGCATTGTTTTCATATCAAACACAATTTGCACCGTATATGCACGCCCGAGGTAAGTTCTGGCACCCGTTCAGTGTATACCATAAGTTTTAGAACTAAAATGACTTTTCTAGCCAAGTTTTACCACGGGTAATGTAATTGACTCTCATTAGTTCTGCAAAGGACAACACTTCTTGTCAGACTATAGTCTGTAGCAAAGGGTCAAGCTGGAAAAGAGATCCTATGGCTCAGTTCTATAGCATGATGTCATTCCCAAAATTAACAGTGATTAAACTAAATTTAGTGAAGGATTAAGAAATTCGCTAGTGTCAGTTGACACCAATGCCTATACTGGAGCTTCGTCCCCTACAGCTAATAAGTGTAGAGCAGATGAAGACTAGTGTTGGTTTATCCGATGATGTAAAGTATTTAATAGCATCAGATTGAAGTGTCAGTTCTGTGATCTGGCACATGGAGTTTGTAAACCAGTTAGACCGACGATCCCAACATCATTTGTCTCTTTAAATCATGAGTAGGTCGTATTGATAACTTGTTGCGACATGCTCCACATGAAAATGTTTTAAAGCTAGATATATCAGGGGAACATTCCAAAGAATACTGTGAAGAAACAATATAGCGTGTGGAAAGTAATTAAGCTTGTAGTAACAATATGCTCTCTGTTCACAAACCCATAATTAAATTGAGAATCGGCATTATAGTCTAGCCTTCTTTTGAAGATGTCAATACTAGGCACATTGTGTGCCAAATCATGTTTGTAGTACAGATATTCATAAGCCATCAAAAGGAGAATTGTGATCCTGCTTGGTTTGATGTTAAATTTTTACATTCCAATTTTTATTTATTTATTCTCAAAAAATGATTCAGATCTATTATCAAAGTTCGCCGGAAGTTCAAAGCACCTCAAAGATAATAAAAATTACGCCGAGATTCCGAGAGCATGGAACGACCACTACCGCCGTCTGAACAAGCCGCTGACGCGCTGATGTTGCCGCTCCCATACTAGAGCCGGCTTGACCTTGTCGATGACAACCGGGAAGTCTTTGTGCACATGCCCCTAAGGACCAGGGCCCTGGAGCCACAGTCATCATCGTTGAACCACTGAATAGATCTGAAACACCTGACACCAAATCTCGCCACATGACGCGAAACCCTAACCTCACTGTTCCAAGGAGACAACAAGAGTCTACGACGGAGCTCCGTCGACTACGTCCAGATGAATGAACGCGAGGAGGATTAGAGCTTGGAAGACAAACCCGAAGAAGAAGCGCCACCATCTGCCCGAGTGCCGCACTTGCAAGGGCTGAAAAACCCTAACCTAAACTATTAACCAAAACGGAGACACCGGGATTCCCCTCCCCGTCACTGGTCGTCGGAGCGGCAGGCACAGGGTAGGCGTATCCACGGGCCCGCCGGCGAAGCCTTTTGGGAAGAGTTTACCCTAGACGCCAGGGGATAGGGGAGGGGAAAATAGGGTGAATCTAGAAGACATGTCCCTTTTTGTAAGGGCATATTTCTCCCTATGTGGTTTTGGTGATTGATGACAATACTCTTGCGGACTAATCGTGTGCGTTGAGCATTTCAGATATCTCATGTCAAGGCACAAGATGATTCGGTGCCCCTCGGAGCCTATCGAAGACGGCAGTTCTCTACGATTCTTTTCGATGGATTTGAGTCGTAGGAAAGCCATACTATAAAGAGAGGGTCCGCTTCGGAAAGGTTAGGGTGGAATCAACACGTACACATCTGTTCCTTTGCACCACCTTTCCTTCGCTTCGATGGAGCACCATCCGGTTATCCTTGTCTATACAAAATGAAGGTTGCCAAGTACTATAACATCTGGGGCATGCGGTAGTACTGCTCAAGGGAGCAGTAGTACCGCAGGTGTTAGCGGTAGTACCGCTCCGACAAGCGCTAGTACCGTAGGATCCTCTGGTAGTACCATGCCTAGCAAGCGGTAGTACCGCTTCTCCCAGCCCAGACGCTGGCGCACACGGCAGTAGGCGAGAAAGCAATTTTTTTACTTCCGCCCCTACGCGGCAGTACCGCTTCCTGTGAGCGCTAGTACCGTGTTGGATTTTTGCGCAGTCCTAAACTCAGCGGAAGTAGTCACGGACGTAATTTATTTCGTCTGTGCTTTTTCCAGCCCAGTAGAGCCCTGCCTTGCGGTAGTACCGCAAGGGCGCGTGGTAGTACCGCTTCGACAGTTCTACCGTTCGCTGCCCTATGCAACATGGCCTCGCCTGGTCACTGCCGTACTAGCGGTAGTACCGCGACTCCGTGCGGTAGTACCGCTTGTCGCATGCTCAGTAAGTGGGTAACGGTTGGATCTTTTCCCCCACTATATAAAGGGGGTCTTCTTCCCCAAGAAGACTAACTCCCCCCCTAAGTTCCTGTAAGTGCATCTAGTGCCACCCCTAGTTGGTTTTGGAGTATTGACGACAAACCTGGTTGAGGGACTAATGTGTTTGTGAGAATTGCAGGATAACACAGGTAGTAGTCCCTCATTGATTCGGTTTGCCTACCGGAGACGACCCCTAAAAATGTATGAAGACATTGACATCAGTGGTGGTATATGAAGATAATCCTACTGAAGACTATGACAAGAGAAGACATTGTGCGAAGACCATGGAGAGCGAAGACTTAGACGTTTCGTTGTTTCCTTTTCTTCTTTGTTGAGTCATAGGAACCACCGTACCGTTAAGTGGGGTCCAAGTGATCTAAGTCAGAGTGACTGAAGTGATGCTCAACCAAATCCTATGTCTTCGAGCGAAGACAATGAAAGCAAATCTTATCCAGAGTTGGATGAGTCAGCTTTACTTATAGCCCAAGCAAAGTTGCCGTGTGAGTGTTTGAAATATGACCGTTGGAACACGTGTCAGTTCCTTAGTGACCCAGGGTCACTTCGGACAAATCAGGTCGGGTTGCCCAGTGGCTATAAATAGCCCACCCCCTACACCATAAATTGGTGACTGCTCAGAGTTATTACACGGCTTTTGTCGTTTGAGAGCAACCCACCTCCGAAGCATTTGAGAGAGAGAGATCCTTGCGAGGACAAAGCCCAAACACCCAGAGCCAAAGAGTGTTAGGCATCACTGAAGTCTTTCTGTCTGTGTGACCTGAAGACTTATTACACTTGAGGTCTGTGTTTCCTCCAGCCGGTTAGGCGTCGCGTTCTGAGCATCCAAGAGTCATTGTGGATTGCCGGTGAACGAAGTCTGTGAAGGTTTGGAAGTCTACCTTGAAGACTTACCAGAGTGATTGGGCGAGGACTAGGTGTCCTTAGCTCAAGGGGAATAAGGTGAAAACGCGGTCTTCTGAGTTGAATCTCAGCCTCCCTAACCAGACGTACAGTTGTCACAGCAACTGGAACTGGTCTAACAAATCACTGTCCTCCCCGAGCTACTGGTTCTATCCTTTCCTTCCCATTACATACTGTCCTATGTTGTGAAGTCATTGCCTGCTTGCCTTATCTGATTGACTTCACTGAGTATCTACTTGTTGTGATTGGCTTCATTCCTTCTTCCATCTTGATCCCTACTGCCTAGTTGCTACTAGTCTTCGTGCTTTCACTTCATTGAATACATGACTATGGCTTGTCTAGTGTAGTCTACTTTCCGCTGCATACTAATAGGATTGAATTTATCTTTTGTCTTCAAAACTACCATGTTTTGAAGCATTTCATAAAAATCGCCTATTCACCCCCCCTCTAGTCGATATACTGCACTTTCAATTGGCATCAGAGCAAGGTACTCCCTTGTTCTGTGTGATTCGGTTTAACCACCTGGAGTTTTAGTTATGTCGACCGCAGGAATGAAGACAGTGACTTGCCCCATGTTTGACGGTCACGGGTATCCCAAGTGGAAGGCCATGATGAAGAAACGTCTCATGGCGATTAACAGTGAGTTGTGGACCGGCACTGAGATTGGTCTTACCGATCTATGGAAGAGGGCAGAAGCTGATGACATTCGCAAGTTCACTCTTCTCAATCTCACAGCGAAGGACGTCATCTGCTCCTGTCTGTCTCAAAATCAGTTCAGGAACATCATGCATCTTGATCATGCGAAGCTTATCTGGGACCGTCTCTCTGAAGTCTATGAAGGTCATCGAACTCGTGATGATTCCGGGTTTGAGGAATTCAAAGGATCTCTCAAGACGATGACTTTCGATCCAGAACCATCATCCTCTGCACCATGTCTTATGGCAAATGGTGCCAAGGTAACCGAATGCTATCCATCTGAATCTAGTGATCATGAATCTGGTGATGAATTTGGACCCAGCTATGTCAAACTTGCTTCCCTTGCCACTAAACAACAAATTGCTCTGGAAAAGGCTCAAAAATGCTTAATAAGAGCAATGATATGTTGGGTGAAGAAATGGATCAGTCGGAAAACTTAGCTGAAAGTCTTCAGAGACTTCAGGCTAAGTTAACTACGCTTCAAAGTCATCATAATCCTCTCTTATCTGATCATGAAAAGCTAAGAGTATGTTATGAAGATCTTCAGAAGTAGCGTGATTCATTACTTGCTCAACAAATCAGTGTTTCTCAGGAAGAGTTTGAACCACCATGTCTAAAATGCATTGAGCGTGATAACGCTACATCTGTTGCTGAATGTGTTGGGGAACATAGTATTTTAAAAAATTTCCTACGATCACGCAAGATCTATCTACTAGATGCATAGCAACGAGAGGGGAGAGTGTGTCTACGTACCCTCGTAGACCGGGAGCGGAAGCGTCAAGTGACGCGGTTGATGTAGTCGAACTTCTTCGCGATCCAACCGATCAAGCACCGAACGTACAACACCTCCGCGTTCAGCACACGTTCAGCTTGATGACATCCCACGAGCTCTTGATCCAGTTGAGCTTCACGGGAGAGTTTCTTCAACACGACGGCGTGGTGACGGATATGATGTATCTACCGACGCAGGGCTTCGCCTAAGCACTGCAACGGTATGACCGAGGTGTGTTTCTGTGGAGAGGGGCACCGCACACGGCTAAAACAATTCAACTTGTTGTTGGGGAACGTTGCATGGAAAACAAAATTTTTTCTCTACGTTCACCAAGATCAATCTAGTAGATGCAACTACGAGGGGAGAGTAGGATCCACATACCCTTGTAGATCGCTAAGCGGAAGCGTTAAGAACGCGGTTGATGGAGTCGTACTCGCCGCGATTCAGATCGCTGAAGATCCAAGCACCGAAGCAACGGTGCCTCCGCGTTCTTCACACGTACGGCTCGGGGACGTCTCCTCCTTCTTGATCCAGCAAGGGGTGGAGGAGAGGTTGATGGAGAACCGGCAGCACGACGGCGTGGTGGTGATGGTGGAGGAGGATTCCAGCAGGGCTTCGCCTAAGCACCGCGGGAGAAGAAGATGTTATGGGAGAGGGAGGGCAGCACCGAGGCACAAACGTGTGTTGGCTGCCCTCCCTCTACCTCTCTATATATAGGGGGAAGGGGGAGAGGGGGGCGCCCTAGGGTTTCCCCTAGGGGGGCCGGCGGCCAGGGCAGAGGGGGGGGGGCGGCGGCCAAGGGCTGCGCCTGGCCCTAGGGTTTCCCCCCTAGGTGCCTTGCCCCCCACTCCAAGGGGTGCGGCTGCCCTAGGGGGCCCAGCCCCCCTTAGCCGCATGAGGAGAGGGCCCAGGGGGGGGCGCACAGCTCCCTGAGGGCTGTGGTGTTCCCCCTTGTGGCCCATTAGGCCCAGAACTACTTCCGGAACCCCCGAAACCCCTTTCGGTCGTCCGCCGATTTCCCGATGCTCCCCGGAACACTTCCGGACTCCGAAACCTTTCATCCTATATATCAATCTTCGTCTCCGGACCAATCCGGAGACCCTCGTCATGTCCGGGATCTCATCCGGGACTCCGAACAACCTTCGGTAACCATGCACTATTCTCACTAACAACCCTAGCGTCACCGAACCTTAAGTGTGTAGACCCTGCGGGTTCGGAAACCATGTAGACATGACCGAGACACTCCCAGGTCAATAACCAATAGCGGGATCTGGATACCCATATTGGTTCCCACATGTTTCTCGATGATCTCATCGGATGAACCACGATGTCAAGGATTCAGGCAATCCCGTATACAGTTCCCTTTGTCTCGTCGGTATGTTACTTGCCCGAGATTCGATCGTCGGTATCTCTATACCTAGTTCAATCTCGTTACCGGCAAGTCTCTTTACTCGTTACCGTAATACATAATCCCGTGACTAACTACTTAGTCACTTTGAGCTCATTGAGATGACGTATTACCGAGTGGGCCCGGAGATACCTCTCCGTCACACGGAGTGACAAATCCCAGTCTCGATCCATGTCAACTCAATAGACACCCTCGGAGATACCTGTAGAGTACCTTTATAGTCACCCAGTTACGTTGTGACGTTTGGCACACACAAAGCACTCCTACGGTGTCAGTGAGTTACATGATCTCATGGTCATAGGAACTTATACTTGACATGCAGAAAACTATAGCGATAACTGACACGATCAAAAGCTATGTTTAACGTTTGGGTCTCGTCCATCACATCATTCTCCTAATGATGTGATCCCGTTATCAAATGACAACTCATGTCTATGACCTGGAAACCGCGGTCATCTTTGATCAACGAGCTAGTCCTGTAGAGGCTCACTAGGGACACAAAGTCTGTCTATTCATCCACACATGTATTTGAGTTTCCAATCAATACAGTTATAGCATGGATAATAAACGATTATCATGAACAAGGAAATATAATAATAACTCTTTTATTATTGCCTCTAGGGCATATTTCCAACAGTCTCCCACTTGCACTAGAGTCAATAATCTAGCATTAGAAGGTAATGAATCTAACACCCATAGAGTCTTGGTGTTGATCGTGCTTAGCCCGTGGAAGAGGCTTAGTCAACGGATCTGCAACATTCAAATCCGTGTGTACTTTGCAAATGTTTATGTCCTCCTCCTTGACTGAATCACGGATGGAATTGAAGCGTCGCTTTATGTGTCTGGTCCTCTTGTGAAACCTTGGTTCCTTGGCTAGAGCAATGGCACCAGTGTTGTCACAGAACAGAGTCATTGGGTTCAGTGCACTAGGCACAACTCCAAGATCTGTCATGAACTCCTTCATCCAGACACCTTCCTTTGCCGCCTCCGAGGCAGCTATATACTCCGCTTCACATGTAGAACCAGCTACCACGCTCTGCTTGGAACTGCACCAGCTTACCGCTCCCCCGTTGAGAATATATACGTATCCGGTTTGAGACTTAGAGTCATCCGGATCAGTGTCAAAGCTTGCATCGACGTAACCCTTTACGACGAGCTCTTGATCACCTCCATAAACGAGAAACATCTCCTTAGTCCTTTTCAGGTACTTTAGGATATTCTTGACCGCTGTCCAGTGATCCATACCAGGATTACTTTGAAACCTTCCGGCCATACTTATGGCAAGGCTGACATCTGGTCTTGTGCACAGCATTGCATACATGATAGAGCCTATGGCTGAAGCATAGGGGACGACACTCATCTTTTCTCTATCATCCGCAGTCACTGGGCATTGAGTCTTACTCAACTTTGTACCTTGCAATACCGGCAAGAACCCCTTCTTGGATTGATCCATTTTGAACTTCTTCAAAACTTTATCAAGGTATGTACTTTGTGAAAGTCCTATTAAGCGTCTTGATCTATCTCTATAGATCTTGATGCCTAATATGAAAGCAGCTTCACCGAGATCCTTCATCGAAAAACTCTTATTCAAATACCCCTTCACGCTATCCAAAAATTCTATATTGTTTCCAATCAGCAATATGTCATCCACATATAATATTAGAAACGCTATAGAGCTCCCACTCACTTTCTTGTAAATACAAGCTTCTCCGTAAACTTGTACAAACCCAAACGCTTTGATCACCTCATCAAAGCGAAGATTCCAACTCCGAGATGCTTGCACCAGCCCATAAATGGAACGCTGGAGCTTGCATACTTTGTCAGCATTCTCTGGATCGACAAAACCTTCCGGTTGCATCATATACAACTCTTCCTTAAGAAAACCGTTAAGGAATGCTGTTTTGACATCCATCTGCCAAATTTCATAATCGAAATATGCAGCTATTGCTAACATGATTCGGACGGATTTAAGCATCGCTACGGGTGAGAAAGTCTCATCGTAGTCAATCCCTTGAACTTGTGAAAAACCCTTTGCCACAAGTCGAGCTTTATACACGGTGACATTACCGTCAGCGTCCGTCTTCCTCTTAAAAATCCATTTATTCTGAATGGCCTTCCGCCCTTCAGGTAATACTTCCAAAGTCCATACTTTGTTTTCATACATGGATCCCATCTCGGATTTCATGGCCTCTAACCATTTGTCGGAATCCGGGCCCACCATCGCTTCTCCATAGCTCGTAGGTTAACCGTTGTCTAACAACATGACCTCCAAGACAGGGTTACCATACCACTCAGGTGCAGTGCGTACCCTTGTCGACCTACGAGGTTCGGTAGTAACTTGATCAGAAGCTTCTTGATCATCATCATTGGCTTCCTCTTCAACCTCTGCAGGCTCCACAAAAACATCTTTCTGTGCTGCGCTACTTTTTGGTTGAAGCAGAGGTTCAATAACCTCATCAAGTTCTACCTTCCTCCCACTCAATTCTTTCGAGAGAAACTCTTTCTCGAGAAAGGACCCGTTCTTAGCGACAAACACTTTGCCTTCGGATCTGAGATAGAAGGTGTACCCAACTGTTTCTTTTGGGTATCCTATGAAGACACATTTATCCGCTTTGGGTTCGAGCTTTTCTGGCTGAAGCCTTTTGACATAAGCATCGCAACCCCAAACCTTGAGAAAAGACAACTTAGGTTTCTTACCAAACCACAGTTCATACGGTGTTGTCTCAACGGACTTAGATGGAGCCCTATTTAAAGTGAATGCAGCTGTCTCTAACGCATATCCCCAAAACGATAGTGGCAAATCGGCAAGAGACATCATAGAACGTACCATATCTAATAGGGTTCGATTACGACGTTCGGACACACCATTACGCTGTGGTGTTCCAGGTGGCGTCAACTGTGAAACAATTCCACATTTTCTTAAGTGATCGCCAAACTCATAACTCAGATATTCTCCCCCTCGATCAGATCGTAGGAACTTGATCTTCTTGTTACGATGATTTTCAACTTCACTCTGAAATTG
>LR738713.1:702021407-702043200 GCA_902687465.1 Secale cereale
AGGATTCCAGCAGGGCTTCGCCTAAGCACCGCGGGAGAAGAAGATGTTATGGGAGAGGGAGGGCAGCACCGAGGCACAAACGTGTGTTGGCTGCCCTCCCTCTACCTCTCTATATATAGGGGGAAGGGGGAGAGGGGGGCGCCCTAGGGTTTCCCCTAGGGGGGCCGGCGGCCAGGGCAGAGGGGGGGGCGGCGGCCAAGGGCTGCGCCTGGCCCTAGGGTTTCCCCCCTAGGTGCCTTGCCCCCCACTCCAAGGGGTGCGGCTGCCCTAGGGGGCCCAGCCCCCCTTAGCCGCATGAGGAGAGGGCCCAGGGGGGGGGCGCACAGCTCCCTGAGGGCTGTGGTGTTCCCCCTTGTGGCCCATTAGGCCCAGAACTACTTCCGGAACCCCCGAAACCCCTTTCGGTCGTCCGCCGATTTCCCGATGCTCCCCGGAACACTTCCGGACTCCGAAACCTTTCATCCTATATATCAATCTTCGTCTCCGGACCAATCCGGAGACCCTCGTCATGTCCGGGATCTCATCCGGGACTCCGAACAACCTTCGGTAACCATGCACTATTCTCACTAACAACCCTAGCGTCACCGAACCTTAAGTGTGTAGACCCTGCGGGTTCGGAAACCATGTAGACATGACCGAGACACTCCCAGGTCAATAACCAATAGCGGGATCTGGATACCCATATTGGTTCCCACATGTTTCTCGATGATCTCATCGGATGAACCACGATGTCAAGGATTCAGGCAATCCCGTATACAGTTCCCTTTGTCTCGTCGGTATGTTACTTGCCCGAGATTCGATCGTCGGTATCTCTATACCTAGTTCAATCTCGTTACCGGCAAGTCTCTTTACTCGTTACCGTAATACATAATCCCGTGACTAACTACTTAGTCACTTTGAGCTCATTGAGATGACGTATTACCGAGTGGGCCCGGAGATACCTCTCCGTCATACGGAGTGACAAATCCCAGTCTCGATCCATGTCAACTCAACAGACACCTTCGGAGATACCTGTAGAGTACCTTTATAGTCACCCAGTTACGTTGCGACGTTTGGCACACACAAAGCACTCCTACGGTGTCAGTGAGTTACATGATCTCATGGTCATAGGAACTTATACTTGACATGCAGAAAACTATAGCGATAACTGACACGATCAAAAGCTATGTTAACGTTTGGGTCTCGTCCATCACATCATTCTCCTAATGATGTGATCCCGTTATCAAATGACAACTCATGTCTATGACCTGGAAACCGCGGTCATCTTTGATCAACGAGCTAGTCCTGTAGAGGCACACTAGGGACACAAAGTCTGTCTATTCATCCACACGTGTATCTGAGTTTCCAATCAATACAGTTATAGCATGGATAATAAACGATTATCATGAACAAGGAAATATAATAATAACTCTTTTATTATTGCCTCTAGGGCATATTTCCACTGTTGGGGAACGTTGCATGGGAAACAAAAATTTTTCCTACCGTTCACCAAGATCAATCTAGTAGATGCAACTACGAGGAAGGAGTGTGATCTACGTACCCTTGTAGATCGCTAAGCGGAAGCGTTATGAACGCGGATGATGGAGTCGTACTCGTCGCGATTCAGATCGCCGAAGACCTAGCACCGAAGCAACGGTGCCTCCGCGTTCTTCACACGTACGGCTCGGGGACGTCTCCTCCTTCTTGATCCAGCAAGGGGTGGAGGAGAGGTTGATGGAGAACCGGCAGCACGACGGCGTGGTGGTGATGGTGGAGAAGAACTCCAGCAGGGCTTCGCCTAAGCACCGCGGGAGAAGAAGATATGACGGGAGAGGGAGGGCAGCACCGAGGCACGAACTGTGTTGGCTGCCCTCCCTTTGCCCCACTATATATAGGGGGGGTGGAGAGGCTAGGGCGCCCTAGGGTTTCCCCTAAGGGGCCGGCGGCCAGGGCAAGGGGAGGGGGGCGGCGGCCAGGGCAGGGGGAGGCGCCCAGGCCCTAGGGTTTCCCCCCTAGGTGCCTTGCCCCCCAAGTCCCAAGGGGTGCGGCCAGCCCTAGGGGGTCCCACCCCCTTAGTCGCATGGGGAGAGGGCCCAGGGGGGGGCGCACAGCCCCCTGAGGGCTGTGGTGTCCCCCCTTGTGGCCCAATAGGCCCAGAACACCTTCCGGACCCCCCGAAAACCTTCCCGGTACTCCGCCGATTTCCCGATGCTCCCCGGAACACTTCCGGTACTCCGAAACCTTTCATCCTATATATCAATCTTCGTCTCCGGACCATTCCGGAGACCCTCGTCATGTCCGGGATCTCATCCGGGACTCCGAACAACCTTCGGTAACCATGCACTCTTCTCACTAACAACCCTAGCGTCACCGAACGTTAAGTGTGTAGACCCTGCGGGTTCGGAAACCATGTAGACATGACCGAGACACTCCCAGGTCAATAACCAATAGCGGGATCTGGATACCCATATTGGCTCCTACATGTTTCTCGATGATCTCATCGGATGAACCACGATGTCAAGGATTCAGGCAATCCCGTATACAGTTCCATTTGTCTCGTCGGTATGTTACTTGCCCGAGATTCGATCGTCGGTATCTCTATACCTAGTTCAATCTCGTTACCGGCAAGTCTCTTTACTCGTTACCGTAATACATAATCCCGTGACCAACTACTTAGTCACTTTGAGCTCATTGAGATGACGTATTACCGAGTGGGCCCGGAGATACCTCTCCGTCATACGGAGTGACAAATCCCAGTCTCGATCCATGTCAACTCAACAGACACCTTCGGAGATACCTGTAGAGTACCTTTATAGTCACCCAGTTACGTTGTGACGTTTGGCACACACAAAGCACTCCTACGGTGTCAGTGAGTTACATGATCTCATGGTCATAGGAACTTATACTTGACATGCAGAAAACTATAGCGATAACTGACACGATCAAAAGCTATGTTAACGTTTGGGTCTCGTCCATCACATCATTCTCCTAATGATGTGATCCCGTTATCAAATGACAACTCATGTCTATGACCTGGAAACCGCGGTCATCTTTGATCAACGAGCTAGTCCTGTAGAGGCTCACTAGGGACACAAAGTCTGTCTATTCATCCACACGTGTATTTGAGTTTCCAATCAATACAGTTATAGCATGGATAATAAACGATTATCATGAACAAGGAAATATAATAATAACTCTTTTATTATTGCCTCTAGGGCATATTTCCAACACTTGTGTGTCCTAGGGTGCCCCTGCCCCCGTATATAAAGGAGCAAGGGAGAGGCCGGCCGGCCCTTGTTTGGTGCGGCTAGGGGTGCAATCCTATTCCTAGTAGGAACCACCAAAGAAGGAAGAGAGGGAAAGGAAAAGAGGGAGAGGTGGCGCCCCCCAATCCTAGTCCAACTAGGAACCCTAGGTGGGGCGCCGGCCAGCCCCTATGGGCTGCCTCTCTCTTTCCCTTAAGGCCCACTATGGACCATCCCCCTTCGTAGGGGGTTCCGGTAACCCCCTCCGGCAATCCCGTTAAATCCGAAACTTTTCCGGTATACTTCCGGTGTCCGAATATAGTCGTCCAATATATCAATCTTTATGTCTCGGACATTCCGAGACTCCTCGTCATGTCCGTGATCTCATCCGGGACTCCGAACTACCTTCGGTACATCAAAACTCATAAACTCATAATACCGATCGTCATCAAACGTTAAGCGTGCGGACCCTACGGGTTCGAGAACTATGTAGACATGACTGAGACTCATCTCCGGTCAATAACCAATAGCGGAACCTGGATGTTCATATTGGCTCCTACATATTCTACGAAGATCTTTTATCGGTCAGAACCGCATACGTTGTTCCTTTTGTCAACGGTATGTTACTTGCCCGAGATTCGATCGTCGGTATCTCTATACCTAGTTCAATCTCGTTACCGGCAAGTCTCTTTACTCGTTCCGTAACACATCATCTTGTGACTAACTCATTAGTCATTTGCTTGCAAGGCTTATTGTGATGTGTGTTACCGAGAGGGCCCAGAGATACCTCTCCGACACTCGGAGTGACAAATCCTAATCTTGATCTATGCCAACACCACGAATACTTTCGGAGACACCTGTAGAGCATCTTTATGATCACCCAGTTACGTTGTGACGTTTGATAGCACACAAGGTGTTCCTACGGTATTCGGGAGTTGCATAATCTCATAGTCATAGGAACATGTATAAGTCATGAAGAAAGCAATAGCAGTAAAACTAAACGATCATAGTGCTATGCTAACGGATGGGTCTTGTCCATCACATCATTCTCCTAATGATGTGATCCCGTTGATCAAATGACAACTCATGTCTATGGCTAGGAAACATAACCATCTTTGATCAATGAGCTAGTCTAGTAGAGGCATACTAGGGACATACTGTTTTGTCTATGTATCCACACATGTACTAAGTTTCCGGTTAATACAATTCTAGCATGAATAAAAGACATTTATCATGATATAAGGAAATACAAATAATCATCTTTATTATTGCCTCTAGGGCATATTTCCTTCAGAATTTTCCACTGCTGCTGTTGCAATATCTTCAACTGCTGATGTGGTAACTAACCCCTCTGTTGAGGATACCACTACTATTGCTGATGAAAATGCTAGGTTGAAGACTTTGCTTGAAACAGGGATGTACAAAAGCCTCAAAGGGCATCAGGCTCTATGTGATGTCCTCAAAAAGCAGATACTGAACCGAAACCCTAGGATATAGGGTGTTGGGTTCGACAGGAAAATGAATGTTGATGGTTCATACTCGAAGCCTGAGCAGTATCCCAAAACCACATGGGTTGCTGCAAAGGAACCTTCAGTGGATCCATCTACCCTATCTGGCTTCACTTGTGCTAATCCTCTTATCATTGACGAATCCTTTGATGCAAACTATAAACTGTTTAAGAATCAAAATGGTGAAGTGTTTGCCAGGTACATTGGTACTAACTGCAGGAACGGGCCACCTATGAATAAGATCTGGGTACCCAAAGGTTGTCTTGAGAAACTTCCAACAAACGTCATCATGACACCTCTTGGGAAGAAGACAAACCCCAGACCAAAGACTTCATATGGTCCTAAGGCTTCATACAGACAAAGGACTCACCTGAGTCACCCTAACGCGAATGTTTTGCAGGGAAACCATACTCAGACCCATGTATATGAGCGTGTTTCTACAAACCGCTATATTTATAAAACAAAGAATTTTTCTGCCTATTCTTATGAGTATTATTCTCCTCCTGTAAGATTATTTGCTAGGGCTCCAAAGCAAAAATTCTCAGATGCTGCTCTTAGACTCATTGCTTCTAAGCCACCCCTGAAAATGTGGGTGGTTAAGAAGAACTAACTTTCTCTTACAGGGAAAGGTCTCCAGCCGAAAATCAAAGGCGTCTGATGCTATTGCTGGGGACCTAAAACACTTGTTGGACACAAGATCAAATGCCCAAAATGACTTACTGCTCATACTGCTCATAAATCACTTGCTAAACATCTTATCAGTCCTAACTTGGGTCTAAGCTTTCATAATCCACTTATACGTCAAATGTTTATGCTTCATAATGGCTTTTGGTGAAGCCTATCCTCCTAACTGCATTGTAGGGAGTGACACCAAAGTCTTAAGAATGGATTATGGACATCGGATGCACAAATCATATGACTGGAGATCGAAATCTTCTCATGGACTCAACCTTACGTCCATCTAACAAGAGTCACATCACATTTGCTGATACTGGTAAAAGCAAAGTGTTGGGTCTAGGTATAGTTGCAATCTCAAGAGATCAGCACATGGATAAAGTCATGCTTGTTGAATCTCTTGGTTTCAACTTAATGTCTGTCTCAATGCTTTGTGACTTAAACATGATTGTGATCTTTGGTAAATTTCATTGCCTTGTACTAATGGAATCTGATAAGTCTTTAGTATTTGAAGGATACAGAAAAGGTGATCTGTATATGGTAGATTTCTCAGCTGGACCGCAGATGGCCGTATGTCTTCTAGCAAAAGCTTCAGAGTGCTGGCTTTGGCATCGGAGGCTAGGACATGCCGGCATGAGGAACTTGCACACTCTCGCAAAGAAGAAGCATGTCGTAGGCATCGAGGACGTCAAGTTCAAGAAAGACCATCTATGTGGTGCCTGTGAAGCTGGGAAGATGACTAGAGCCAAGCATCCCTCGAAGACAATCATGCCGACATCCAAACCCTTCGAGCTGCTTCACATGGACTTATTTGGCCCTACTCACTACTCCACGTTCTCTACCACAGTTTGTCTCTATGGCTTCGTCATTGTTAATGATTATTTAAGATACACATGGGTGCACATAATACTCTACAAGACTGAAGTGCAAGATGTCTTCAGACGCTTCGCCAACCGTGCCATGAACAACTATGGCGTCAAGATCAAGCATATCAGAAGTGACAATGGCACTGAGTTCAAGAACACTGGCCTCGATCTTTATTTGGATACAATGGGAATCACTCATGAATTCTCAACCCCGTATACACCTCAGCAAAATGGGATCGTTGAACGCAAGAACAGAACTCTAATTGAGATGGCTCGAACGATGCTCGATGAATACAAGACACCAAGAAGGTTCTGGCCCGAAGCTATTGATACTGCATGCCATATCATCAACCATGTTTATCTTCACAAGCTTATGAAGAAAACGTCCTATGAACTCCTCACTGGAAAGAAGCCTAACATAAGTTACTTCAGAGTATTTGGAGCTAAGTGCTGGATCAAGGATCCACATCACAAGTCAAAGTTTGCACCGAAAGCACATGAAGGCTTCATGCTCGAATATGGAAAGGACTCACACTCCTACAGAGTCTTCAACATCTTTCTCTATAAAATAGTTGAAACTGTGGTTGTGCGGTTTGATGAGACAAATGGTTCACAAAGAGAGACCCTACCAAATGTGCTAGATGAGGCTTCACCAAATGAATCTATCAATTTAATGGGAATCGGTGAGATCATGCCTTCTGAAGCACAACCTGACAAGGAACTCATCATCTCTGCTCCAAATCAACCTGATGACAGTGATCAGCCTGAAGACAACACTCCTAACAATGAAAATGTACAGCAAGAGCGAAATCTTCGTCCAGCTCATCCTCGTGTTGCAAATGAAGTACAAGTTGAGATGATAATTGACAGCATAAATGCTCCTGGTCCGCTTACTCGTTCAAGAGCAACACAACTTGCAAATTTCTATGGGCACTTTGCATTTGTATCAATATCTGAACCCAAGAAAGTTGCTGAAGCTTTTATGGAACCGGAATGGATTCAAGCAATGCAAGAAGAGCTTCAACAATTTGAGCTGAACAACGTGTGGGAACTTGTCAAGCGTCCTGACCCTCGCAAGCACAACATAATAGGCACAAAATGGATCTATCGCAACAAGCAAGATGAGCATGGTTAAGTGGTCAGAAACAAAACTCGTCTCGTTGCTCAAGGATACACTCAAGTCGAAGGGATTGACTTCGATGAAACATTTGCTCCTGTGGCTAGACTTGAAGCTATTCGTATACTGCTAGCCTATGCAAATCATCACAACATACTTCTGTATCAAATGGATGTAAAGAGTGCCTTTCTCAATGGAAGGATTAAAGAAGAGGTGTATGTTGCACAACCACGTGGCTTTGAAGATCCAAAACGTCCTGATATGGTATACAAACTCAACAAGGCACTGTATGGCCTCAAACAAGCGCCTCGTGCTTGGTATGACACACTCAAAGACTTCCTGAAGAGCAAAGGCTTCAAACCTGGATCCCTAGATCCCACACTCTTCACGAAGACATATGCTGATGAACTATTTGTCTACCAAATCTATGTGGACGGCATTATCTTCGGCTGCACTGAAAAAGATACAGTGATGAGTTTGGTCACATGATGCAAGAGCAATATCAGATGTCCATGATGGGTGAGCTGAAGTTCTTCCTTGGTCTTCAAATTCGTCAGCAAAGCAACAGCATCTTCATATCTCAAGAGAAGTACCTTAAAGACTGCCTGAAGAAGTTTGGAATGCAAGACTGCAAAGGGTACTCGACGCCTATGCCTGCTAAACACCATCTGGGTCCCGACGCCAATGGTAAAGAGTTTGATCAACAGGTATAGCGCTCCATGATTGGTTCTTTGCTTTATTTATGTGCATATAGGCCAGATATTATGCTTAGTGTTTGCATGTGTGCTCGATATCAAGCGGCACCAAAGGAGTCGCATCACTTAGCTGTGAAGCGAATACTTCGATATTTGGCTTACACCCCAACACTAGGATTATGGTATCCAAAGGGCTCAGAGTTTGATCTAGTTGGATTCTCAGATGCTGATTATGCTGGTGACAAAGTTGATCACAAGTCTACATCAGGCACATGTCACTTTCTAGGACAATCTCTTGTCTGTTGGTCTTCAAAGAAGCAGAACTGTGTATCACTCTCCACTGCTGAATCTGAATACATTGCTGCTGGATCTTGCTGCGCTCAGCTTCTCTGGATGAAGCAAACGCTCAAGGACTATGGCGTCCGTCTGAAGCATGTGCCACTCTACTGCGATAATGAAAGCGCTATCAAGATTGCCAACAACCCAGTTCAGCACTCGAAGACAAAGCACATTGAAATTCGTCATCACTTTCTTAGAGATCATGTCATGAAGGAAGATATTGATATCATACACGTCAACACTGAAGAGCAACTGGCAGATATCTTCACAAAGCCCTTGGATGAGAAAAGGTTTTGCAAGTTGCGGTGTGAGCTAAATATCTTAGAATCCTCAAATGTTCTGTAATCAAGCACACATCCTAACACTTATGCGTATTGATGACTTAGATGTGCAACACACAAAGTAAAGTATATCTTCAATCAATGAAGACTTACATTCTAAGTGTGAATACATTAACGCGGAATTTGACTTCGGAGCGCCACAATAATTGTGCGCCGTGTCTGGGTCTAATACTTCCTATACGATGGGTAACGCCACCACCAAATCCTTGTTTGAAGTGTTTTTCATGGCGTTACATTTGCAAAGTCTTCACACTTGGTTTATCTTCATATAGGATTGTGTTCTGTCCTCTATATAGAGTTGTGTTCTGTCCTCTATAGCATTCACTTATACCTATGTCTTCTTATTTGAATCTTTTGAACTAAGTGAATGTGATCGGACCCTAACCTCTCTATGCTCTCTCATCTCACACTCTGTCTGTCCAAATCATATGCATTCTGTTGGAACTGTCGAATATCTTCTCTGCGTCCTTGTCAGCAGAAGATACGGAGATAAACTTTAAATTTGATTTTAATGCTCCATCCTTTATGCCTGAAACCCGGAGAAGCCGGAACGACCACTCCGACAGTCGTGGCGTACGTGGGATCGTGGAACAACTCCCAATGTGTTACATGTCCGCCACGTGTCCCTCAGATGTGAACCGCCAGGGGCACCTGAGTAATTGCGCTGTGCCGTCTCCCATGCTTATAAATGCACGTCCCATCACGATAAAAAATTCTTCTACCACCTCTCCACCTCGACCAACCCTAGCGCCTCCGCTAGCTCTCGACGACGCCGGCGACGAAGCGCTTCGCTGCCACGACCTCGTCGACGCCGTCTTCATGCAGGCCGCGGATATCGTCTACTCCGCCATCGCCGTAGCTGTCTTCCGTCGCTAAGTTAGGGCACGGAAGGTCGAACTGCTCGGCATCCAATTCCTCTCCGTCTAAGCATTTCATCGTGTGGTAAATTAAACTCTCTTTTTACCATCTTCATGATCCAGAAAGATTCGTCACTTTTACCACAAAAAGTTTCTGCCTACACATATATAGATCTATCCTGTCTGCATCTCATATCTTGCCTAGTACATTCACATATGCTTCAAACATAGTTAGATTCCTCACTTGTACCTATTCATGGATTCGTACAAATCTGGAACCAACTCCCATCATATACGTGAATGTCTTCGCGCTATGAGGTCAAAGTCTTCTAAACTGATTTATCTTCTAAAGCTTCTGAGAATGCATATGACCTCTTCCCCTTCCCTCGCATCTCTAATGCTATCATAGGTACATGTCCGTGGGAGAATCCCTTGGTTCTCATAGTCTGCATTCATTTGCAGAATTCTTGCAGCATCACATTCACTCTCCTGAAGCCAGTTCCTGTCTGACCAGTAGACCGAAGCATTTGCCAGTGTTCAAGCCATTCAGTTTGAAGCCTTTTAGATTGAAACCAATGGTAACTGACAAGTCAGTTAGGAAGGGTGGCAGACAACGCCGTGGCAACACCTCTAAAGATCTGCCTCCTGATCTAAGTGAGATGTACAAGACTGATCTAGAGGAGGATTATAATCAGAGGAAGACACGAATCCAATGGATTCAAAGATATTGGGCTGAACAGTGGTTCAAGTACAGGTTCATGACCCAAGAGTATGCTGAAAAGAACGCCATCAAGCATCCATGGGGAGATATTACCTACAAAAATCTTCCACCCAAGACTCGAGCTGAAGCCATTGCTCAAGGCTTCTACCCTTGCATGGTCAGAGGGCCTCAACCTGCTGATGCCGATCCTTCTTCTCTGCTCTGGTGTCGCGACGACAATTTGTTCAAGCTCAATCTTCAATATGCCAAGAACTCAGCCAAAGAGAACAAGAAGAACTAGGGATTGGACTTCAATCCTGGCCCCTCTGCGCCCCGTGCTGATGGCACGCGCGAAGCTGAACCAAACCTGGTTGGGCCTTTCTACAACCTAGAAGGCCTCATCTGTCACATCAGGGTTCAAGGGGCGGATGTGGATCAACCTGTAGATGATGCTGATTCTGATGAAGCGCCTGCAACTCCGAAGCCCAAGAAGAAGAAGAAATCCAAGGCTTCGAAGACCACTCCACCAATTGCTTCTAGAGTGAAGCCTTTGGCCACTGCTCCACCAATTGCTTCTAGAGTGACGCTGTTCTGAAGACTGCCAATGAAGCCTTTGATCTCTCGAGAGATGAAGATCTTGGTGACGATGCTCTGGAGCAATTGATCAAGAGCAAGCAAGACACATAAATCTTCAATGATTTGCCGCTCTTCGACGTGGAAGTGCTCAACAATTTCATTGATGAATGGTTTGACACCCCAACCTCAGCTTCGACGATCTGCAACTTCCAGTTGGCCTCAACGTCTCCTTCCATGGCACCATTGCTTCTGAGCTAGCTCTTGCTCAGAGAATCATTGAGCTGAAGCAAAAGATTGATTATGAAAAGGCTCAGTTCAAGAAGCATGTGGACAAGCTCAATGTCCAAGAGATTCAGAACTTCAAAGTCATGATGCATGAGCTCAAGGAAGCCTTTCGCAAGAGGCGTGACGAAGCCAAAGGTTCTCGTGAGCGAATCAAGGCCTTGGCTGCCAAATGCGTTCAAGCATATAATGAAGCTGAAAAGTGCAAGGCCCTTGGGCGTCCTGGCATTGACCCTAGGATGGCTGCCAAGAAGAAGAAGAAGCAACCTGTGCCCGATGCTGAAGAATCCAGGCAGGAAATGCCTAGCATTGTCTTCCCTACCAGCATGACTGGCACGAAGCCTAAGGTCACCCCAGCTGCTTCAGAGCTCAAGAAGACAAAGGTGGCTGAAGCTGAAGCTAGCAAGCGCAAGCAAGAAACTGATGATGCTCCACCCACCAAGAAGCGCAAGACAAAGAAGGACAAGGCTGCTTCCACAGAGCCCATCTTTGTCGAGCCCATATCAGTTGCTCGCCCCGCATCTACACACCAAGAACGTCGCATGACAGTCCATGAGCCTGCTCCCACAGAGGATGAAGACATTCCAGCTATTGAAACAACCGCAGCTGAAGACATTGGTCCTCATGACAATGTTGAAGATGATATAGTTCTTCCTCAGATCGAGTACAACGTGGAATCTTCGCCTGTTCTTACGAACAGCGAACGCATCAGCATTGGTCGTCCATTGACGCCAATTGCACAGGATGACTCGTGGGCTGATCACCCACAAGATACACCAACAACTCCCCAACCAACTTAGGTCACCAGTTCGGTGCTTGAAGATGAAGACTTTGAGGCCCAACAACCTCCATCCCCTCAGGCGTCGCCAGCATTTCGCAGGCTTCGCAAAGGACCAAGGCCTCAAGTCGTCACCCCAAGTGTTCCAGAAGGAGAAGAGCAACAATCAGTTCCTGAAGCTACTCCCACTGTGAACATCTCAGAATCTGAAGCCAAAGCGGCTGAAGATATTCCGGCTACATCAGCCGAAGAAGAACAACCTCAAGAATAAGAAGCATGTGCTGCCACACCCCCTGTTCTCGAGGAGAACGTGTCCGACCCTCCAGCTCCTGAAGTGGAGGTTACAAATTCAGAGGCTGCCACCACCAACACTGAAGCCAATGACGTGGTCATGGCTGAAGCAAATGTGGCACCTGAAGTCATAGTGGTGCCTGAAGTGATGGCGCCTAAAGCAAGTGCTGCACCTGAAGCAAATCAGCAGCCTGAAGCCACTGCCTCTGCTCCTGTTCCGCCTCCAAGGCCCCATACAATTGAGCAAGCTTACAACCAAGATGATCAGCTCATCACTGTCCGATGGCCCATTCTGACTCCACCACCTGCTGCTGGACCGCATGCTGCTGGTCCTCAATTTGACCATCATGTTGAGCACATGCCTCAAGTCCAGAAGCCTAAGCCAAGACTGCCAAGGTTTCCAGGTATTGCCACCTCTCAAGGGTCCTTCAATGCCAATAGCTTCACTGCGCACAAAACATTCTTTGACAGCGCCAAGAACCCCTATTCCAAGCCAAGAATATCATCATATAGGTTCTGGAGCCATCAGCAGTGCAGTTATTACTCAAGAGTACTCTATGATCAAGGGCGCATTTCCCCTCATATGCGTCTTGACACTGAAGCCATTGCCGGACTGCCCTGTCTGGAGGAAGCTCTTGATTGCTTCCATGATGCTGGCCTGCTCAACTTTGTGACTGACAAGGAACATTGGAATGAAGAGCTGCTTCTGCAATTCTATGCAACCCTCCACATTCGAGGCTACAACAGGGATCCGAAGACATGGGTCCTTGAGTGGATGACAGGCAATGTCCATCATGAAGCCAAAGCCTTTGATCGCATTGAGCTTACTGGCCTACCCACTCCAGGAGAATTGTATGAACCTGGCTGTCAATTGCACAATGAAGCTTTGGAGAGTATCTTCTAGAAGTGCAAGCCCAACATGAGCCAAGTGCTGAGCATGATGAAGCCCTTGCCCAGCGATGCTGAATATCCAAAGGAATTCTTTGTTGAAGACCTAGAGTATCTGCCACGCACCATCTATCATATCATCAGGCGTACTCTATGGCCTGTCAAAGGGCATTCTTCATCAGCCAAGCTTGAAGGCACAATGAATACATTGGTCTTCTATATCTTCAATGGCATCAGCTTGTATGCTCAAGATTTCTTCATCCGGTAGTTGGCTGTGTCTGGCTCTGATCTGTTTGGTCTGAAGTTCTATGCTCCATGGATTATGCGCCTCATCAAGCTTCATTCAGCTATCACCTATCAGCCTTCTGCTCGCAACCATCATATATTCTTGCCAGAAGTTGATATGTCAGCTGAAGCTATATACCAAGAGCCTGCCAAAGAGCCTGTTAGTCTTCACAATGCTGATCACCAGAGCTTCACTCAGCAAATTGAAGGAGTTCCAGCAGTCTGTCGCGTTTATCCTCTGGCTGGCCGTACTCGTCTACCTCGACATGCTGAAACTGAAGCCACTGAGAGCACCATTGCCCAAAGGCCTCAGAAGCGGTCTCGTGTTCTCAATAACCGAGAGATTCTGGTTGCCCTCCATCAGAAACAAGATAAGCATCACTACTGGCTGATGTGTCAGATGCAAAGCCTCTTGGTGGATGTCAATCGCATTCACAATCTTGCCACCAAGAATGCCTTTGTTGCTCATGAAACATGTGGGAGGTCATGGAAGAGTTTAACTCTGCTGAGTGCTGAAGCGGATCTTCAAGATGATGGCTTCACAGAAAGATTCAAGTTTGACCACACTCCTCCAAGGAATGCTGTTCTGCGTCGAACTCTGTCTCTTGACGACTTTGACTACTCCTCCTCCACTGCAATAATTGACGCCAGGGTGATAGATGATCAAGATGATGCTACCTCACCACCTCCTACTTCTCCGCGTGTCGACACTGCACCAACTACTTCTGCACCGCCAAACACCAACGCCGACCCTGCATCCTCTCCTGCTCCAACTGGGAACGAGTAGAGGCTCTATGTCTTCAAACCTTTTTGGTCCTTACTGACAAAAGGGGGAGAAGCATATGAGTTGATAGTCTTCAAGCGGGTCCATATGGGCGGGTGCTTTATATTTTTCCTAGTGTTTACAACTCTCGTGTTTGCTACATTTGGTTCTTTGAGTTGTAACACTTAAACTGATGGTCGCCTGCTATGTTTTCTGCTACTCTGTAATGCGATGATAAATTCCGCATGTGCTACGTTATATTCTGCACTTAGTCATTTTTGCAGACGTCCATTTCTCATTATGCATATCATGATATTCGACATATCAATTGTGCATGATGAATTGTCTTCATAAGTTGAAGGGTATCTCCACAAGTACAACCTGCCATGTGCATTTGCATTCAAAGGCAAATCAACTATATGCACATCTTCAGGGGGAGCCTTTTGCTACTTACGAAGACAATACCTTTATCCGTTAAAATTTCACATACTTTTATCCCCGTTGAAAACTTCAACCAGTTTGTCATCAATCACCAAAAAGGGGGAGATTGTAAGTGCATCTAGTGCCACCCCTAGTTGGTTTTGGAGTATTGACGACAAACCTGGTTGAGGGACTAATGTGTTTGTGAGAATTGCAGGATAACATAGGTAGTAGTCCCTCATTGATTCGGTTTACCTACCGGAGATGACCCCTAAAAATGTATGAAGACATTGACAACAGTGGTGGTACATGAAGATAATCTTATTGAAGACTATGACAAGAGAATACATTGTGTGAAGACTATGGAGCACGAAGACTTAGATGTTTCGTTGTTTCCTTTTCTTCTTTGTTGAGTCATAGGAACCACCGTACTGTTAAGTGGGGTCCAAGTGAACTAAGTCAGAGTGACTGAAGTGATGCTCAACCAAATCCTATGTCTTCGAGCGAAGACAATGAGAACAAATCTTATCCAGAGCTGGATGAGTCAGCTTTACTTGTAGCCCAAGTAAAGTTGCCGTGTGAGTGTTTGAAATCTGACCGTTGGAACACGTGTCAGTTCCTTAGTGACCCAGGGTCACTTCGAACAAATCAGGTCGGGTTGCCCAGTGGATATAAATAGCCCACCCCCTACACCATAAATTGGTGGCTGCTCAGAGTTATTACACGGCTTTTGTCGTTTGAGAGCAACCCACCTCCGAAGCATTTGAGAGAGAGATCCTTGCGAGGACAAAGCCAAAACACCCAGAGCCAAAGAGTGTTAGGCATCACTGAAGTCTTTCTGTCTGTGTGACCTGAAGACTTATTACACTTGAGGACTGTGTTTCCTCCAGCCGGTTAGGCGTCGCGTTCTGAGCATCCAAGAGTCATTGTGGATCGCCGATGAACGAAGTCTGTGAAGGTTTGGAAGTCTACCGTGAAGACTTACCAGAGTGATTGGGCGAGGACTAGGTGTTCTTAGCTCAAGGGGAATAAGGTGAAGACGCGGTCTTCTGAGTTGAATCTTAGCCTCCCTAACCAGACATATAGTTGTCACAGCAACTGGAACTGGTCTAACAAATCACTGTCTTCCCCGAGCTACTGGTTCTATCCTTTCCTTCCCTTTACTTACTGTCTTACGTTGTGAAGTCATTGCCTGCCTGCCTTATCTGATTGACTTCACTGTGTGACTACTTGTTCTGATTGGCTTCATTCCTTCTTCCCTCTTGATCCTTACTGCCTAGCTACTATTAGTCTTCATGCTTTCACTTTATTGAATACCTGACTATGGCTTGTCTAGTGTAGTCTACTTTCCGCTGCATACAAATAGGATTGGATTTACCCTTTGTCTTCGAAACTACCATGTTTTGAAGCATTTCACAAAAATCGCCTATTCACCCCCCCTCTAGTAGATATACCGCACTTTCACTAAGATATTTAGCTCACACCGCAACTTGATAAATCTCTTCTCATCCAAGGGCTTTGTGAAGATATCAGCTAGCTGTTCTTCAGTCTTCACATGTTCAATAGAAATGTCGCCCTTCAACACATGATCACGAAGAAAATGATGATGAATCTGAATGTGCTTTGTCTTCGAGTGCTGAACTGGGTTGTGAGCAATCTTGATGGCACTCTCATTGTCACAGAGTAGAGGCACATTCTTCACGTTGACACCATAGTCCTTGAGAGTTTGCTTCATCCATAACAATTGAGCACAACAAGAGCCAGCAGCAATATACTCAGCTTCAGCAGTAGATAGTGATACACAGTTCTGTTTCTTCGAGGACCAACAGACCAAAGATCTTCCGAGGAAATGACATGTACCAGACGTTGATTTGCGGTCCACACGATCACCAGCATAGTCAGAGTCTGAATATCCAATGAGATCAAAAGCCGAGCCCTTGGGGTACCATAATCCAAGTGTTGGTGTGTGAGCTAGATATCAATGAATATGTTTCACAGCCTTATGGTGTGATTCCTTCGGTGCAGCTTGAAATCGGGCACACATGCAAACACTAAGCATTATATCTGGCCTAGATGCACATAAGTACAATAGAGAACCAATCATGGAGCGGTATACCTTATGATCGAAGTCAATACCAGTTTCATCAGTGCACAGATGGCCATTTGTAGGCATAGGAATTTTGACGCCTTTGCAATCGTGCATACCGAATTTCCTCAGTACATCTTTGAGGTATTTCTCCTGAGATATGAATATACCATTGCGTTGTTGACGAATTTGAAGACCTAAGAAGAATTTGAACTCTCCCATCATAGACATTTGATATTCCTCACTCATCATATAGGCAAATTCATCACTATAGCGTTGGTCAGTATAGCCAAAGATAATATCATCAACATATATTTGGCACACAAATAATTCACCATCATAAGATTTAGTGAAAAGAGTTGGATCGAGTGAACCGGGTTTGAAGCCTTTCTTCATGAGGAATTCCTTCAAAGTATCATACCAAGCCCGAGGGGCCTGCTTGAGGCCATAGAGAGCCTTATTGAGTTTGAAGACTTTGTCAGGATTCTTTGGATCTTCAAAACCTGGGGGTTGAGCAACATATACTTCTTCCTCAAGCTTACCATTGAGGAATGCACTTTTCACATCCATTTGATAGAGAATGATATCATGATGGTTAGCATAAGCAAGTAATATGCAAATAGCCTCAAGTCTAGCAACAGGTGCAAAAGTTTCATCGAAATCGATTCCTTCAACCTATGTGTAGCCTTGAGCTACAAGCCGTGCCTTATTCCTTACCACAAGGACATTTTCATCTTGCTTGTTGCGGTAGATCCACTTTGTGCCGATGATATTATGCTTGCGAGGATCTGGACGTTTCACCAGTTCCCAGACTTCCTGAAGAGCAAAGGCTTCAAACCTGGATCCCTAGATCCCACACTCTTCACGAAGACATATGATGATGAACTATTTGTCTGCCAAATCTTGTGGATGGCATTATCTTCGGCTGCACTGAAAAAGATACAGTGATGAGTTTGGTCACATGATGCAAGAGCAATATCAGATGTCCATGATGGGTGAGCTGAAGTTCTTCCTTGGTCTTCAAATTCGTCAGCAAAGCAACGGCATCTTCATATCTCAAGAGAAGTACCTTAAAGACTGCCTGAAGAAGTTTGGAATGCAAGACTGCAAAGGGTACTCGACGCCTATGCCTGCTAAACACCATCTGGGTCCCGACGCCAATGGTAAAGAGTTTGATCAACAGGTATAGCGCTCCATGATTGGTTCTTTGCTTTATTTATGTGCATATAGGCCAGATATTATGCTTAGTGTTTGCATGTGTGCTCGATATCAAGCGGCACCAAAGGAGTCGCATCACTTAGCTGTGAAGCGAATACTTCGATATTTGGCTTACACCCCAACACTAGGATTATGGTATCCAAAGGGCTCAGAGTTTGATCTAGTTGGATTCTCAGATGCTGATTATGCTGGTGACAAAATTGATCACAAGTCTACATCAGGCACATGTCACTTTCTAGGATGATCTCTTGTCTGTTGGTCTTCAAAGAAGCAGAACTGTGTATCACTCTCCACTGCTGAATCTGAATACATTGCTGCTAGATCTTGCTGCGCTCAGCTTCTCTGGATGAAGCAAACGCTCAAGGACTATGGCGTCCATCTGAAGCATGTGCCACTCTACTGCGATAATGAAAGCGCTATCAAGATTGCCAACAACCCAGTTCAGCACTCGAAGACAAAGCACATTGAAATTCATCATCACTTTCTTAGAGATCATGTCATGAAGGAAGATATTGATATCATACACGTCAACACTGAAGAGCAACTGGCAGATATCTTCACAAAGCCCTTGGATGAGAAAAGGTTTTGCAAGTTGCGGTGTGAGCTAAATATCTTAGAATCCTCAAATGTTCTGTAATCAAGCACACATCCTAACACTTATGCGTATTGATGACTTAGATGTGCAACACACGAAGTAAAGTATATCTTCAATCAATGAAGACTTACATTCTAAGTGTGAATACATTAACGTGGAATTTGACTTCGGAGCGCCACGATAATTGTGCGCCGTGTCTGGGTCTAATACTTCCTATACGATGGGTAACGCCACCACCAAATCCTTGTTTGAAGTGTTTTTCATGGCGTTACATTTGCAAAGTCTTCACACTTGGTTTATCTTCATATAGCATTCACTTATACCTATGTCTTCTTATTTGAATCTTTTGAACTAAGTGAATGTGATCGGACCCTAACCTCTCTATGCTCTCTCATCTCACACTCTGTCTGTCCAAATCATATGCATTCTGTTGGAACTGTCGAATATCTTCTCCGCGGCCTTGTCAGCAGAAGATACAGAGATAAACTTTAAATTTGATTTTAATGCTCCATCCTTTATGCCTGAAACCCGGAGAAGCCGGAACGACCACTCCGACAGTCGTGGCGTACGTGGGATCGTGGAACAACTCCCAATGTGTTACATGTCCGCCACGTGTCCCTCCGATGTGAACCGCCAGGGGCACCTGAGTAATTGCGCTGTGCCGTCTCCCATGCTTATAAATGCACGTTCCATCACGGTCAAAAGTTCTTCTACCACCTCTCCACGTCGACCAACCCTAGCGCCTCCGCTAGCTCTCGACGACGCCGGCGACGAAGCACTTCGCTGCCGCAACCTCGTCGACGCCATCTTCATGCCGACCGCGGACATCGTTGTGGGGACCCCGACTTAGAAGTCGAGATCACCGAATGCACGTGTACAGTGATCCCAGAGATCAATGCTCACTGAACACACCGAAGCTGAATAACAAGAGTCTTACATCCATACATATCGTCTTACACAAATTATGGCCATTATGGCTAAGTCTTACATAGATAGAGCCTCACGGGCTGAATAGCAAATAACTCAAATAGCGGAAGTCTTCGATAATAGGTAGAACCCATGCCATCTGCCTTAACCCTACAAGCATTCTGACTGGGATAGCGTCCTAGTTCGCATGTTCGTCTCCAAAGAACTCTTCATCATAATCCTGTTCCTCCATGCCTGGCCAATTAAATAACCAGTGGCAAGCCAATGAGTACTTTGAATGTACTCGCAAGCAACCCATGATGTGGTTCAAAATAACAATGCAATCTGAGCAATAATGAGCAATCTAGCAAAGGGCTAGAAAAAATATTCTACCATCAAGTTTATGCATCAATAAACTCACGTAACCTCGAAGGCAGGTTACCGATATCAACATGAATACGATTCAACTCATCGAGTCAAGTCACCACCTTGACTTATCACACACATACTTTCACCGATGAAGTAAAACTCTGGACATAGTTTAAGTAGCACCACCCAACTGTCCATGACCGTGGACACGACTATTCGAATAGTTTTACACTCTGCAGAGGTTGCGCACTTTACCCACAAGATCCGGGGAACTTCCGTGTCATCCACGACCCGCGGTACCTCAAGTACCCGGGGTAAGCACCCGGTCATTATCTTTCCTTAGACGACACTAACATAGAGTCCACTCGTTGGTACACGGCCCTCGAGTACAACAATAGATTATGGGACTTGCCCTAATTTCAATGTCACGCGTACCCGAAGGGACCAACGGTGTGTCCGGTGCCCTGTGAAAACAGTCATGGTCGTCTATCCAAGCACGACCCCGTCCCGGGAAAGACCTCAAGTCTTCCCGTCACTAGTAATGCGGGCACCATGCTAGTATCGACCTAAGTAATCAATAAAGCCCCGTCCCATAAGGGGTAGTGTGGTTGCACATGTTTGGTTGGGACAGTAGTCACACATAAATCTAATCCATTATTTCACCCATGCACACGATTTACCGGCACATCACTTCTTCCTCAAGTGATGACCTAACTCAACATCACCCTCGGGCATTAGGGGCACCCGATGGGTTCATGCAAAGATTTCAACCATGAAGGTTCAAATCACACATGCATCACTAAGTATCACTACTAACTATTTGCATGTTATCTAGCACATAGCAAGATCAAGATCATGGCATGCATCATGTGGTGGTTCAACTAGGTCACCATTGTAATGCTATCATCATGCATCGGAAACAAACGGGTTCCGAAGAACAAGTGTATCATGGTCAAAGGGCTGCTTGCCTCTATTGGCTTGGTCTTCAAAGTCTTCAAATCCTTCTCCTTCTCCTTCCTCAGCAACTTCGTCAAATACGGTATCTATACGTCGCATAATAACAACGGAAAAATAAGACCACAAATAAAACAGAAAAATCAAAGTGCTCAGAAAAATGTCAACTTATTTTTGTTAAATACTAGAGGGATTTCTAAGATGGAGAAAATTCTTAGTTGGAGTTTTGGAGTAACAGAATGGAATCTAATGATTTTAGAACAGGAGTTTTATTGCTCAAATTTGAATTTAAATTTGAACGGAACAGAAAAGTTTCATGGATGTGTGTGAAAGTGACACCATTAAATAGGTTGGAATATTACAAGAATTTAGGAGTTGGAATTATTTCATTTGGACCAATATTCTTTTCTGTAAAAATGTTTGAAATAATTACAGAAAAGAAACGAAGAAAATGCCCTGTGCAACTCGGCCAGAGGGGCCACAGTGCACGGCCCAGGGCGTCCAGCCCAGCCGCACGGGCGCCAGCGCGCGCACGTCAGGTTTTCAAACCTGACGGGCGGGGCCCGACGGTCAGCGGCTGTGAGGAAGGGGAGAGAGGGGTGAGGATGACAGGCGGGGCCCGCCTGTCATCTCCAACCTCACGGCCACGGCGACGGCGAGCTCACCGGCGTTGATTTCGGCCACGGCGACGGCAACGGAGGGCAGGGACGGGTTCAGCGTCGAGTTGCGGAGGCAGTGGTGGTGGTGCGGCACGCCGGGGAGGTCGGGTTCGCCGGCGGCGAGGTGGGACGGCGGAGGATCGTCGGGAACCTTCTGGCCAGCTCGTTTCCGGCAGCTGCAGAAGGGGAAAAAGAAGGGGAACGCATCAGTGATGCATGGCGGTTCTAGATCGGGCAAAAGGAGGGGCGGAGGAGGCCCGTACTGCGAGATCACCGGCGGCCCGACGCGGCAGAGCTCCGGTCGATCCCGAGCACTGGGGCTCTCTGGGGAAGAACGGGTGGTGCTGGAGTGATGCTGGGGATGAGGAGAAGCTGCTGGTGCTAAGAGGAGGGCTCGGGGG
>LR738713.1:702043316-702053487 GCA_902687465.1 Secale cereale
TATTTATAGGGGAACAACGGGGTCCCGTGGACCTGTGCGCCGGCGAGCTCCTGCTCGACGCTACAGCGCACGGGAGGCGACGGGGGCGAGTCTACGGCGTTGCTGGACGAGCCCTACGTCCATTTGAGGAGAGAGGAGGAGTGGGGAGGCTTCCAGACCGTGCGCGCGTGCGAGCCCGAGGAGTGGACGTCGCGGGCGGCCGGTGCGCGTGTGACGACGGCCACTGGAGGGCGGAGGAGGAGGGGGGACAGCGCCGGGGTGGTTGCGGACGTCGAGGGGCATCGACTGGCGCGAGGGGAGAGCCCGAGGCTGTCGGGGGCAGACGATTGGCTGAAGCTACAGTGCGTGGGCGCACTGTAGCGTGCTCTGGAGCGCCCTTATCGCATGCCACGGCATGCCATTGGGCCTCTGGACGCGTCCACCGTGTCTGGGGGGTCCAGGGTGATGCAAGCACTACGGTTGAAGCCTTGGATGCTCTGGAGATGCTGTGAGAGAGAAGAGAGGCTGGTGACTTGGTAGAAAATGGATGTCTAGCAGGGTGAACTAGGGTTTTTACCCCTCAATCATGGAGCTGGGGACTTGGGGAAGTTACTGGGGGTAGCTAGTAACCAGATGAACGTGTGGTAGAAAGTTGAGGCCAAGGTAAAAGGTAAAAGTGATCAAGAAGAGGGTTTTGGTAATTCTGCAGAAGGTGTTTGATCAATGTTTGGTCAAGCAAATGATCTCCACTTGCCATGACACTTCACAGGATTGAATGACATGTGAAAATAGGGTGCTTCACCAAATTTGGGCTCATTTAAAGAAACTAGCCAATGTAACTTTGGTGAACCCTAGAAATCAACAGAAATGGCTTCATCTTGTTTGAGTCAAGCTAATCATCTCCCCTTGATGCACCACTTGGTGTAGTTTCATCATTTGGGGTATTTATCATGCCCACAAAGTTTGAAGCTCCAGGTAAAAAGTTGGTAATGTAAAGTTGTTCAAATTTGCATTTGAACAGAAAGGGTTTTGGGGTGTTCTGATCAAGCTGCTCTATTCCAAATCTTGTGCCATTTGGTCTAGGTGCCTTATTAGGCATTTCTAGCATGTGCACCAAGTTTGAGAGCATTTGGACAAGTTTGGCAATGTAGAGTTGCTCAAACTTCAAATATGGACATAATGGTTATGAAGGGTTTTGAGGATGTTTTCTTGCTTCCCAAGGCATGGGACTTGGCAAGATCATCAAATATGTCATATATGACATGATAGAATTTCCCTGGAATTTTTGGAGAATATTTCCTTTGTAAATATTTCAAAAGCTTGAAATACCCAGAAAGGTTTTTAGAGGGATTAGCCCATTATTTTGAACATGACCAAGTGTTGAAACTCTTATATATGGACAATATATGTCCTCTGAGTCTCCCTGAATTTTGGCAAATATTTTTGAAATACTTAAATAATTTTTCCCTATTAAAGTCCATTTCTGGCCTTAAGAAAAAACTTTTAAATAAAATAGGAAAATAACTTTTAAAATTATACTTTTGTGGTTTCTGGGAGTCCTATGACTACTAGGTTTCAAATGTACCTTTTGAAATAATTTTCTCACCCTAAATCAAGTACTTGCAGTGCAAATCTCAATTCAGGGTTTTTTGGAAAACTAAATTTATAAAATACATTTTGGCCAAATTAATTTTGTAAGAAAATACTATACTGTTATATAACACTTGGCATGATCATTGGGCAGAAGTTTTGGGTATGGAGATGAATTCTACAAGAGGTAATAGTTGACTTTAATGAGCACATGAAAAAGCACATGGAGAAAAACTCAATTCAAATAAAAGCCAAATGATGCCAAAATTTTTTGCTGGTCCAAATTTTCATGCTTCATTGATGCAAACAACATGTTACAAAATGCAGGGTGTGACAGACCTACCCCCCTTACAAGAATCTCGTCCCCGAGATTCCTAAACTAGGTCTTAAAAGAGATCGGGAAACTCGGATCTAAGATAGTCTTCACGTTCCCAGGTTGCTTCTGCTTCGGTGTGGTTGCTCCACTGGACCTTGAAGTACTTTATGGTACGACTTCGCGTCCGTCGTTCTGCTTCGTCCAGAATGCGAATGGGCTTCTCGCGGTAGGTCAAATCAGGCTGCAGATCAATGGCTTGGTGATCAACATCCTTGTAGAGATTGGGCTTGTCTGGAACTTGGAGACATTTCCGGAGTTGTGACACATGGAATACATTGTGCACATCGGATAGCTCAGGTGGTAGTTCCAACTGGTAAGCCACTTCTCCTCATCGTGCAGTGATCTCAAAGGGTCTGATGAACCTTGGTGCGAGCTTCCCCTTGACGTGGAAACGCTTGGTTCCCTTCAGAGGAGTTACCCGCAGGTACACATGGTCCCCGACATGGAAACTCATGTTCCGACGGTGAGTGTCAGCATAGCTCTTTTGCCTTGACTTGGCTGCCTTCAATCGTTCTCTGACTAGTTGGACTTGCTCTTCTGCTGCGCGGAGAATATCCGGTCCAAAGACTAGTCCTTCTCCAGTCTCTGACCAGTTGAGGGGTGTGCGACATCTGCGTCCGTACAACACCTCAAATGGTGCCATCTGAAGGCTTGACTGGTAATTGTTGTTATAGGAGAACTCGGCAAAAGGGAGACAATCTTCCCACTTGGCTCCATATGCCAAGACACAGGCTCGGAGCATATCTTCGAGAATCTGATTGACTCGTTCTGTCTGACCTCCGGTCTGTGGGTGGAAAGCCGTGCTGAAAGATAACTTGGTTCCCAAGGCTTCTTGGAACTTCTTCCAGAACCTTGAGGTGAACTGGGTTCCTTGATCTGACACAATCTCCTTGGGAACACCGTGAAGACTTACGATTCTGTCAATGTAGAGAGCTGCCAGCCGGTTGCCATCATAAGTGGTCTTGACAGGAATGAAATGGGCCACCTTGATCAAATGATCGACTATGACCCAGATAGAGTCATGTCCTTTATTCGACCTTGGTAATCCAGTGATGAAGTCCATTCCGACTTTATCCCACTTCCACTCAGGAACTTTGAGTGGTTGAAGCAATCCAGCAGGTCGCTGATATTCAGCCTTGACCCTTTGGCACACGTCACACTTTGCAACATAGGTTGCAATCTCTCTCTTCATCCCGTGCCACCAGAATCGGGCCTTCAAGTCTTGATACATCTTGGTTCCTCCGGGGTGGATGGAATACGGAGTGTCGTGGGCCTCTTGCAGAATTAGGTTCTTCAGCTCTGTGTTGTTTGGTACGCAGATGCGGCCTTTGTACCAAACAATCCTGTGCTCGTCTTCAGAGAATCCTGGAGCCTTGCCTAGCTTCATCTTCTTCTTGATGCCTTCAATGCTTGCATGTCCATCTTGTGCCTTCTTGACTTCGTCCATCAGGGTCGGTCTGACTTCCAATTGATCCAGAAATCCAGGGGTGACCAATTCCAAACTGAATTGTTCGATCTCCTTAAACAAGGCTGGCTGCCTTTCTTGAATAACAGCATTCAAGGAGCAAGCCTTCCTGCTTAAGGCATCGGCCACCACGTTAGCCTTCCCGGGGTGATATTGAACACTGAGGTCATAGTCTTTGATGAGTTCCAACCATCTTCGCTGCCTCATGTCAATTCCTTTTGGGTGAAAATGTACTTCAGACTTTTGTGGTCTGTGTAGATCTCACACCGTTTCCCTAGGAGGTAATGCCGCCATGTCTTCAAGGCATGAACTACTGCCGCTAACTCAAGATTGTGAGTAGTGTAGTTCTCCTCATGGGGTTGTAGCTGCCTGGAGAGGTATGCTATGACTCAGCCTTCTTGCATCAGAACGCTTCCCAATCCGGTTCGAGAGGCATCACAATATATCACGAACTCCTTGTGAATATCAGGTGTTGCCAGAACTGGGGCGGTGGTCAATCTCTTCTTGAGCTCTTGGAAGCTCTCTTCGCATTTTGGCGTCCACTCGAACTTCTTGTCCTTCTTGAGGAGCTGAGTCATTGGCCGTGCAATGCTAGAGAATCCTTCCACGAATTTGCGGTAATACCCCGCAAGTCCGAGGAAGCTTCTGACTTCCTTGACAGTCGTTGGAGATTGCCATTGGGTCACAGCTTCGATCTTTGCGGGATCAACTGATAATCCTTCTTCGGTCAAGACGTGACCTAAGAATCCAACTTTATGCAGCCAGAACACACACTTGCTGAATTTGGCATACAGTTGGTGCTCCCGAAGCTTGTCTAGGACCATCCTCAGATGCTGCTCGTGCTCTTCCTCCGACTTCGAGAAGACAAGAATGTCATCGATGAAGACGACAACGAACTTGTCCAAATATTCCATGAAGACTTTATTCATGAGATACATGAAGTAAGCTGGAGCATTGGTTAACCCAAAGGACATGACCGTGCACTCGTACAGGCCATATCTGGTTACGAATGCCGTCTTCGGAATATCTTGGGGTCTGATCTTCAGTTGGTAGTACCCAGATCTGAGGTCGATCTTGGAGAACACCTTGGCTCCGTTGAGCTGATCAAACAGATCTTCGATCTTGGGAAGTGGATATTTGTTCTTGATTGTAACTTCATTGAGGGAACGATAGTCAATGCATAAGCGGATGGTACCGTCCCTCTTTGCCACAAACAGAACAGGAGATCCCCAAGGGGAGGCACTTGGGTGGATAAATCCCTTCCTCAGCTGCTCTTCCAGCTGCTTCTTCAACTCGGCTAATTCTTCCGTCCCCATTCTATAAGGCTTCTTATAGATGGGTCCTGCTCCGGGCACGAGCTCGATGATGAACTCAATGTCACGGTCAGGGGGCATACCCGGTAGTTCATCCGGAAAGACATCAGGATACTCACATACCACCGGTACTTGCTCTAGCCCAACTTCAGACAGACAGCTGACTTGAATGGCTCGAGCGGAAGAGGAGTTGGGAGCAAACTTGACTTCGACTCCTTGGTCATTGGTCACAGTGACTGTCCGATTGGCACAGTCTAACAAGCCTTGGTGCTTACTGAGCCAATCCATCCCTAAGATCACATCCAAGCCTTGCGATCTTAGGATGATGAGGTCTGCTAGGAAGTCTACACCGTTAATGGTAATACTGACTCCTTTACAACCTATCTTGGCTCTCATCTCGGCTCCGGGGGTTTGTACCACCATAGGGTTATTCAGGGGTGTAGGGGTCATGCCACTTTTTAATGCAAATCTTTGAGTGACAAATGAATGCGTTGCTCCAGAATCAAACAAGACAGTTGCAGGTGCTGAGTTGACAAGGAACGTACCCATCACGACGTCCGGGTCTTCCTGGGCTTCTTCAGTAGTGACGTGATTCACACGCCCCTTCCCATGGTTAGGTGGATTGCGAGGAGCTGGGTTCCTTGGTGGCCTCCCGCGGCCTTGTCCCTGGTTCTGCGCATTGGGGCGCGGGGCATCAGGCTTCTTGTTGGGGCACACCCTTGAGATGTGTCCGGACTGACCACATCCAAAGCAAGTGACTTGGTTTGGATTGTTGATCTTGTTGCCACCACTGGTATTGGGGTTGAAAGCTGGCCTTGGGTTGGCATACTGCTGAGGCTGAGGGTTGGTACGAGGTGCAAGAGCTCTTGGTTGCTGATAGGTTGGCTTGGCCGGGGCTGACTGCCACGGACGAGGCTTCTGGTTGCTGGAACTTCCCTTGCCGACCATCTTGCGCTTGCGAGTGTCTTCCAAAGCACGTCGCTTGTCTTCAAGCATAAGTGCTTTGTTCACCAGGTCAGGGAAGGATGGGCAGTCGCACACGACAAGCGAGTATTGCAGAGTCTGATTGAGGCCTTCCATGAAGCGCTCCCTTTTTGCAGCATCAGTGCTGACATCTTCAGGGGCATACCTTGACAGGACACTGAACTTCTGCATGTACTCCTTGACAGTGCCACTTCCTTGCTTCAGGGCTCGGAACTCACGCTTTTTGATAGCCATGATTCCGGAAGGAATGTGGGCCTTGCGGAATTCTGCCTTGAAGTTAACCCAAGTGATGTCTTGTTCAGCATGCATGACCATGAATCCATCCCACCAAGCTCTAGCAGCCCCCCCCGAGGCAGTGGGCTGCATAAGCCACCTTCTCGCGGTCTTCGGTGCATCCGACTAGTTCCAGTATTTCCTCAATGGAGCGGATCCAGTCGTCTGCATCCAGGGGTTCAGCAGTCTCGATAAAGGTTGGCGGTGCATGCTTCTTGAACTCTGCCAACGTGGAACGTCCATTGCCATTCCCCGCCGGCTGGCGGTTGTTGGTGACAGCTTGAGCAATCAGCTGAAGGGCTGCAGTGTTGGCTTGGCGTTCCTCTCGGAAAGCTTGGAGAAGCTGAGCCATGTCCATGTTCGGAGGAGGTGGTGGTGGTGGAGCTTGGTCGTTGGTTTGGTCGTGGCCTGCCTCTGGCTGAGCGGATGCTCCGGCTTCAGGCTGCTGGGTAGAGGTACCAGCACGAGTTACAACAGGCATCCTGTTGGAGCGGTAAAAGGTCTCATGACTCGGAAGAGGGAAAGCAAGATAGATGGGTGCCTAGTAAGGGGGTGGGTGTGACACTAATCAAATCATGCAAGGGCCAAAAGGCCAAAACACATTCATTAAAATCCAAATGGGTGATGTAGTCGTTTACACATTCCCGAAGGAAGAATACGCCATACATCCAGACACAACAAAAGCAAATACTAGATGGTTTCATATGAACCATACAAGGACTCGACTGCGCATAGGGGTTACACGACCTATCCTACCGTAGAGGTCACAACTGGCATATCCGAGTAGCGAATAATGCCTAAGCGGCGGAATGCTCGGTCGCATATTCCGGCTCTTCGGGGTCTTCCTCCTTGTCTTCATCTGTCTGGGCCCCTTTGTCACTTGAGGGTGTGGGGGAGTGGAGGAGTTGGATACGACGGTGCTTCGTCGGTGGTGCAGGGAAAAGCTTGCGATATTCCCTTGCCGTCATCCGGCGTCGCCAAGGTGGTTCTTCATTCTCGGAAGATACATCCTCGGAGGGCCTTCCGCCTCGGTATGCGATAGCGGACTGTCCAGAAGGTGCTCCTTCCTTCTTGATCCTATTTGTCTTCTCTTGAGCTCGACGAAGAAGTGCCTTGGTCTTGTGAAGTTCTTCTCGAAGCTTCATTGATTCCGAGGCCAAGTCTTGTGCTAAGCTGTCGGCACATAGACTGAAGTAGGTCTGGAACCGAAGCAAGAGTCCTTCCTTCAGTGGAGGGGCTAGTGCGCTGCTTTCTTCTTCACCTTCCTTCCGGTAAGGTAAGAAGCGAGTTGTCATCTTGGCTGCCATCTCCGGAAGAAGCTCGCGGAGACAGGTTAGTGCCTTGAGTGCAGCAGCCTCGACAGCGAGAGGTAGCGTTGCCATCTGGGGTCCCTCGAAGAACCAACTCGTGGGAGGATCGTTTGCCTTCACGATCACTTCCACATGGTACTCCACCTCAGTGTCGCTAACCCAATGCTCAAGGTAGGTGAGGATGGGCGCTCGGTGGAACTGACACTCCTGGAGGCTATCCTCGAGGAGCAAGGGAAACCCAGTGGTCAGGTGCTCTTCGGGTACAACGGCCATCTACAAGGTGGAATAGGAGGGGTTAATAAGCTGATGAAATCTCAGGTTTAGAAAAGAAGAGAGGTTCAGAAGGTTTTTGAAAAAGGGTCTCATCTAACTAACGCCCATGCTAACTAAGGCTTCCTACAGTCAGGATGGCTCTGATACCAGCTCTGTGGGGACCCCGACTTAGAAGTCGAGATCACCGAATGCACGTGTACAGTGATCCCAGAGATCAATGCTCATTGAACACACAGAAGCTGAATAACAAGAGTCTTACATCCATACATATCGTCTTACACAAATTATGGCCATTATGGCCAAGTCTTACATAGATAGAGCCTCACGGGCTGAATAGCAAATAACTCAAATAGCGGAAGTCTTCGATAATAGGTAGAACCCATGCCATCTGCCTTAACCCTACAGGCATTCTGACTGGGATAGCGTCCTAGTTCGCATGTTCGTCTCCAAAGAACTCTTCATCATAATCCCGTTCCTCCATGCCTGGCCAATTAAATAACCAGTGGCAAGCCAATGAGTACTTTGAATGTACTCGCAAGCAACCCATGATGTGGTTCAAAATAACAATGCAATCTGAGAAATAATGAGCAATCTAGCAAAGGGCTAGAATAAATATTCTACCATCAAGTTTATGCATCAATAAACTCGCGTAACCTCGAAGGCAGGTTACCGATATCAACATGAATACGATTCAACTCATCGAGTCAAGTCACCACCTTGACTCATCACACACATACTTTCACCGATGAAGTAAAACTCTGGACATAGTTTAAGTAGCACCACCCACCTGTCCATGACCGTGGACACGGCTATTCGAATAGTTTTACACTCTGCAGAGGTTGCACACTTTACCCACAAGATCCGGGGAACTTCCGTGTCATCCACGACCCGCGGTACCTCAAGTACCCGGGGTAAGCACCCGGTCATTATCTTTCCTTAGACGACACTAACATAGAGTCCACTCGTTGGTACACGGCCCTCGAGTACAACAATAGATTATGGGACTTGCCCTAATTTCAATGTCACGCGTACCCGAAGGGACCAACGGTGTGTCCGGTGCCCTGTGAAAACAGTCATGGTCGTCTATCCAAGCACGACCCCGTCCCGGGAAAGACCTCAAGTCTTCCCGTCACTAGTAATGCGGGCACCATGCTAGTATCGACCTAAGTAATCAATAAAGCCCCGTCCCATAAGGGGTAGTGTGGTTGCACATGTTTGGTTGGGACGGTAGTCACACATAAATCTAATCCATTATTTCACCCATGCACACGATTTACCGGCACATCACTTCTTCCTCAAGTGATGACCTAACTCAACATCACCCTCGGGCATTAGGGGCACCCGATGGGTTCATGCAAAGATTTCAACCATGAAGGTTCAAATCACACATGCATCACTAAGTATCACTACTAACTATTTGCATGTTATCTAGCACATAGCAAGATCAAGATCATGGCATGCATCATGTGGTGGTTCAACTAGGTCACCATTGTAATGCTATCATCATGCATCGGAAACAAACGGGTTCCGAAGAACAAGTGTATCATGGTCAAAGGGCTGCTTGCCTGGATTGGCTTGGTCTTCAAAGTCTTCAAATCCTTCTCCTTCTCCTTCCTCAGCAACTTTGTCAAATACGGTATCTATACGTCGCATAATAACAACGGAAAAATAAGACCACAAATAAAACAGAAAATTCAAAGTGCTCAGAAAAATGTCAACTTATTTTTGTTAAATACTAGAGGGATTTCTAAGATGGAGAAAATTCTTAGTTGGAGTTTTGGAGTAACAGAATGGAATCTAATGATTTTAGAACAGGAGTTTTATTGCTCAAATTTGAATTTAAATTTGAACAGAACAGAAAAGTTTCATGGATGTGTGTGAAAGTGACACCATTAAATAGGTTGGAATATTACAAGAATTTAGGAGTTGGAATTATTTCATTTGGACCAATATTCTTTTCTGTAAAAATGTTTGAAATAATTACAGAAAAGAAAAGAAGAAAATGCCCTGTGCAACTGGGCTAGAGGGGCCACAGTGCACGGCCCAGGGCGTCAAGCCCAGCCGCACGGGCGCCAGCGCGCGCACGTCAGGTTTTCAAACCTTACGGGCGGGGCCCGGCGGTCAGCGGCTATGAGGAGGGGGAGAGAGGGGTGAGGATGACAGGCGGGGCCCGCCTGTCATCTCCAACCTCACGGCCACGGCGACGGCGAGCTCACCGGCTTTGATTTCGGCCACGACGACGGCAACGGAGGGCAGGGACGGGTTCAACGTCGAGTTGCGGAGGTAGTGGTGGTGGTGCGGCACGCCGGGGAGGTCGGGTTCGCCGACGGCGAGGTGGGACGGCGGAGGATCGTCGGGAACCTTCTGGCCAGCTCGTTTCCGGCAGCTGCAGAAGGGGAAAAAGAAGGGGAACGCATCAGTGATGCATGGCGGTTCTAGATCGGGCAAAAGGAGGGGCGGAGGAGGCCCGTACTGCGAGATCACCGGCGGCCCGACGCGGCGGAGCTCCGGTCGATCCCGAGCACTGGGGCTCTCTGGGGAAGAACGGGTGGTGCTGGAGTGATGCTGGGGATGAGGAGAAGTTGCTAGTGCTGAGAGGAGGGCTCGG
>LR738713.1:702053497-702094317 GCA_902687465.1 Secale cereale
GGGGGGGGGGGGGGGGGGGGTCCTATTTATAAGGGAACGGCGGGGTCCCGTGGACCTGTGCGCCGGCGAGCTCCTGCTCGACGCTACAGCGCACGGGAGGCGACGGGGGCGAGTCTATGGCGTTGCTGGACGAGCCTTACGTCCATTTGAGGAGAGAGGAGGAGCGGGGAGGCTTCCAGACCGTGCGCGCGTGCGAGCCCGAGGAGTGTACGTCGCGGGCGGCCGGTGCGCGTGTGACGACGGCCACTGGAGGGCGGAGGAGGAGGGGGGACATCGTCGGGGTGGTTGCGGACATCGAGGGGCATCGACTGGCGCGAGGGGAGAGCCCGAGACTGTCGGGGGCAGACGATTGGCTGAAGCTACAGTGCGTGGGCGCACTGTAGCGCGCTCTGGAGCGCCCTTATCGCATGCCACGGCATGCCATTGGGCCTCTGGACGCGTCCACCGTGTCTGGGGGGGGTCCAGGGTGATGCAAGCACTAGGTTGAAGCCTTGGATGCTCTGGAGTTGCTGTGAGAGAGAAGAGAGGCTGGTGACTTGGTAGAAAATGGATGTCCAGCAGGGTGAACTAGGGTTTTTACCCCTCAATCATGGAGCTGGGGACTTGGGGAAGTTACTGGAGGTAGAAAGTTGAGGCCAAGGTAAAAGGTAAAAGTGATCAAGAAGAGGGTTTTGGTAATTCTGCAGAAGGTGTTTCATCAGTGTTTGGTCAAGCAAATGATCTCCACTTGCCATGACACTTAACAGGATTGAATGACAAGTGAAAATAGGGTGCTTCACCAAATTTGGGCTCATTTGAAGAAACTAGCCAATGTAACTTTGGTGAACCCTAGAAATCAACAAAAATGGCTTCATCTTGTTTGAGTCAAGCTAATCATCTCCCCTTGATGCACCACTTGGTGTAGTTTCATCATTTGGGGTATTGATCATGCCCACAAAGTTTGAAGCTCCAGGTAAAAAGTTGGTAATGTAAAGTTGTTCAAATTTGCATTTGAACAGAAAGGGTTTTGGGGTGTTCTGATCAAGCTGCTCTATTCCAAATCTTGTGCCATTTGGTCTAGATGCCTTATTAGGCATTTCTAGCATGTGCACCAAGTTTGAGAGCATTTGGACAAGTTTGGCAATGTAGAGTTGCTCAAACTTCAAATATGGACAGAATGGTTAAGAAGGGTTTTGAGGATGTTTTCTTGCTTCCCAAGGCATGGGACTTGGCAAGATCATCAAATATGTCATATATGACATGATAGAATTTCCCTGGAATTTTTGGAGAATATTTCCTTTGTAAATATTTCAAAAGCTTGAAATATCCAGAAAGGGTTTTAGAGGGATTAGCCCATTATTTTGAACATGACCAAGTGTTGAAACTCTTATATATGGACAATATATGTCCTCTGAGTCTCCCTGAGTTTTGGCAAATATTTTTGAAATACTTAAATAATTTTTCCCTATTAAAGTCCATTTCTGAACTTAAGAAAAAGCTTTTAAATAAAATAGGAAAATAACTTTTAAAATTATACTTTTGTGGTTTCTGGGAGTCCTATGACTACTAGGTTTCAAATGTACCTTTTGAAATAATTTTCTCACCCTAAATCAAGTACTTGCAGTGCAAATCTCAATTCAGGGGTTTTTGGAAAACTAAATTTATAAAATACATTTTGGCCAAATTAATTTTGTAAGAAAATACTATACTGTTATATAACACTTGGCATGATCATTGGGCAGAAGTTTTGGGTATGGAGATGAATTCTACAAGAGGTAATAGTTGACTTTAATGAGCACATGAAAAAGCACATGGAGAAAAACTCAATTCAAATAAAAGCCAAATGATGCCAAAAATTTTTGCTGGTCCAAATTTTCATGCTTCATTGATGCAAATAACATGTTACAAAATACAGGGTGTGACAATCGTCTACTCGGCCGTCACCGTAGCTGTCCTCCGTCGCCAAGTTAGGGCACGGAAGATCGAACTGCTGGGCATCCAACTCCTCTCCCTCTAAGCAGTTCATCGTGTGGTAAATAAAACTTTCCTTTTACCATCTTCTTGATTCAGAAAGATTCATCACTTTTACCACAAGAGGTTTCTGCCTACACAAATATATAGATCTATCCTGTTTGCATCTCATATCTTGCCTAGTACATTCACATATGCTTCAAACATAGTTAGATTCCTCACTTGTACCTATTCGTGGATTCGTACAAATCTGGAACCAACTCTCATCATATGAGTGAATGTCTTCGTGCTATGAGGTCAAAGTCTTCAAAACTGTTTTATCTTCAAAAACTTCTGAGAATGCATATGACCTCTTCCCCTTCCCTCGCATCTCTAATGCTGTCACAGGTACATGTCCGTGGGAGAATCCCTTGGTTCTCATAGTCTGCATGTTGGGGAACGTAGTATTTTCAAAATTTTCCTACGATCACGCAAGATCTATCTACTAGATGCATAGCAACGAGGGGGAGAGTGTGTCTACGTACCCTCGTAGACCGGGAGCGGAAGCGTCAAGTGACGCGGTTGATGTAGTCGAACTTCTTCGCAATCCAACCGATCAAGCACCGAACGTACGGCACCTCAGCGTTCAGCACACGTTCAGCTTGATGACGTCCCACGAGCTCTTGATCCAGTTGAGCTTCACGGGAGAGTTTCGTCAGCACTACGGCGTGGTGACAGATATGATGTATCTACCTGCGCAGGGCTTCGCCTAAGCACTGCAACGGTATGACCGAGGTGTGTTTCTATGGAGAGAGGCACCGCACACGGCTAAAACAATTCAACTTGTGTGTCCTAGGGTGCCCCCCTGCCCCCGTATATAAAGGAGTAAGGGAGAGGCCGGCCCTAGAGGGGGCGCGCCAAGTGTGGGAGTCCTACTAGGACTCCCAAGTCCTAGTAGGATTCCCCTTTCCTTTCCGGAGTAGGAGAGAAGGAAAGAGGTGGAGAGGGAGAAGGAAAAGGGGGCTGCACCCCTTGTCCAATTCGGACCAGAGGGGGGGGGGCGCGCGCCTCCTTCCTTTTGGCCTTTCTCCTCTATTCCCGTATGGCCCAATAAGGCCCATATACTCCGAAAAATACTCGAATCACTCGGAACCTTTCCGATGTCCGAATATAGTCATCCAATATATCGATCTTTACGTCTCGACCATTTCGAGACTCCTTGTCATGTCCCCGGTCTCATCCGGGACTCCGAACTCCTTCGGTACATCAAAACTCATAAACTCATAATACCGATCGTCATCAAACGTTAAGTGTGCGGACCCTACGGGTTCGAGAACTATGTAGACATGACCGAGACTCATCTCCGGTCAATAAACAATAGCGGAACCTGGATGCTCATATTGGCTCCTACATATTCTACGAAGATCTTTATCGGTCAAACCGCATAACAACATACGTTGTTCCTTTTGTCATTGGTATGTTACTTGCCCGAGATTCGATCGTCGGTATCTCTATACCTAGTTCAATCTCGTTACCGGCAAGTCTCTTTACTCGTTCCATAATACATCATCTCGTGACTAACTCATTAGTCTTTTGCTTGCAAGGCTTATTATGATGTGCATTACCGAGAGGGCCCAGAGATACCTCTCCGACACTCGGAGTGACAAATCCTAGTCTTGATCCATGCCAACACCACGAACACTTTCGGAGACACCTGTAGAGCATCTTTATGATCACCCAGTTACGTTGTGACGTTTGATAGCACACAAGGTGTTCCTACGGTATTCGGGAGTTGCATAATCTCATAGTCATAGGAACATGTATAAGTCATGAAGAAAGCAATAGCAGTAAAACTAAACGATCATAGTGCTAAGCTAACGGATGGGTCTTGTCCATCACATCATTCTCCTAATGATGTGATCCCGTTGATCAAATGACAACTCATGTCTATGGTTAGGAAACATAACCATCTTTGATCAATGAGCTAGTCTAGTAGAGGCATACTAGGGACACTCTGTTTTGTCTATGTATTCACACATGTACTAAGTTTTCGGTTAATACAATTCTAGCATGAATAATAAACATTTATCATGATATAAGGAAATATAAATAACAACTTTATTATTGCCTCTAGGGCATATTTCCTTCACTGCATTCATTTGCAGAATTCTTGCAGCGTCACATTCACTCCCCTGAAGACAGTTCCTGTCTGACCAGCCGACCGAAGCATTTGCCAGTGTTGAAGCCATTCAGTTCGAAACCCTTCAGATTGAGGCCAATGGCAACTGACAAGAAAGTTAGAAAGGGTGGCAGACAGCGCCGTGGAAACACCTCCAAAGATTTGCCTCCTAATCTAAGTGAAATGTACAAGACTGATCCAAAGGAGGATTACAATCAGAGGAAGACACGAATCCAATGGATTTGAAGATATTGGGCTGAACATTGGTTCAAGTACAGGTTCGTGACCCAAGAGTATGCTGAAAAGAACGCCATCAAGCATCCATGGGGAGATATCACCTATAAAAATCTTCCACCCAAGACTCGTGCTGAAGCCATTGCTCAAGGCTTCTACCCTTGCATGGTGAGAGGGCCTCAACCTGCTGATGCTGATCCTACTTCTCTACTCTGGTGTTGCGACGACAATTTGTTCAAGCGAAATCTTCAATATGCCAAGAACTCACCCAAAGAGAACAAGAAGAACTGGGGATTGGACTTCAATCCTGGCCCCTCTGCGCCCCGCGCTGATGGCACGCGCGAAGCTGAACCAAACCTGGTTGGGCCCTTCTACAACTTAGAAGGCCTCATCAGTCACATCAAGGTTCAAGGAGCGGATGTGGATCAACCTGCAGATGACGCTGATTCTGAAGAAGCACCTGCAACCCCGAAGCCCAAGAAGAAGAAATCCAAGGCTTCAAAGACCACTCCACCAATTGCTTCTAGAGTGAAGCCTTTGGCCACTGCTCCACCAGCACCAAGTGTGCAGTCTGAGGAGCACTCTCGCATCTCCAAGAGCAGACAGCTAAGGAAGAAGCCCTCGCACAACCCCAGTCCAGCTCTCACTCCTGACGCTGTTCTAAAGACTGCCAATGAAGCCCTTGATCTCTCGAGCGATGAGGATCTTGGTGACGATGCTCTGGAACAACTGATCAAGAGCAAGCAAGATGCTGAAATCTTCAATGATTTGCCGCTCTTCGACGTGGAAGTGCTCAACAATTTCATTGATGAATGGTTTGACACCCCCAACCTCAGCTTCGACGATCTGCAACTTCCAGTTGGCCTTAGCGTCTCCTTCCATGGCGCCATTGCTTCTGAGCTAGCTCTGGCTCAGAGAATTGTTGAGCTGAAGCAAAAGATCGATTATGAAAAGGCTCAGTTCAAGAAGCATGTGGACAAGCTCAACGTGCAAGAGATTCAGAACTTCAAGGTAATGATGCATGACATCAAGGAAGCCTTTCGCCAGAGGCGTGATGAAGCTAAAGGTTCTCATGAGCGAATCAAGGACTTGGCTGCCAAATGTGTTCAAGTTTTTAATGAAGCTGAAAAGCGCAAGGCCCTTGGGCGTCCTGGCATTGACCCAAGGATGGCTGCCAAGAAAAAGAAGAAGCAACCTGTGCCCGAAGCTGAAGTATCCAGGCAGGAAATGACTCGCATAGTCTTCCCTGCCAGCATGACTGGCACGAAGCCTAAGGTCACCCCAACTGCTTCCGAGCTCAAGAAGACAAAGGTGGCTGAAGCTGAAGCTCGCAAGCGCAAGCAAACTACTGATGAAGCTCCACCCACCAAGAAGCGCAAGACAAAGAAGGATAAGGCTGCTTCCAAAGAGCCTATCTTTGTCGAGCCCATATCAGTTGCTCACCCTGCATCTACACACCGAGAATGTCCCATGACAGTCCATGAGCCTGCTCCCACAGAGGCTGAAGACATTCCGGCTGTTGACCCCACCGCAGCTGAAGACATTGGTCCTCATGACAATGTTGAAGATGATGAAGTCCTTCCTCAGATCGAGTACAACGTTGAATCTTCGCCTGTTCTTATGAACAGCGAACACATCAGCATGGGTCGTCCATTGACGCCAATTGCACATGATGACTCGTGGGCTGATCACCCACAAGATACACCAGCCACACCTCAACCAACTCAAGACACCAGTTCGGTGCTTGAAGATGAAGACTTTGAGGCCCAACAACCTCCATCCCCTCAGGCGTCGCCAGCATTTCGCAGGCTTCGCAAAGGACCAAGGCCTCAAGTCGTCACACCAAGTGTTCCAGAAGGAGAAGAGCAACAATCTGCACCTGACGCTGCTCCTACTTTGAACCCCTCAAAATCTGAAGCCAAAGCGTCTGAAGACATTCTGGCTGCATCAGCCGAAGAAGAACCACCCCAAGAAGAAGAACAACCCCAAGCAGAAGAAGCACGTACTGCCACACCCCCTGTTCTTGAGGAGAACGTGTCCGACCCTCCAGCTCCTGAAGTGGAGGTTACAAACTCAGAGGATGCCACCACCAACACTAAAGCCAATGACGTGGTCATGGCTGAAGCTAATGTGGCACCTGAAGTCATAGTGGTGCCTGAAGTAATGGCGCCTGAAGCAACTGCTGCACTTGAAGCAAATCACCAGCCTGAAGCTAATGCCTCTTCTCCTGTTCCACCTCCAAGGCCCCATACAATTGAGCAAGCATACAACCAAGATGATCATCTCATTTCTGTCCGATGGCCCATTCTGACTCCACCACCTGCTACTGGACTGCATACTGCTGGTCCTTAGTTTGATCATCATGTTGAGCACAGGCCTCAAGTTCAGAAGCCTAAGCCAAGACTGCCAAGGTTTCCAGGTATTGCCACCTCTCAAGGGTCATTCAATGCCAATAGCTTCACTACGCACAACACATTCTTTGACTGCGCCAAGAACCCATATTCCAAGCCAAGAATATCATCAGATAGGTCCTGGAGCCATCAGCAGCGCAGTTATTACTCAAGAGTACTCTATGATCAAGGGCGCATTTTCCCTCATATGCGTCTTGACACTGAAGCTATTGCTGGACTGCCCTGTCTGGAGGAAGCTCTTGATTGCTTCCGTGATGCTGGCCTGCTAAATTTTGTGACTGACAAGGAGCATTGGAATGAAGAGCTGCTTCTGCAATTCTATGCAACCCTCCACATTCGAGGCTACAACAAGGATCCGAAGACATGGGTCCTTGAGTGGATGACAGGCAATGTCCATCATGAAGCCAAAGCCTTCGATCTCATTGAGCTTACTGGCGTGCCCACTCCAGGAGACCTGTATGAACCTGGCTGTCAATTGCACAATGAAGCCTTGGAGAGTATCTTTCAGAAGCGCAAGCCCAACATGAGCCAAATGCTAAGCATGATGAAGCCTATGCCAAATGATGCTGAATATCCTAAGGAATTCTTTGTTGAAGACCTAGAGTACCTGCCATGCACCATCTATCATATCATCAGGCGTACTCTATGGCCCATCAAAGGACATTCTTCATCAGCCAAGCTTGAAGGTACCATGAAGACATTGGTCTTCTATATCTTCAATGGCACCAGCTTCAATGCTCAAGATTTCTTCATTAGGCAATTGGCTATGTCTGGCTCTGATCTGTTTGGTCTGAAATTCTATGCCCCATGGATTATGTGCCTCATCAAGCTTCATTCAGCTATCACCTATCAGCCCTCTGCTCGCAACCATCATATATTCTTGCCTGAGGTTGATATGTCAGCTGAAGCTATATACCAAGAGCCTGTTAGTCTTCACAACGCTGATCACCAGAGCTTCACTCAGCAAATTGAAGGAGTTCCAGCAGTCTCTCGCATTTATCCTCTGGCTGGCCGTACTCGTCTACCTCGACACGCTGAAACCGAAGCTACTGAGAGCACCATTGCCCAAAGGCCTCAGAAGCGATCTCGTGTTCTCAATAACCGAGAGCTTCTGGTTGCCCTCCATCAGAAACAGGATAATCATCACTACTGGATAAAGCGTCAGATGCAAAGCCTTTTGGTGGACGTCAATCGCATTCGCAATCTTGCCACCAAGAATGCCTTTGTTACTCATGAAACCTGTCGGAGGTCTTGGAAGAGTTTAACCTTGCTGAGTGCTGAAGCGGAACTTCAAGATGATGGCTTCACAGAGAGATTCAAGTTTGACCACACTCCTCCAAGGAATGCTGTTATGCGTCGAACTCCGTCTCTTGAAGATTCTGAATACTCCTCCTACACTGCAACAATTGACGCCAGGTTGATAGATGATTAAGATGATGCTACCTCACCTCCTCCTACTTCAGCGCGTATCGACTCTGCACCAACTACTTCTGCACCGCCAAACACCAACGTCGACCCTGCATCCTCCCCTGCTCCATCTGGGAACGAGTAGAGGCTCTATGTCTTCAAACCTTTTTGGTCCTTACTGACAAAAGGGGGAGAAGCATATGAGTTGATAGTCTTCAAGCGGGTCCATATGGGCGGGTGCTTTATATTTTGCCTAGTGATTACAACTCTCGTTTTTGCTACATTTGGTTCTTTGAGTTGTAATAGTTAAACTGATGGTCGTCTGCTACGTTTTCTGCTACTTTGTAATGCGATGATAAATTCCGCATCTGCTACGTTATATTCCACACTTAGTCATTATTGCAGACGTCCATTTTTCATTATGCATGTCATTATATTCGACATATCAATTGTGCATGATGAATTGTCTTCATAAGTCGAAGAGGATCTCCACAAGTACAACCTGCCATGTGCATTTGCATTCAAAGGCAAATCAACTATATGCACATCTTTAGGGGGAGCCTTTTGCTACTTACGAAGATAATACCTTTATCCTTTACAATTTCACATACCTTTTATCCCCGTTGAAAACTTCAACCAGTTTGTCATCAATCACCAAAAAGGGGGAGATTGTAAGTGCATCTAGTGCCACCCCTAGTTGGTTTTGGAGTATTGACGACAAACCTGGTTGAGGGACGAATGTGTTTGTGAGAATTGCAGGATAACACATGTAGTAGTCCCTCATTGATTCGGTTTGCCTACCGGAGATGACCCCTAAAAATGTATGAAGACATTGACATCAGTGGTGGTATATGAAGATAATCCTACTGAAGACTATGACAAGAGAAGACATTGTGTGAAGACTATGGAGAGCGAAGACTTAGACGTTTCGTTGTTTCCTTTTCTTCTTTGTTGAGTCATAGGAACCACCGTACTGTTAAGTGGGGTCCAAGTGATCTAAGTCAGAGTGACTGAAGTGATGCTCAACCAAATCCTATGTCTTCGAGCGAAGACAATGAGAGCAAATCTTATCCAGAGTTGGATGAGTCAGCTTTACTTGTAGCCCAAGCAAAGTTGCCGTGTGAGTGTTTGAAATCTGATCGTTGGAACACGTGTCAGTTCCTTAGTGACTGATACGTCCAAAACGTATCTATAATTTCTGCTTGCTCCATGCCTCTTTTGTGTGATATTGCTATGATATTTATGCACTTCCATACACTTTTGATCATATTTGGACTAACCTATTAACTCAGTGCACCCCAGTGCCAGTTTCTGTTTTCTGCTGTTTTTCTATTTCAGGTTTTCCCATTACTTAAATTGCCAGAAAAATTCCGGGAAAAATATATAAAAAATCAGCGCTCCGGAAGCTTCCACGCGCCAGAAGTGGGGCCAGAGGGGAGCCAGGGGCAGCCCAGGCGGCCTGCCCACGCGGCCCCCCTCCTGGCCGCGCCGGGGGGGGGGCCTGGGCCCCCCTTACCTCCTCTGGTGACCCCCTTTGGCATATATTTACATCGCGTCCCGAAACCCTCAAGGACGGAACCCTTTTTCGTGATCTCATCTCTGTTCCGCCGCCGCCGCGCTTCCAAGATCGGGAGCACCAGGAGAACTCTTCCCGGCACCCTGCCGGAGGGGAGAACCACCACCGGGAGCTTCTCCACCACCATGGACGCTTCCCGGATGAGTTGTGAGTAGTCCCCCTTGGACCATGGGTCCATGACCAGTAGCTATGTGATGTTCTCCTCCCCTCTTTGTTCTTCATCGATTTGACCTCGTGAGCTGCCCTACATGATCGAGGCACATATGTAATCTTTATGCTGTTGCTATGCTGAGTTTGCTGGGATCCGATGGATTATGAGATTATGTTCAGATTGTGTGTGAGTAATATATTTGATTCACCTCTTTTATATTTATGTTCTTGAGTAATTCTTGCATGTTCTCCGTTGCTGTTTATTGCTTTGCCGAAGTAGTAGGTAGTAACTCCAAGAGGGAACGTTATGCTTGATTGTGGGTTCATGCCCCTCGATGACTAGCTTGAGTGACAGAAACATGAGTCTAGGGGATGTGCTATTGCCACAAGGGGGAAAACAACGGTGCTTGTACTCGCGGGTGCAAGGATTGTTTACTTTACGCAAAGTTCTTTTAATGCAGTTGTCTGTTGCTTTGAGTTTACACTATGGGTGGGACTCGCAACTTAATACCAGCGAGATGTTCTGGATAGATATCTCAAGGTGGATGATTAGTAGTAGATGCAGATGGATTTCGGTCTACTTGCCTTGGCGTACCGCCCATGCTTTTGAGCCTCTACCTTTCCTGCAGCATAGTTAGCATTGGTTTGCGCACATAATCCTGTCAATTGCCCAGCTGTAATTTGTTTACCTCGCTTAGCTGTTTTATCGTCTTTTGGGAGAGAGACATCACTAGTGAACATCATGGGACCCCGGTCCATATTACCATCACTGATCACACCCGCTATTTACTTCCTGTTCTTATTTACTAGTTGCAGTCATACCTATCACTATTATCTCTTGCGTTTGATCCTTTGTAAACGACAAGGCCGGAGGGATTGACAACCTCTCTGTACTCGTTGGGAGCAAAGTTATTTGTATCTGTGTGCAGGTCCTGTCAAGCAAAAGTCTCTGGCGCTATTGACACCTTCTTGTCGACCCTCGGAGTCTCACGGGATTCGATCCTTGGTATCTTTGCCAAGGGAAAACTACCGCTACGCTACATCTCAAACCTTCCACTTGGGGTAACCAACGAGGGGCGAGAAGCCATCAAGCAAAGTTTTCTGGCGCCGTTGCCGGGGACTCCACTCTTCAAGATAGGGGAGTTGCACGCTATCTTTTATCTTTGCTTATTAGTCTTGTTAGTTACCTTTCAGTTTTTGCTTTAGTTCCCTTTATCAAAAATTACAAAAATAGTTATCTTGCTTGCTGCTGCTATGGGTTCCACTAAAAACACTAAGTGGGAGGAGTACACCCCTTCTTCCATCACGCCAATCACCACCTCGGGATCTACAAAAGTAATAAACCTTGTGATTATGTTAGTTTTAATGGAGAGTTATGCCCATGGCATGGTCTTCCAGGAAAAAAGTATGAGCCTCAGTTTAAAGTTGCTCCTATACTTCCCCAAACTTGGGAAGACATTCAAACTCTTATAATAGAGAGCAATTCAAACAAAGAAGATGACACTACAATTCTGCTCAATAATGATAAAATTGATTTTGATAATTGTAGTCTCTCAGAAGTTGTCACCTTTTTACAAAGGATGTCTAGAGATCCCCACACTAGCACACTTAATCTTGCCTTCATGGAGCATATCACTAATGCTCTTACCAAAGCTAGGGAGGAGAAACTTAGGGTAGAAGCCTCCATACCTAGAAAGCTAGAAGATGGTTGGGATCCTATGATTAAAATTAAGTTGAATAACTTCTCTTGCTATGCTTTATGTGATGTTGGAGCTAGTACCTCCGTTATGCCCAAAAGAATATATGATATGCTTAAATTGAAACCTTTTGATTCTTGTTCTTTTGGTGTTCGTCTTGTTGATTCTTCCATAAAGAAACCTTTGGGGAGGATCGACGATGTTCTTATCATTGTCAATGACAATTATGTTCCCGTTGATTTTACTATTATGGATATTGAATGTGAACCTGCTTGTCCAATTATTTTGGGACGTCCTTATCTTCGCACCGTTGGTGCTATCATTGACATGAAAGAGGGGAATATAAAATTCCAATTTCCTCTCAAGAGGAATTTCCTCTCAAGAAAGGGATGGAACACTTCCCTAGAAAGAAGATTAAGTTAACTTTTGAGTCCGTTATACGGGCTAGCTATTCTTTTATTCTTTTACTCTTGATAAAACTTGATCTCTTTGCATTATGCCTAGCTTAAAGGCATAAAAGAAAGCGCTTTTGGGAGGCAGCCCACAACGAATAAAATTTTATTTTGTTTTTGTTGTGTCTTGATGTCTGTTACTACAGTAGCATCATCATTGTATCTTTACTTTTCAGCTTTGTGCCAAGTTTAGCCTCCGATTGCAAGAAAGTTCAAAAGTTGTGACGTGTTGTCCAGGAAATAGATTCTGTCCTTGGACAGAAAAATTCGTATAAAATCACCAGATCATCTTTTTGGTCTGAATTGTTTCGACAGCGTGCTCTATACAATTGGCTTTCGGGCGTCTGTTCTGAGTTTTTTGATTTGAGTTGCAAAAGTGCCCCGAAAAAATTATTTACTACCTGCTGGTCTGTTTTTCACAGATTCTGTCCTGTTTTGCCTTTTCTTCGTTTTGCAAACCTTGAGCTTGCTTTTTCTTTGCAAAAACCTTTTGGCAATCTTGAGAAACAGCAGCCCTTCAATATTATCCTTATTTCCAGCAAGGAAAAATTATTTTATTATGGGTACTAACCTCGCTAATCAGATTATGATGAGTTATGTATGAAGGGAGTTTTCAAGTGTGCGAGGGACGATGATAAAAAGATTCAGGAGGGTCAAACGCTCAAGCTTGGGGATGCCCCCGTGCACCCCCAAGAAATATTCAAGAAGACTCAAGCGTCTAAGCTTGGGGATGCCCCCGTGCATCCCCTTCTCCATCAACAATTATCAGTTCATCTTTCATTCCACTATATTTTAATCACTTCATGCGTTATGTGCTATGCTTGGAGCGTCTTGCTTTTAGTTTCCTTTTTAGTTTTCTTTAGCTTTGCTTGCTGTTCATAACGAGTTAGAACCCATCTTTTTTTGTGTGGGAGAGAAACACGCTCCACTTCAACCTAGAACACAACATAGGATTGCTGTGTATGTTCTTTGTCTTTCCATAGCTACTGTCATGTTTAGCTCTTAGTTTGCATGCTTTTCTTTTTAAAGAGCTTTTGTTTAGTTGGTTGTTGAACTCTCTTGAGTTTTCATGTTTATCTTGTTAAGAGAGTTTGTCTGTTGCACTGAGTTGTGTGTCTTAAACTTAAAGTATGTAATTGAGGTCGCTATTTAATTTTAGTAGTAACTTGCAATAGTTTTGAGGTATTGCCATGAGCAATGTCTGAACTTTTGGTGTCAAGAGCTTTAGCCTATTAGTGATAGATGTCATTTTTTGGGCAATCCGTGTTTACTTTCGAAAACCTACAAAATAGTTGAGAACTTTAGCTACTAAATGGATCACTAATCTTTGGAGGGATCGAATATTAGAGTACACTCACGTACCATGGGTCGAGGATGAGCAAGGGTAACCAAACCCCCATACACACCTCCTCGGGGTACTTGTCTCTTTGTGAACCTCCTAATTAGATTGAGAGTTACCGATAATAAGTGCATGAGTTCTTCGGACTAATGTGAGTATTCGAAGGTTGACACTTCCACCTATCCATATTTTTCTAGCCTCTTCGGTACCGTGCATTGCCCTTTCTCACCTCGAGAGTTGGCGCATACTTCGCCGGTGCATCCAAATCCTTGGCACGATACGCTCTGTCATCATAAGCCTCATTATATCCTTCCTTAAAACAGCCACCATACCTACCTATTAAAGCATTTCCATAGCCTTTCCGATATACATTGCCATGCAACATCCATCCTCTCATGACTTGATCTTCATGTCATACATGCTTTTTGCTTGATCGATGAGCCGCATGCTAGTTGGGTCTTTCCCTAATCATTGCTACATGACGCGCTAGTATCATTGCATATCCTGCTACACTGGCAGAGGCATACATTTGCATACATCATGATAGTTTCATTTTCTTTATGTTGAGTACTTTTGTAAAGTGTGAAAGATCTTCTATACTTCTTGTAATACATAGAGTGTTGTCCCTAAGTGAGGAAAAGATCCCAAAGAGGACAAATCAAAAGATCCCAAAGAGGACAAAATCAAAAGATCCCAAAGAGGACAAATGAGAGATAAAAAGAAAGAGCCATTGAGGCCACAAAAAAATAAAAAATATAGAAAAAAAGAGAAAAAGAAATAAAAAGAGAGAAGGGGGCACACTACTATTTCTTTTGAGAGATCCACACTCGTACTCCATCTTACACTACTCCATAGAGATTATCATTTATGCATATAGCTATGTGGGGACCTTTACACTATAGAACTTGGCTTGTATATTCGAATGATGAGCCTCCTCAAAAGAGCTCTAGGTCTTCTTGAGCAAGCAAGTTGGATGCACCCCCACTAGTTCCATTGGAGAGCTTACCTTAGCTCATATGTGCATCCGTTGCATGGCAATCCCTACTCCTCGCATCATATCTATCATTTGGCTTTCTCTCGCCGATGATTGTCCTCATTGATGTGAGCCTTTCACACCTTTTTTGTCTTCCCCCTCTATCATTTCTCTCTCTTTGCCATCCTAAGTGTCGACTTTCTTGCTTACGCTCATCCATTGCATGAGTGCTCAAAATATCGAAAGGGAGTGGATCATTTTGACTTGTACCTGGCTGATGGTCTAGGGATGAGTCAAGATAAGATTCCAAAGAAGACCAAGTGTGAAACTTTAGTAGATTAAGTTCTCAACGATATAAAAAACTATGTTTTACTCTCTCATATATCCCTATCCCCTTTCTTGCACGCAAACACCATTTGGAGACATTCGAGTCACGGACAGCGAGAGCTCTTGCACCTTTATGTTCTTATGTTACTTATTACAATGCTAATATAGACTCTTGCTTGTTATGACTTGAATTGGATTACATGCCTTGATTACTTTACTTAAAAGTTCTTATATGGTTAATAGCATGTCACCACAGAAATTATACTTGTTATCATTTACCTACTCGAGGACGAGCAGGAATTAAGCTTGGGGATGTTGATACGTCCAAAACGTATCTATAATTTCTGCTTGCTCCATGCCTCTTTTGTGTGATATTGCTATGATATTTATGCACTTCCATACACTTTTGATCATATTTGGACTAACCTATTAACTCAGTGCACCCCAGTGCCAGTTTCTGTTTTCTGCTGTTTTTCTATTTCAGGTTTTCCCATTACTTAAATTGCCAGAAAAATTCCGGGAAAAATATATAAAAAATCAGCGTTCCGGAAGCTTCCACGCGCCAGAAGTGGGGCCAGAGGGGAGCCAGGGGCAGCCCAGGCGGCCTGCCCACGCGGCCCCCCTCCTGGCCGCACCGGGGGGGCGCCTGGGCCCCCCTTACCTCCTCTGGTGACCCCCTTTGGCATATATTTACATCGCGTCCCGAAACCCTCGAGGACGGAACCCTTTTTCGCGATCTCATCTCTGTTCCGCCGCCGCCGCGCTTCCAAGATCGGGAGCACCAGGAGAACTCTTCCCGGCACCCTGCCGGAGGGGAGAACCACCACCAGGAGCTTCTCCACCACCATGGACGCTTCCCGGATGAGTTGTGAATAGTCCCCCCTTGGACCATGGGTCCATGACCAGTAGCTATGTGATGTTCTCCTCCCCTCTTTGTTCTTCACCGATTAGACCTCGTGAGCTGCCCTACATGATCGAGGCACATATGTAATCTTTATGCTGTTGCTATGCTGAGTTTGCTGGGATCCGATGGATTATGAGATTATGTTCAGATTGTGTGTGAGTAATATATTTGATTCACCTCTTTTATATTTATGTTCTTGAGTAATTCTTGCATGTTCTCCGTTGCTGTTTATTGCTTTGGCCAAGTAGTAGGTAGTAACTCCAAGAGGGAACGTTATGCTTGATTGTGGGTTCATGCCCCTCGATGACTAGCTTGAGTGACAGAAACATGAGTCTAGGGGATGTGCTGTTGCCACAAGGGGGAAAACAACGGTGCTTGTACTTGCGGGTGCAAGGATTGTTTACTTTACGCAAAGTTCTTTTAATGCAGTTGTCTGTTGCTTTGGGTTTACACTATGGGTGGGACTCCCAACTTAATACCAGCGAGATGTTCTGGATAGATATCTCAAGGTGGATGATTAGTAGTAGATGCAGATGGATTTCGGTCTACTTGCCTTGGCGTACCGCCCATGCTTTTGAGCCTCTACCTTTCTTGCAGCATAGTTAGCATTGGTTTGCGCACATAATCCTGTCAATTGCCCAGCTGTAATTTGTTTACCTCGCTTAGCTGTTTTATCGTCTTTTGGGAGAGAGACATCACTAGTGAACATCATGGGACCCCGGTCCATATTACCATCACTGATCACACCCGCTATTTACTTCCTGTTCTTATTTACTAGTTGCAGTCATACCTATCACTATTATCTCTTGCGTTTGATCCTTTGTAAACGACAAGGCCGGAGGGATTGACAACCTCTCTGTACTCGTTGGGAGCAAAGTTATTTGTATCTGTGTGCAGGTCCTGTCAAGCAAAAGTCTTTGGCGCTATTGACACCTTCTTGTCGACCCTCGGAGTCTCACGGGATTCGATCCTTGGTATCTTTGCCAAGGGAAAACTACCGCTACGCTACATCTCAAACCTTCCACTTGGGGTAACCAACGAGGGGCGAGAAGCCATCAGTGACCCAGGGTCACTTCGGACAAATCAGGTCGGGTTGCCCAATGGCTATAAATAGCCCACCCCCTACACCATAAATTGGTGGCTGCTCAGAGTTATTACACGGCTTTTGTCGTTTGAGAGCAACCCACCTCCGAAGCATTTGAGAGAGAGATCCTTGCGAGGACAAAGCCCAAACACCCAGAGCCAAAGAGTGTTAGGCATCACTGAAGTCTTTCTGTCTGTGTGACGTGAAGACTTATTACACTTGAGGACTGTGTTTCCTCCAACCGGTTAGGCGTCGCCTTCTGAGCATCCAAGAGTCATTGTGGATCGCCGGTGAACGAAGTCTGTGAAGGTTTGGAAGTCTACCTTGAAGACTTACCAGAGTGATTGGGCGAGGACTAGGTGTCCTTAGCTCAAGGGGAATAAGGTGAAGACGCGGTCTTCTGAGTTAAATCTTAGCCTCCCTAACCAGACGTACAGTTGTCACAGCAACTGGAACTGGTCTAACAAATCACTGTCCTCCCCGAGCTACTGGTTCTATCCTTTCCTTCCCTTTACATACTGTCCTATGTTGTGAAGTCATTGCCTGCTTGCCTTATCTGATTGACTTCACTGAGTATCTACTTGTTGTGATTGACTTCATTCCTTCTTCCATCTTGATCCCTATTGCCTAGTTGCTATTAGTCTTCGTGCTTTCACTTCATTGAATACATGACTATGGCTTGTCTAGTGTAGTCTACTTTCCGCTGCATACTAATAGGATTGAATTTATCTTTTGTCTTCAAAACTACCATGTTTTGAAGCATTTCATAAAAATCGCCTATTCACCCCCTCTAGTCGATATACTGCACCTTCAGTTCCATTGTTGCTCAAAGCTCCTTTTTCGCCCGATCTCTCTCCCTAGCCAATCAAACTTGTTGATTTTCTAGGGATAGCTTGAGAAGTCCCCGATCTACACTTTCACCAAGAGAAATTTGATTCCCCCCACTAATCCCTTGCGGATCTTGTTACTCTTGGGTGTTTGAGCACCCTAGACGATTGAGGTCACCTCGGAGCTATATTCCATCATGGTGAAGCTTTGTGGTGTCGTTGGGAGCCTCTAATTAAGTTGTGGAGATAGCCTCAACCTTGTTTGTAAAGGTTCGGTCGCCGCCTTCAAGGGTGATACATCTCCAATGTGTCTATAATTTTTGATTGTTCCATGCTATTATATTATCCTTCTAGGATGTTTAATGGGCTTTTATATACACTTTTATATGATTTTTGGGACTAACCTATTAACCCAGAGCCCAGTGCCAGTTTTTGTTTTTCTCTTGTTTTAGAGTATCGCAGAAAAGGAATATCAAACGGAGCGTAATTGACCTAAAACTCAACGGAGGTTATTTTTGGACCAGAAGAAGCCCAGGAAGTGCCGGAGGGGGACCAGAAGGTTCCCGGGCTGCCCACGAGGGTAGGGGGCGCCCCCCTGTGTGCGCCCCTACCTCGTGGACAGCCCGGAGGTCCCCTTTACTTGCCCCCGACTCTAACACCTCCTATATATACAGAAACCCCCAGAAAATAACCTAGATCGGGAGTTCCGCCATCGAAAGCCTCTGTTGCTACCGAAAACAAATCTAGACCCGTTCCGGCACCCTGCCGGAGGGAGGAATCCCTCTCCGGTGGCCATCTTCATCATCCTGGCGCTCTCCATGAAGAGGAGGGAGTAGTCACCCTCGGGGCCAAGGGTATGTACCAGTAGCTATGTGTTTGATCTCTCTCTCTCTCTCTCTCTCTCTCTCTCTCTCTCTCTCACTCTCTCGTGTTCTTGAGATGGCACGATCTTGATGTATCGCGAGCTTTGCTATTATAGTTGGATCTTATAATGCTTCTCCCCCTCTACTCTCTTGTAATGGATTGAGTTTTCCCTTTGAAGTTATCTTATCGGATTGATTCTTTAAGGATTTGAGAACACTTGTGTATGTCTTGCATGTGCTTATCTGTGGTGACAATGGGATATCACGTGATCCACTTGATGTATGTTTTGGTGATCAACTTGCGGGTTCCGTGAACTTGGGAATATATGCATAGGGGTTGGCACACGTTTTCATCTTGACTCTCTGCTAGGAACTTTGGGGCACTCTTTGAAGTTCTTTGTGTTGGTTGAATGGAGTATCTAGGTGACATTAGGGTTTTGGTTGATGTGTGTCTTAAGGTGTTATTCTAGTACGAACTCTAAGATAGATCGAACGGAAAGAATAGCTTAGTGCTATTTTACTACGGACTCTTGAATAGATCGATCAGAAAGAATAACTTTGAGGTGGTTTCGTACCCTACGATAATCTCTTCGTTTGTTCTCCGCTATTAGTGACTTTGGAGTGACTCTTTGTTGCATGTTGAGGGATAGTTATATGATCCAGTTATGTTATTATTGTTGAGAGAACTTGCACTAGTGAAAGTATGAACCCTAGGCCTTGTTTCCTAGCATTGCAACACCGTTTACGCTCACTTTTATCGTTAGTTACCTTGCTGTTTTTATATTTTCAGATTACAAAAACCTATATCTACCATCCATATTGCACTTGTATCACCATCTCTTCGCCGAACTAGTGCACCTATATAATTTGCCATTGTATTGGGCGTGTTGGGGACACAAGAGACTCTCTGTTATTGGGAAAACTTTGTTTTTGCCACTCTAGTTTTTGCCTACTTTGCATATGCCACTCTAGATTTTGACATATCATTTTTGCCACTCTTAGTTTTTGACAATACATCACAAATGCCATTCCGTGGCAAAAGCGATAACTTTTTATTTCACTTTTGCCACTCTTTGATTTTGACAATGTATCACAATTGCCACTCTAAAATTATTGCTTTTGCCGCGGAGTGGCAATTGTAATGTATTGTCAAAAACTAAGAGTGGCAAAAGTGAAATGTCAAATTCTAATGTGGCATAAGCAAAGTGGTCAAAAACTAGAGTGGCAAAAACAAAGTTTTCCCTTTGTTATTTGGTTGCAGGGTTGTTTGAGAGAGACCATCTTCATCCTATGCCTCCCACGGATTGATAAACCTTAGGCCATCCACTTGAGGGAAATTTGCTACTGTCCTACAAACCTCTGCAGTTGGAGGCCCAAGAACGTCTACAAGAAGAAGGTTGCGTAGTGGACATCAAGCTCTTTTATGGCGCCGTTGCCGGGGAGGTGAGTGCTTGAAGGTATATCTTTAGATCTTGCAATCAAATCTTTTAGTTTCTGGTTTTATTACTAGTTTAGCTTATAAAAGAAAACTAAAAAAAATGGAATTAAGGTTGCCTCATATGCTTCATCTTTTTAATATCTTTCGTGAAAATGATGGGAAGGAAAATTGTGCTCAAGTACTATAAGAAGAATTACATAGAATGCTTGGCATAAAATATGTGCATGATGAGCATGATTGCAATGTTGTTACTATGAATTCTTTGAATACCCATGATGCTAATGATATGCGAAGCCACAAGCTTGGGGATGCTATGTTTGATGAAGATAATATGTTTAGTCCCCCAAGTTTTGATGAGCAAATTTATTATGATGAAAGCATGCCTCCTATTTATGATGATTATATTTATGAAAGTGGATTTGGAGAGGTCATGACTTTATTTAGTGATGAATCCACTATTTCGGAAGAGGTTCCAATTGATTATGAGAACAAAGTTGCTATCTATGATGATTATTGTGATGACTTGTATGCTATTAAGAATAATGATAACCATGAAACTTGTCATCATGATTTTAATTTTCAATTGGATTATGCCTCACATGATAGTTATTTTGTTGAGTTTTCTCCCACTCCTATTCATGAGAAGAAATTTTCTTATGTGGAGAGTAATAAAATTTATATGCTTGGAGATCATGAAAAGAATGCTTTATGTGATGTTTATGTTGTTGAATTCATTCATGATGCTACTGAAAATTATTATGAGAGAGGAACATATGTTTCTACCTATTGCAATAATATCAAGTTTCCTCTCTATATGTTGAAAGTCTTGAAGTTATGCTCGTTTTCCCTTCCTACGCTAGTTGATTATCGTTCCCATAAGTTGTTTGCTCACAAAATCCCTATACATAGGAAGTGCGTTAGACTTAAATGTTCTAGTTATATTCTTCATGATGCTCTCTTTATGTTTCAATTCTTATCTTTTACGCGAGCATCATTGAAATTATCATGCCTAGCTAGGGGCGTTAAACGATAGCGCTTGTTGGGAGGCAACCCAATTTTATTTTATTTGCTTTTGCTTCTATTTAGCAATAAGTATTGCATCTAGCTTATGTTTAGATGTGGCTTTGTGTTTTAATTAGTGTTTGTGCCATGTAGAACCTTTGGGAAGACTTGGGTGAAGTTTTTGTGATCATGCTGTAAAAAACAGAAACTTTAGCGCTCACGCGATTAGCTACCATTTGTTTTACTGGAGAGTGCTTTTTAGTTGATTCTTTTTGCAGATGATCAATAGACAAATTCCTCATGTCCACCAATTTATTTCAGAATTGTTTGAGTTACAGAAGTATTCGAAAGTTACAGATTGCTACAGACTGTTCTGTTTTTGACAGATTCTATTTTCTATGTGTTGTTTGCTTATTTTGATGAATCTATGAGTAGTATCGGAGGGTACGAACCATAGAGAAGTTGGAATACAATAGATATTACACCAATATGAATTTAGAATGAGTTCCTAACGGTACCTAAGTGATGGTTTTATTTTCTTATACTAACGGAGCTTACGAGTTTTCTGTTGAGTTTTGTGTTGTGAAGTTTTCAAGTTTTGGGTAAAGATTCGATGGACTATGGAATAAGGAGTGGCAAGAGCCTAAGCTTGGGGATGACCAAGGCACCCCAAGGTAATATTCAAGGACAACCAAGAGTCTAAGCTTGGGGATGCCCCTGGAAGGCATCCCCTCTTTCGTCTTCGTTCATCGGTAACTTTATTTGAGGCTATATTTTTATTCACCACATGATATGTGTTTTGCTTGGAGTGCCATGAAGCAATAGGTAGGAGCATAGCCATCACTGTCTTCATCAGCCTTGTTGGTGAAATCATTTTCTTTAGTGTTGAAGATAGACTTTCTGACGAATGCAGTAGCGAGAGCTAGACTTGCCACACCAGATTCATATTCCTTAGATTCCTCCTGTTCCTCATGATCCTCAGATTCAGCTTCAGAGTCCATTTCCTTGCCAATGAATGCCCGAGTCTTTTTGGAGTTCTTCTTCTTGTGAAATGAAGACTTTGAGGATTTTTATGATGAAGATTTTGACGATTTCTTCTTCTTCTTTGCATCATCAGAACTATAATCTTTGTATTTCTCCTTTTTGGATTCCTTTTCCCACTAAGGACAGTCTTGATTGTAGTGACCAGGCTTCTTGCATTTGTGACATAGCCGTTTGTTGTAGTCACTGGATGAGGAATCATTTCTCTTAGTGAACTTTCCAAAGCGACCACGTCTTGAGAACCTTTGGAATTTCTTCACGAGCAATGCTAGCTCCTGGCTCAGTTCTTCAGGATCACCAAGGCTCCTACCAGAATCTTCACCTTCAGATTCAGAGACGACCTTGGCCTTCAGGGCACGTGATCTGCCATAGCTCGGACCATAGAGATCTCTCTTTTCAGCAAGCTGGAACTCATGAGTGTTTAGCCTTTCGAGGATATCAGCGGGATCAAGTGACTTGTAATCACCACGCTCTTGAATCATCAAAGCCAGAGTGTCAAATGAGGAATCAAGCGATCTCAGCAATTTCTTCACCACTTCATGGTCGGTGATGTCAGTGGCACCAAGTGCTTGAATTTCATTTGAGATGTGAGTGAGACGATCGAAGGTTTGCTGAACATTTTCATTATCAAGTCTTTTGAAACGGTTGAAGAGATTGCGAAGAACATCAACTCGAGAGTCACGCTGTGTTGAGACTCCTTCGTTGACTTTGGACAGCCTATCCCAGATGAGCTTCGCAGTTTCCAAATCACTCACTCTTCCATACTGTCCTTTGCTCAGATGGCCACAAATGATATTCTTCGCTTGAGAATCGAGTTGCTTGAATCTCTTCACATCAGCAGCATTCAGAGAAGGTGATACCGAGGGAACACCATTTTCCACAACATACCAGAGATCGTTATCAATTGCCTCAAGATGCATTCGCATCTTGTTCTTCCAGTAGGGGTAGTCCATCCCATCGAAGGTAGGACACCCAACTGAGACCTTGATCATACATGCGGTCGACATAACTAAAACTCCAGGTGGTTAAACCAAAATCACACAGAACAAGGGAGTACCTTGCTCTGATACCAATTGAAAGTGCGTTATATCAACTAGAGGGGGGGGGGGTGAATAGGCGATTTTTATGAATTCTTAACTGAGGAATTTGCTGTTGAGGAAATTCCTTAGCGAAGAACTACTTGCAGCGGAATAAGTACTCAGAAGTAAACATGACAGAATACAAGCATGGTCATCATGAAGAAATGTAGACAAACACAGAGTACCGAAAGCGTAATCACATGGTAGCACAGGATGAAGACAAACAGACTGAAGAAATAGAACTGAGGAAATTGAGAAAGTCTTCAGTCAAAGTCTTCAAACAGATATGAACAAGCACACAACACAAATATGAGGAAATGAAAGAGTTGAGGAAATAGAACCAGTAAGCTTGGTGAAGACAATGATTTGTTAGACCAGTTCCAACAGCTGTCTCATTTGTACATCTGGTTAGGGCGGCTAGGTATTTAAACCTGAGGACACACAGTCCCAGACACCCAGTCAAGGACACACAGTCCAAGACACCCAGTCCTCACCGTATTCACCTTGAGCTAAGGTCACACAGACCTCGCCCAATCACTCATGGTAAGTATTTAGGTGACTTCCGAACCTTCACAGACTAGGTCACTCGGCGATCCACAATTCCTCTTGGATGCTCTAGACCATGATGCCTAACCGTCTGGAAGAAGCACAGTCTTCAAAGGTTACTCACGTAGTTCGTGTATTTTATTTCGGATCCTCTGTCAAGTTTTCTACAACCGGACATTAACAAATTCCAATATGCCACATAACTGCGGGCACGGTTTTCGAAAGTTCATAACCCTGCAGGGGTGTCCCAACTTAGCCCATAACAAGCTCTCACGATCAGCACAGGTAAAAAGAATAATACCCCTTATCTTAGGGACAATCCGATCAGACTCGGAATCAAGACATTTCGACAATGGTAAAACAAGTCCAGCAAGACCTCCCGGCGTGCCGACACACTGATAGTAGCCGCACGTATCTCGTCTCATGCCACGTCCGGATATGTCAGCCTACGGGAGCCAGATACCTCGAGTTTCCCCGTGGCGGCCCCGCAGTCTGCCCGTTTGGGACCAACACCATCAGCACTGGCCCCCTTGTATGTAGAAGAATCCTCGGGTAGCGCTAACTCCCTATGCAATTAATTAATTAATTAAGTTTTATTATGTTGCAAATAAAACCAATGTTGGGCCTTGCTGGAGGAGTTTTATTCAAAGACGAACTGTCAAGGGGTCCCCATATACCCAATCGCGATAGGAACGCAAAATCAAGGAACATAACGCCGGTTTATCGGCTCCTAAGGCAGCATGAGTGGAACAAAACACCGTGCAAAAGGCCAAGCCTTCCACCCATTGCCAAGTATATAGCTGTGTTAATATATTTAAGAGATATTGTGATATTCCAACAACCAAGATCCAACATGGAGCAATCTTCATCTTCACCTACAACTAACAACGCTATAAGAGGGGCTGAGCGAGCGGGTAACATAGCCAAACAACGGTTTGCTGGGAAGGTGTCAAAGGTTAGAGGTTTCATGGCAACAAGGAGAGGCTGACAAATAGATAGGTAGCGCGACATATGGCGATAACATCGAGACAACTAGCATAGCAATGATAGTAAAGGTATCCAAGGGGATGGTCATCTTGCCTTAGATCCGCAAGGAAGAAGAACGAGTCCATGAAGAAGATGAAGAAGAAGCCACGAAGATGAACCAAGTGTAGTCGAACGAATCCTCACGATCGCAACGGAATATGAACTAGTGAGAAGAAGCGCACAACACGGTAAATACACCACACAAGAACATGACAATATGCTCAACCAAGTATGATGCAAGACAAGTCTATATGATGCAAAACATGGCAAGGGATGATGCATACAAGAACAACACAACCTAACAAGTTTAAATGAGGCCGGAAACAACATATAACAATTCCGGTAAGTCCTCATATGCAATTTTCGAAATTGGTCCAGATCTGAACAAACATTAAGTTAAAGTTGTTAACCAGCAAGTTAAACATGCACCATGATGATCTACTCGAAATTCTAGTCAAGTTACATATAAAGTTTATTTAATTCGGAGCTACGGCCTAGAAGATATGAGCAAAACAAGTCAAGCATGGAAAAGATACAAGATGCATTCAAACAACTAGTAAACACACCCCAAACAGGTATACAACATGTTATTATGAATCTACATGCAAAAACACACAAGTTTCATATAGAGCACGCTCAAAACGGAGCAACGGTTTAACACATACACATGAAACAAGATGTAACAACAAGCTGTCCAAAAACAGCAACATGGCACTTAGTTGACATCAAAATAACATGATACCATAGCACTACATGGCAACAAAGGGCATGGCAAGCATGTACATGTCAAGCACTACAAGCATGATCACTGAGCTACTACCAAACACCACTAGAACATGCTTAAAACATCATGACAAGATTGCAAAAGATAACAGTTTCACAGACTTAGTGAAAATAAACTAGACATGGCAGCAACAACGACAAGTAGGCATGTTTGCAAGCTTGTGCAACTCATATCAAAGCATATCATGGCAAGTGAATATAACCAACAACAAGAAGACATGTTTCTGAAGCTACTCAGAGCAAGAACATGGTCATAGGATGCATAGAACACTAGCTATTCACATGGCAAAATTGAACTTATTGATAACAGGCAGACAGAAACATTTTATAGCAACTTGAGAGCATGAAAACAACAAGCTACAACAGTCCATATATGCAAACAAGGGCATGGATGGGTAGAGCATAACATGGACAACAAGACATGATCATTGGACAACCCAAAACATGCATGTATTTGAGTGGGGCATCAAGCAAACATGGCATCAGGTTATAACAGTTTCAGACTTGGTAGTTTTCAACAAGTCTCAGAAAATAACAACAGCGAGTAGGCCACTTTACAAGCTTGTTGCAAACACCACAAGGCATATCATGAAAAGTGGATTACACCACAACAACGATGGTATGATTGCGCTTCTAAAACATATTGACATGTAGCTCAAACAAAAATCACACATAAAGATATGAAAAAGACAAATCAGCATCTCATAACAAGTTTCAGCACTTATCAGCCACATACACTTTTGCAACAAAGATAAACATGGCAATATGGCACCTAACACGAATGCAACAACCACCATCATGTAGAGCACTTCACAATGAACATTTTGACATATCATACACTCCATTTGGACGAACATGCACAAAGATGTGACCTCTCAAACATGCTAACATATTAACAGTTATCAGCAGTTTATAACATTTATCACTTTTGCAACAATGATTAGGGCATCAAGATGAAGTCAAACAAGCATGCCACAGTACAACAATATGAAGAGCATCACGAGACGAACATCTGGACATATCATACACCCAAAATGGACCAACGATCACAAAGTTACAGGCACTCAAAGATGCATACATAATATCACAAATAAGGGACTTAGTCATTTTTACATATAAGAAAAAAACAGATGAGCGAGTGATAGCTATATTACGCACAGGGTGAGGGATAGTGAGACGTGCTCACCAGAGGGACCGTGGGGCGGTGGCTGGACCGCAGCTTGCGGGCCAGGCCCACGAGGCAAAGGAGGTAGGAACGCAAAATCAAGGAACATAACGCCGGTTTATCGGCTCCTAAGGTGGCATGAGTGGAACAAAACACCGAGAAAAAGGCCAAGCCTTCCACCCATTTCCAAGTATATAGCTATGTTAATATATTTAAGAGATATTGTGATATTCCAACAACCAAGATCCAACATGGAGCAATCTTCATCTTCACCTGCAACTAACAACGCTATAAGAGGGGCTGAGTGAGCGGGTAACATAGCCAAACAACGGTTTGCTGGGAAGGTGTCAAAGGTTAGATGTTTCATGGCAACAAGGAGAGGCTGACAAATAGATAGGTAGCGCGAAATATAGCGATAGCATTGAAAGTGCGTTATATCGACTAGAGGGGGGGTGAATAGGCGATTTTTATGAATTCTTCACTGAGAAATTTGCTGTTGAGGAAATTCCTTAGCGAAGAACTACTTGCAGCAGAATAAGTACTCAGAAGTAAACATGAAAGAATACAAGCATGGTCATCATGAAGAAATGAAGACAAACACAGAGTACCGAAAGCGTAATCACAGGATAACACAGGATGAAGACAAACAAACTGAAGAAATAGAACTGAGGAAATTGAGAAAGTCTTCAGTCAAAGTCTTCAAACAGATATGAACAAGCACACAACACATATGTGAGGAAATGAAAGAGTTGAGGAAATAGAACCAGTAAGCTTGGTGAAGACAATGATTTGTTAGACCAGTTCCAACTGCTGTCTCAGTTGTACATCTGGTTAGGGCGGCTAAGTATTTAAACCTGAGGACACACAGTCCCGGACACCCAGTCAAGGACACACAGTCCAAGACACCCAGTCCTCACCGTATTCCCCTTGAGCTAAGGTCACACAGACCTCGCCCAGTCACTCGTGGTCAGTCTTCAGGTGACTTCCGAACCTTCACAGACTAGGTCACTCGGCGATCCACAATTCCTCTTGGATGCTCTAGACCATGACGCCTAACCGTCTGGAAGAAGCACAGTCTTCAAAGGTAACAAGCGTCAGATCCACGCAGGATCAATCTCTTCAGTGATGCTCAATCACTTTTGTGTTTGAAGGTTTTGGGTTTGGTTTCGGGTTTTCGCCACTTGATGATTTTCGCTCAAAGTCCTATGAGGATGGGTTGCTCTTATGACAAGTGTTGGTTTCTCTTGGAGCAGCCAACCAACTAGTGGTTGGCCTAGGGAGCATCCCGACATGATAAGACATAAATGCCCTTTAATGATATGACCGTTAGGTAGGTAGATATTTTGGGACAGCTGGCGCATAGCACAGCAACAGTAGGAAATTTGAGTATCAAATTCCTCAGGACTATCATGTTCCTCACTGTGTAGGTAATCCGCACTGGCGAATTCCTAACTCCTCAGTCAGAACAAATTCCTCAGAGACCAGAAGAACTTCGTCTATGTCACTGAAGAATATGACTAAACTGTGTGATATTTCCAATGGTTTCACTCGAAGGGATTGGTAGGTGTAGGATTTTGAGTTGAGCATCACATGGAAATTTTTCCTTAGTATTTCCTCGACCCCCTTTAATAGTACGGTGTTTCCTATGACTCAAGAAAGAGAAAATGAAACTAAGAAAACAAAAGTCTTCACGCTTCATGTTCCTCAAATGAATATCAAGTCTTCAAGGTCACACCAATTTCTTCACTTTCAAAGTCTTCAGAAAGTCTTCAGAAATCCAAAGTCTTCAGTCGAAGAACTTCATTTTTAGGGGTCAACTTTCTCTGTAAATATCAAACTCCTCATAGACTTATAGACCTGTGTACACTCATAAACACATTAGTCCCTTAACCTATAAGTCTTCAATACACCAAAATCACTAAGGGGCACTAGATGCACTTACAATCTCCCCCTTTTTGGTGATTGATGACAATATAGGTTAAGTTTTCAACGGGGATAACCATATGAAGTGTAAATAATTATATTGAGGAATTTGATTGCAAGATATAGAAGAACTCCCCCTGAAGATGTGCATAATGAGGAATTTGCTTTTGAAGCAATGCACACTTGAAGAGTAGAATCATGGAGATCTCCCCCTATATCTTGTAATTCATACACACATTTGACATATAATATGAAGAATTTGAAATGCATGATGAAATATGCTGACTGATGTAATTCAGCATGCATGCATAACATTAATGAGGAATAAGCATGTAGAAACACCACATCAAAAGTATCAGGTCACCATAGAGTTTAAGTTTACAACTCGATCCACAAAGTCATCAGAAGAACGAGTGTCGGTGTACTAGAGTAGGGGTACCCTAGTATCCCAAACTTGTGCACGGGCAGTCGCAGCGCCCCGCGGCAAGGCTTGACGGGTGACCGCCAAGGTCCTCCGTGGTTCCTTTGGAGCCATTCAAGAACAAAGTATTCAAGCCAAGAAGACAAGGCCCCGGCAAGAGGAGTTTGCCGGGAAGGCCACTCAAGGCACAAGACCCCGGCGAGAGGAGCTTGCCGGGAAGACCAACCAAGGCATCTCAAGGAACTTGCCGCGACGCGCCACGTGTCCCGGCAAGGCCCGGTGAGCGACACGCTCCCGGACGCGACAAGACAACGACCGCGGCAAGGCGCTTGCCGCGGCAAGCTACCACCCTGTACCCGCGCTCCAGCGCATCCACCCACGTGTCGCTCTGGGACCCTTCCAGGCGTACGTGGCGGGAGGCTGTGCAGCCAGCGGTGAGCGGTGGCAAGCGGCGCTGACAAGTTTGCCGCCGTGGCGAGCGGTGGCGTCCCTGACGGCCCCTTTTTGCACTGTTTGGGCGACACAGACGGGCATTTAATGCCCTTGTCCCCTCCCGTCAGGGTTAGGTATGATACACTGTGCAGGTAGCTGTACCAACCGCAGCACCTTTTCCATTTTTACCCTCAACTGCGTTGCCACCTGTTGGTGACCCCTTGAGCCTATAAAAGGAGGCCCATGCGCAACGTAGAAGGGGGTTCGAACACTCTCACGCTCGGTCTCGTTAGCTGCTGGAGTGTACTGTAGCACCCAGCGCTCCCGAGAAAGAACTCAATACAAACCACCACAAAGCAGGAGTAGGGTTTTACGCATCCGTGTGGCCTGAACCTGGGTAAACTGCTCGTGTGCTTCGCCTCGATCTGCTCTTCGTGCGACCTCCGCCCCCCGCCGTACCGAAAGGGGCTCGGTCCCCATAGGTGTTCGTGGGTGGATTAGTTTCCCCGACATCTTTGGCGCGCCAGGTAGGGGGTGCGTCGAGGTTGTGTGAACCTGATCCGGCGTCCACACGAGCTAGATCATCATCATCTTCATCGACATGCGGCCGAAGAAGAAGGCTTCGGAGGCAGCTGCTCCGTCCGCGTCGATCCCACCACCGCCGGAGCAAACGGCTGGTGGGGTAGACGCCAGCAGAAGAATGGGCGTTGACGAGGGAGCTCACGGTGCCGCCAAGTCCAAGGACAAAGCTGCGCTGCCCATCGGCGGCGTAGTCGACTCCCACAACGACCGGGCGCACTCCAAGACCTCGGCGTCCGTACATGCACCGCGCCCATCTCAGGAGGCGTGGGATCGACAGCGTTATGGTACTCACGGTACCATACGTTTGCTGGACCAAGATCGAGCTGGCGGATCTCGGAATGCTCAAGACCAGCATGCACACCAACATGCCGGCACGAGCAAGGCACGGTCGCCTGGACGGGATACTGCTCCTTCTAACGTAGTTAGAAGTCCGAGCATATCCCGCTCCTCGCACCGTTCGCCACCTCTACCCGCCACTCCAGCAGAAGCTTTGGCACGAGCTCAATTGCTCCTAGACCACCCTCTAGCGGCGGACAAGATCGACGACTGGAGGGCCGCCATCCAGAGCCTCATCAGCTTCGCCAACGGCGACACTCCACGGCAGCTAAGCACATCGCAGCCGCGGCAAGTCAGCTAGGCGCAAGCCGGTGGTGACAAGATCGGTGGGGGTTCAACCACCGTGCACTCTCCGCCCCGAAGGCCAAGATCGCCGACTCGTCGGATCAACCTCGACAGCGACTCCACCGTGTCGTCAGATCCACGAGCTCGTCGCGATCAGCGCCAAGTTCTTCACGAACGACAGCAAGAGGACGCTCGTACTCGCATTGAGCACAGAAGAGAAGCGCGACGACAATCCGACGAGCGCGCTGGGCCCGCTGTCGACATGCATGCGCCAGGGGAACCAGGCGACTTGCCGTACGCGGTAGGTTGTCCTGCGTTTACTCGTGAGCTGCGGCAAGTCCAGTGGCCCAGCATGAAGAATTTCAAACCAGACGTACCAGAGAAGTACGACGGCAAGACGCATCCGTCGGAGTTCCTCAGCATCTACACCATCGTGGTGCAAGCTGCCGGGGGACGGGACGACAAGATCCTTGCCAACTACTTCCCGCTGGTACTCAAGCCCAACGTCAGGTCCTGGCTCATGCACTTGCCGGACAACTCCATATCCTCCTGGGCAGACCTATGCCATCAGTTTGTCGGCGCCTTTACAGGCGGCCACAAACCTCATGGCCAAGAAAGTGACCTTCATCTGCTCGCCCAGAAGGAAGGATAACCCCTACGCAAGTATATCCAGAGATTCAGCCGTGTACAACACAACATCCCAGATGTCCACCCTGCCGCTGTTATTAGCACGTTCCATCAGAACGTGCGTAACCGTAGGATGAGGGAGGAGATGGCGATGTGCAAGATCAGGGACGTCAATGAGCTGTACGCCCTGGCCGACAAGTGCGCACGTGCTGAGGAAGGGAGGAAACTCCCCGGAGAGGATACAGGAGCAGGAGGATCTGACAGCGAGGATGCTGCCCCGGCAAAGAAAAACCGGCGGCGGAACAATAGAAAGAAGAAAGGCAAAGATGTGCTAGTCGTTGAGCAGTCCGGCAATGAAGGTGGCGCCAAGAAAGCCAAAGTTGGTAGCTCCGGCAAGGAGGTTGCCGCATGCACCAACTGCCAGGCTGTGGCGGCCGCCGACAAGCAGGACGGCACCGACAAGCAGTACTGCAAGATCCACCGCACCAAGGGCCACGGCCTCCAGAACTGCAAGAGGGTCGAGCAGCTCGTCGAACAACAAAAGGCTGAGTACGAGCGGCGTGACAAGGAGAAGGCCCAAGGAGTAGCTGGAGGATCCGGCACGAAGCGCCCCGGCCGGGGAGGACGCCGCGGCAAGGCGAAGCAGCGGCAAGGAGACAGACCTCCCCGCGGCCGCGACAAGGATGAAGACGACGACGACGACGAAGATATGGATGATGTTGAGACCAGTGAGCAGGAGTTCCAGAAAGCCACAGAAGTCTTGTGCGTTGACGGTGGTGCTTCGCTGCATACTTCACACCGCCAACTCAAACAGTGGGTGCGGGAAGTTAATGCGGCAGAACCACCTGTCGAATCACGCAAGCTTCTGAAATGGTCCAGCACGCCTATCATCTTTGATATTGAGGACCACCCTGATCGCACAACTGCGGTCGGGTGCTTGCCGATGTTGGTTTCACCAACTATCCGCAACCTCAAGGTCACTAAGATGCTAGTTGACGGCGGGGCCGGCTTGAACCTGATCTCCTCCGCTGTACTCCAGAAACTCCAGATCCCTGACAGCGAGCTCGAAGAGACCGGTACATTCCAAGGAATCAATCCGGGAAGGAGCAAGCCGAAGGGGAAGATCACGTTGCCAGTGACATTTGGCGGAGAGCTGAACTTCAGGACTGAGAGGGTCACCTTTGACGTTGCCGATTTTCCATTGCCTTACAATGGGATACTCGGCCGTCCAGCACCCTCTCACTATGCATACAATATGCTGAAGATGCCAGGCCCGATAAGCGTCATCTCTGTCCCTGGCGACAAGAAGGATGCCCTTATCTGCGCCGACAAGATCTACCGAGAAGCAGCAGCCGCAACAGATCACAAGTCACTTGCCGCTGAAGCTCCCGGGGGGAAGAAGAAGACCAAGTCCGGCAAGAGCTCTGATGCCTACTCCGGCAAGCGCACCTCTTCGAAGTGCTGCGCTACCGTCGAGGACGCACCATCGAGCTCCACCGGCAAGTGTAAGAAGACGATGGCAGCTCCGCCAGAGACCAAGAAAGTGTCCGCCAAGGAGGACGGCACTGGTGGTACCTTCACCATCAGTGCCACTCTTGACCCTAAATAGGAAAGCGCGCTCGTTGCTTTCCTGCGGGCGAATGTCGACGTGTTTGCGTGGCAACCGTCTGACATCCCCGGTGTTCCCAGGAAAGTAATTGAGCACCACCTTGCCGTCTGTCCTCATGCGCGGCCCGTCAAGCAGAAAGTCAGGAAGCAAGCAGTGGAGCGCCAAGAATTCATCGCAGAAGAGATCAAGAAGTTGGAAGCAGCAGGCCTTGTCAGAGGAGTGCTCCATCCTACGTGGTTGGCCAATCCTGTAGTCGTGCGTAAGGCAAACGGGAAATGGAGGCTTTGTATCGACTTCACCAATGTCAATAAAGCTTGTCCCAAAGACCCATTTCCCTTGCCGCGCATTGACCAGATTGTTGACTCCACGGCCGGATGTGACCTGCTTTCATTTCTTGACGCATACTCAGGATACCATCAGATCTTCATGGCTGAAGAGGATGAGGAGAAGACCGCATTCATTACCCTATGTGGCACGTACTGTTTCATACGGATGCCTTTTGGTTTGAAGAATACTGGTTCAACATTTGCAAGGGTAGTCCATACAGCTTTTGAGCCACAAATTCACAGAAATGTGGAAGCCTACATGGATGACATAGTGGTCAAGAGCAAGGACAGGGCTACTCTGATTCAAGATTTAGACGAGACCTTTGCAAATCTGCGCAAGATCTAGCTCAAGCTCAACCCCGAGAAGTGTGTGTTTGGAGTCCCTTCCAGCAAGCTTCTCGGGTTCTTCGTGTCTCAGAGGGGAATTGAAGCCAATCCCGACAAGATCAATGCCATTGAGAAGATTGAAGCACCAAAGCGCGTCAAGGATGTACGAAGACTTGCCGGTTGCGTGGCTGCTCTCAGCAGGTTTATCTCTAAGTCTGCTGAGCGCGCCCTGCCATTTTTCAAAATATTGAAAAAGGCAGGTCCAATGAAATGGACTCCGGAAGCGGAGGCTGCGCTGCAAGACTTGAAGAGGTACCTGTCCTCCACTCCAATACTTGTCGCACCTAAGCCACAAGAGAAGTTGTTGCTGTATTTAGCGGCAACCGATCAAGTGGTTAGTGCTGCGTTAGTAGCGGAGAGAGAGGCAGATGATGAGCCAGCAACTGCGGCAGGCACGTCCAGCGACAAGCAGGGGGCTTCCCCGACAAGCTCTGGTCCCGGCAAGGATGGATCTACGCAGGCGCAAGAGGAGATACGGAAGAGAATGGTGCAGCGCCCATTTTACTTTGTCAGCTCCCTCCTGCAGGGGGCTAGGTCGAGGTACTCTGGTGTGCAGAAATTGCTTTTCGGCCTTCTCATGGCCTCGAGAAAGCTGCGCCATTACTTCCAAGCACATGAGATAACAGTTGTCACTCGCTTTCCGCTGAAGAGGATACTGCAGAATCCAGAAGCAACATGCAGGATTGTTGAGTGGGCACCGGAACTGTCAAGCTTTGGCCTCAAGTTTGAGAGCACTTCAACTATCCAAAGCAGAGCATTGGCAGAATTCATAGCAGAGTGGACGCCAACACCAGATGAAGAAATTCCAGAAACGAGCATCCCCGTCAAAGAAGCAAGCAAAGAGTGGCTGGTGTACTTTGATGGTGCCTTCCTGCTGCAAGGCGCCGGTGCCGGCGTGCTGCTTGTCGCACCCACCGGAGAGCACCTCAAGTACGTAGTCCAGATGCACTTTCCCAAGGAGCAAGCAACGAACAATACTGCAGAGTATGAGGGTTTTCTTGCCGGTCTCAGGATCGCGGCAGACCTTGGGATCAAGAAGCTTATTGTCAGGGGTGACTCGCAGCTTGTCGTCCGCCAAGTGAACAAGAATTATCGGAGTCCGTTGATGGAAGCCTACGTCGATGAAGTGAGAAAGCTAGAAGAGCACTTTGACGGCCTACAGATGGAGCATGTTCCGAGAGCTCAGAACGACATCGCAGATGGCCTGTCAAAGTGCGCCGCACTTAAGTTACCTGTGGAACCAGGGATCTTTGTGCTCAAGCTGACTCAACCATCAGTAACACCATCAACTGGACAGAGCAAGAAGAGGAAGTTGATTTCTGGTGACTATTTTCCGGCAGAGCTTCCCGAAGCCGCCGCCAAGAAGGTCCCCAAGATCGACTCCAAGAATGCTGATGAGCAGTCTGCTCCGGCAAGCCCTAGGGTTTGTTCCGTTGAAGCAAACGCTCCCGACAAGTTTTGCTCCAGCAAGCTTGCTGGGGAACATCAAGCTCCGGCCGAGCCGCAGGTTCTCGCCGTAGAAGCGGATGTTCCTGCAGCAGCAGATGTGCCTTTAGTCCTTGTTGTCGAGCCACAAGCTCCAGCATGGGCACAGCAGATTGTCCGTTTCCTTCAAACAGGAGAACTTCCCGAAGAGCAAGAAGAAGAGGAAAGAGTAGCCCGACAGTCAAGTATGTACCAGTTTGTTGACAACACACTGTACAGAAGAAGACTCAACGGTGTGAAATTGAAGTGTATTCGCCGGGAAGATGGACAAAAGCTGTTGGCAGAGATACATGGAGGCATATGTGGTCACCACATTGGCGCAAGAGCACTTGCCGGCAAAGCCTTCCGGCAAGGTTTCTTTTGGCCGACAGCCCTCCAGGATGCAACTGCACAAGTAACCAAGTGTGAAGCGTGCCAGTTCCATTCCAAGCAGATACACCAGCCAGCTCAAGCTCTCCAGATGATCCCTTTATCCTGGCCATTTTCGGTCTGGGGGCTCGACATCCTCGACCCCTTTCCCCGCGCAGCTGGGGGCTTTGAGTACTTGTACGTTGCCATCGACAAGTTCACAAAGTGGCCGAAAGTGGAACCAGTGAGGAAGGTGACAGCACAGTCAGCAGTCAAGTTCTTCAGGTCGATTGTTTGCCGTTTCGGGATCCCTAATAGGATCATCACCGACAACGGTACGCAATTCACGAGCCGCACCTTCATGCAGTACGTCCAAGATCTTGGCGCCAAGGTCTGCTTCGCTTCTGTTGCCCACCCGAGAAGCAACGGTCAAGCGGAGAGGGCGAATGCTGAAGTGCTGCGTGGACTCAAGACCAGAACTTTCGACAGGCTGCACAAGTGCGGAAGAAACTGGATCGAGGAGCTGCCGGTGGTTCTTTGGTCGATCAGGACGACGCCAAATCGAGCCACTGGACAGACACCTTTCGCTCTAGTCTATGAAGCAGAGGCAGTTCTCCCCACGGAACTCGTATATGGGTCACCTCGAGTGCTTGCTTATGATGAGCTCGAGCAAGAGCAGCTGCGACAAGATGACGCGCTGCTCCTTGAGGAAGGCCGTCTTCAGGCTGCTGTACGAGCTGCTCGCTACCAGCAAGCTTTGCGCCGCTACCATAGCCGCAAAGTTAACGCCAGAAGTCTCGAGGAAGGCGACCTTGTTCTTCGGCGCGTTCAGTCCGCCAAGAATTCCAACAAGTTGATGCCGAAGTGGGAAGGCCCTTACCGGGTGAAACGAGTCACTAAGCCTAGCGCTGTCCGCCTTGAGACCAAAGATGGCTTTCCGGTGAGCAACTCCTGGAACATCGAGCATCTTCGTAAGTTTTACCCGTGAGGCGCGGTTGCCGGAACCCATTCCGGCAACCACCTTTTGTACAAGTCTTGCCGCTGTTGCATGTAATCCTTTGTACAAAGCCGGGCGCAGACCCCGTGCATAAGTAAAGCTAATGTGCTCCGCACATCTTGTTAATTTCATGCTTTTTATTTTTTGCATGTGTTATCTGACACTTTGTGCAGCACCTACCCCCGGTAAGCAATAACGAGCCGCAAGGCTCCATATATGTATTTTCTCTTCTTTCTTTTTCTCAAGGAAAGGGAGATTCCCTCGCGCACAAGTTTGCCGGGGGGGGGGGGAAGGAAGGAGAAGATAGTGGTATGTACCAGGTGTCGTTCAAGAAAGTTTCGCCTTGCCGGGAAGCAAACAACAGAAAAGCTAAGTTGCCAAAGTTTGAGCAATCATATTTTTAATTTTTTTGAGTTATCTTCCTTGAACGACCGTGCTTTGTATGGAAAACCTGTGCGCGGAGGAACCAACTCGTAGCTAGTTGCACCCTTACTTTGTTTCGAGTCCGCTCAACGACTTAAGTGTGCTACGACTAGTGTCGCGCCCTTACTTTGTTTTTGAGCCCGCTCAACAACTTAAGTGTGCTGCAGCTAGTCGCGACAAGGTTTCTTGTCGGTAGCGACACCGCCAGCAGGCTGCTGACGTTCCGCACTCAGCGCTCGCGGCTAAGGTGCCTGCGCCGGCAAGTTCCCTAAAAGCGTAGGGCAGAAACATACAAAGGAAGGAATCAAGTAAAGGAAATAACGTTGCAATTACTACCCAAAATAGAGTTATAATACAAGATAGCTTGTCGCAGCTCTAACAGATTGTTCTCATAACATGACAGCGACAAGGAAAGAAGAAAACGGGCGGCCTAATCTACGCGATCGCCCTCAACCCTCTTGATTCCGCTCACCTTGTCCACAATGGGTGCGACAAGGGCCTTGAGCGCCTCCAGATCAGCATCTGGCGGCAGGGACTTGAGGACGTTGGTGAGGTTGAGGCCTGGATTGCGGAAGGCCACCTTCACCAACACCTTTTGAAGGGCTCCCGCGCAGAGCTTGCGTGACTCGTCCGCCAGCTGCTTTGGGATCCTCTCCCGGAGTCGCTGGAGGGCCGTCGCCACGCCTTTGAAGAACAAGGTGAGCTTGGCGCTGGGGTGAAGGTTCTCGTCGGAGGAATACCCAAGATACTCCACCCCAGCTGCGCCAGCTCCCTGTCGATATCTGCGGCAGCATTGACGAGACCCTCCGTCCAGTGCTCCACAGTCTCCCTAAAGGTGTTCTGGACGACGGCAGCACTCGCCAGCAGCGCCTTCTCGGCCTTGACCTCCTCCTTCAAGGCCGCCTCCCGCTCCCTGGCGCCGTCCAGCGTCTTGGTCAAAGTGGTCAGCTTCAACTCAAGATCCACATTGGAGTCCTTGGCGGCGGCAAGCTCCTTGCCCTTCTCGGCGAGGCGGACCTGCAGCTCTGAGTGGCTGTGGGCGTCCTTCTCCCACTCATGCTTGAGCGCGGCAAGCTCCTCGCCGCTCGCCTTGAGATCGGCCTCCAGCTGCGCCACCTTCGTCTCCAACTCCTTCTTGGCGACCTCGGCAGCTGCGGCAGCGTCCTCTGCTTCCTTGAGGGCTCCGCCAAGTGATCGCTCACGCGCGGCAAGCTCCTCCTCGTGGCTGTCGAGGTTGACCTTCCGCTGCGCCAACTCGCCCTCCCGCGTGGACAGCTTCTCAATGGCAAGCCGCTGCTGTTCTTCGACCTCAGCCTTCTCGAGGAAGAAGGCATGTTGCTCCTCGGCAAGTTGCTCCCGCTCCTCTGCCAAGGACCGGAGAGCTGCCTGGTTGAGGGCCCGGAGCTCCTCCGCACGTTTCTCGATGTCGACTCCCGCCTTCGCGGCAAGCGCCTCGCGGGACTCCAGCTTGGCTTGCCGAGTGCGGTAGAGCGACAACAGCTTCCGCAGCAGCCGCTCCTCCTCAGGCTCGCCGCTGCTGCTGCTTGGCGCGTCGACCAGCGTCAGCCCAGCGGAGGCGAGCACCTCTCCGTCGAAGATTTCTCCCTCGACCGGCGCCCTGGAGCTTGAGGCCCAGGGGAGTTTGATGAAGACGCCGTCGCCGGCCTTCAAGTAGGCGCCTTGCTCGGGCTCTTCGGAGCCTAGGGGTGCGGCAGCGGCGGAGGGCTCGGCGGTCGGTGTAGCGCCTGGCGCTCCTGCGGCCTCAGGGCCGTCAGTTCGATCGCCAGACCCCTCGCCAGCTGCTGCGGCGGCAGCCTTAGCGGCCTCTGCGCCGGCGGGATCATCAGCACCGGCTGCTTCTTCGGTGGCAGCGGCGTCGTCAGCAACAACCTCCGTCTCCATCGGGTCCGCAGCAGATGGATCTGACAGCCGGAAAAGGAAAATAAGTCAAGCAAATATCCAAAAAGAAGAAAGGCCCAAGGGAAGTTTGAAGCAAGAGGATTACCTGTGCGAGCCGGCTCCTCGGCAGGCTCCCTTGCCGGAGAGCTTTCCCTTGGCGGCGCAGTCGTGGTCTCCGCCGACGGAGGGCCGCTGGTGCTGTCCTTTGCCGGAGAGCTGTCCCTTGTCGAAAGGCTTTCCCTTGGCGGAGAACTCTCCCTTGCCGGAGAGACCCTCGCCGGAGAACTCTCCCTTGGCGGCGTAGTTGAAGCAGATGGCACGACAAGGGCGGTCTCCGGGCGCTCCTGGTGTGGCTGCTCTGCTCCTACACGAATCAACAAACAAATGTCAACAAAGAAAGAACACCCACGCGCGCCTGACAGCGGAAAGTGAACCATACACTTACGCTGGGGTCTGCGCTGGGGGCTGCTCTGAAGGTTAGCTGCCGGGTCCGGCAAGGTGGTCTCGACGGGTTCGTCCTCGACGATGATCACCTCCTCTCTCCTCGCCGGAACCTTGGCTCTCTTTGCCGCCCTCTGTGCCATAGTTCTAAAAAGGAACAAGTTCAGAGTGAGGCAAATGAGATGCAAGACAAAACAGCAAAAGAATTGAAGAAATACAAGAACAACAAGAATCTTACTCTTCTTCTTCCTCGTCGGAGCTGAGCGCGGAGAAGTCGAAATCCGGCTCACGCCCGGCGCGAGGAGGCGGAGGAGTAGGCTCCCTTGGCCGCTTTGCGGGAGCAGCGGCGGTGGTCTGAGACGACCCCGCTCCGGCTGTCGCCGTGGCGTGAGGGTTGGCAGGAGCAGAAGCGGTGGTCCGGGAAGACCCCGCTCCAGCTGCCGCAGCAGCGCGAGGTGCTCCAGCGGCAACCGTGCTTGCCGCGGTGGAGCGTGTCGCGCGGCGCGGCGGCTGTGGACTCGTCTGCCGCTCCGTTACGTCCCCGGCCTTGCGGAGACGCCTTCTTGGTGGAGCTGGGGGCTTTGCTAGCGGCGAGCTGCCCGAAGACGAGGAAGAAGAGGAGTCGATCTCCAACGAGCCGCTCGTGTCCTCGGCGGGCTCGCTCGACCCAACGCCTTGCTCGGCGGGCTCGCTCGACTCAGCGTCATGCCCGGCAAGCTCTCCCTCGCCGACAAATTCCCCTCGCTCGGCAAGGCTTGCCGCCTTTGCTGCCTTTACCTCCTCCACGGTGAATCCAAACTCGCCCGCGGCTGCGGCTGGCGCCGCCTCTTCCAGCCTAGTGGCGATGTACGCCATCTCCTTATCAGTGGTGTCGCGGGTGAGGCCCTTCTTCTCGTCGGGGCGAATCGGCACTTCTTCGAAGCTGTCGAAGAACGCCTGCACGGCGTCATCTGCAGGCTCTTGCCAAGTTGGATCAATCCCATGAGAGTCGCACAGCGGCATCATTGCGCGGATGCGGCTGAACGCGGAGTTATTGCACAGCGGAACGACACCCCTCGGCAACCTGAACACTTCGGGATGATCGGGGTCATATTTGAACAGCTCCTGGAGCATCGCGTTGAGCTCCAGGACAGTGAAGTTGAAGTTGAGGCCCGGGCGCAGCCTCATGATGTCCGCCGCATTCTCGAACTCCCAGGCGGGTCTCTTCCTCTCCTGCAGGGGGGCGATGCGGCGGCGAAGGAAATATGCGCCAACTGCGCCTACAGTGAGCCCGGCAAGCCTGATGCATTGGATCCGGGCAACAGCAATCTTTAGCCTACCGTCTTCCGGGGCCAAGTTGCTCCAGTCGTTTCCGCGTACTACTGGGGCTTGGCGCCGGGCGGTAAATGGCTGCGGGTTCTCCTCGACAATCCAGCACCAGTTAGCTCTCCATTCCTCCCATTTGCTGCGGAGCTCTCCCTCCAGATAAGCTTCCTTCTTGTGGGGCCTCGAGATCCAGGAGACTCCGCCGGATAAAGGCTCTCCTCTCTCAACTCGGGGCATAAAGAAGTGGCGGAAAAGGGCTACATTGGGATGGACTCCGACAAAGTTTTCGCAGAGATGTGCGAAAACTGCCATGGTCAGAACGGCGTTGGGGGTGAAGTCAAGGAGGTGGAACCCGTAGGTGTTCATAAGGTCGCAGAAGAATTCAGAGAAAGGCGGGCAGAGCCCGCAGTAGAAGAACAAGGCGAAGAACGCGTATCCATTCGAAGCCATTTTGCAAGCGGCGGCTGGGAGTACCTTCGTGCGCGGGTGCGCCCGCGTCTCCCCCGACCAGAAGAGGTAGTAGTTCTCCCTCAGCTCCCTCGCGACAAGCTTGGGGGGGGGG
>LR738713.1:702094353-702133006 GCA_902687465.1 Secale cereale
GGGGGGGGGGGGGGGGGGGGAAGACAGCCCGCGCCTTTCGCAGCGCCGCAAGCCGCTGCGCCTCGGCCGACTTCACGCCCTTCCCCTTCTCGGCTTTCGGAGCCATGGCGGAAGTGGTGAGGGAGGTCGACGGCGTTGGTGGTGCTGGTGGCGACGGGGGGCGGAGCGCTGCTCTCTTTCAGCTTTGGGAAGACGGGGAGCGGCGGAGGTTCTCAAGGATGAAGTAGCAACGGGCGGATGGACGAACTGCCCCTGTTTCCCCTGCTTATAAGGAGGGAGGGGGCGGACGTTCCGCATTTCCGAATAAAGAAACCGCCCACGATCTCTCCCACGACGCCGCAATCAACGCGTGTCGTTAAGGGAGGGCGCGGTGGATACGAAGTAAGATACGGCGCAACCCAGGCCGCGCGTGCCCTGTTTTGGGCCTGGCCCAACAGCGCTCGGCACCGTGTATGGCCCAGGCCCGGGGGCTCCTGTCGGTGTACTAGAGTAGGGGTACCTTAGTATCCCGAACTTGTGCACGGGCAGTCACAGCGCCCAGCGGCAAGGCTTGCCGGGTGACCGCCAAGGTCCTCCGTGGTTCCTTTGGAGCCATTCAAGAACAAAGTATTCAAGCCAAGAAGACAAGGCCCTGGCAAGAGGAGTTTGCCGGGAAGGCCACTCAAGGCACAAGACCCCGGCGAGAGGAGCTTGTCGGGAAGGTCAACCAAGGCATCTCAAGGAACTTGCCGCGACGCGCCACGTGTCCCGGCAAGGCCCGGTGAGCGCCAAGCTCCCGGACGCGACAAGACAACGACCGCGGCAAGGCGCTTGCCGCGGCAAGCTACCAACCTGTACCAGCGCTCCAGCGCATCCACCCACGTGTCGCTCTGGGACCCTTCCAGGCGTACGTGGCGGGAGGCTGTGCAGCCAGCGGTGAGCGGTGGCAAGCGGCGCTGACAAGTTTGCCGCCGTGGCGAACGGTGGCGTCCCTGACGGCCCCTTTTTGCACTGTTTGGGCGACACAGACGGGCATTTAATGCCCTTGTCCCCTGCCGTCAGGGTTAGGTATGATACACTGTGCAGGTAGCTGTACCAACCGCAGCAGCTTTTCCATTTTTACCCTCAACTGCGTTGCCACCTGTTGGTGACCCCTTGAGCCTATAAAAGGAGGCCCATGCACAACGTAGAAGGGGGTTTGAACACTCTCACGCTCGGTCTCGTTAGCTGCTGGAGTGCACTGTAGCACCCAGCGCTCCCGAGCAAGAACTCAATACAAACCACCACAAAGCAGGAGTAGGGTTTTACGCATCCGTGCGGCCCGAACCTGGGTAAACTGCTCGTGTGCTTCGCCTCGATCTGCTCTTCGTGCGACCTCCGCCCCCCGCCGTACCGAAAGGGGCTCGGTCCCCATAGGTGTTCGTGGGTGGATCAGTTTCCCCGACAACGAGAGTTGTAACTTAGCAAAAAAAAACGCCCATATATATAGACCCGCTTGAAGACTAACTCAAATTTGCCCCCCTTTGTCATCGAATGACCAAAAGGATCGAAACTGAGGACTAACACCCCTGAAGAATATCATGATGATGAAGGAGCGCCAGCGTTGTTGGGGTCGATGGTTAAAGTAGGGCCTGCCGCAGTATCGTCAAGGTCTTCATACTCGTCGGTCTCGCGCGATGAAGAATAGGAGCTGGCCACCAAGGGAGGAACCTTGACCTTCTTGTATTTCTTAGGAGGAGGAGCAGACCAGTCAAAGTCATCCTTGAGACCCATTTTCTTCAGATCTTCTTCGCCACAGAGATGAGACAGAACAACCCAGGTGTGGTTGAGGGTTTCATGTAGGTAGTAATGATTTTTCTTCACTGCATTATGTGTGGAGGTCATGTTGTGAAGAATTGAACCAAACTGACGCTTGACCCATTTGTGGTTGCGATCAACCTTCTGATGAAGACTGAGGAGAAGCTCACGATCAGTCATCACCCTGGGAGCTATGCCTTGAGGATTTTGCTCGGGAGCATTGGCGGCAGAGTCATGAGTGGCAGAGTCATCATTGGTTGAATAAGATGCAGCTTTGCGAAACTGGCCATCCAATGGACGAGTGCCTTCATCAAAAACAGCAGTGGCCTTGCCCTTGTCATCAGCTGAGGAAAATGTCCTTTTGAGGACTTCAATTGGGGGCAAGTAGCTGCAATGATTGAGAGTGTCAGCTTTGTAATTCACTGAAGACCTTGTCCTGATGAATCTCATAATCCATGGAGCATAAGGCTTCAGGTTGAAAGGGGACATTGCTACATTTGCCATTGTCCTCATGAAGAAATCATGGAAGTTGACGGGAACGCCATGGATGATGTTGAATAGCAGATTCTTCATGATGCCAATGACTTCTTCATCATTCGAGTCGTGGCCCTTGATTGGACTCAATGTCTTCGTCAGAATGCGATAGACAGTCCGTGGCAGAAACAACAATTCCTTCACGAGGAATTTGGTCCGTGGGGCTTGTCCTGGCTTCAAAGGCTTCATAAGCACTTGCATGTAGTGATCAGTGAGTTCAGTTTCTTCATACATGCAACATGCTGCTTCATTTGGAGGACTGAGAGGCAGAGCCTGAAGCAATTCAGAGGCTAGAGCTTTGTAATGAGTATTTTAGACATACAGTCCAGCACCCATGAATTTATGTCTTCAGAATTGCCGGTGATGTGCAGGGTTGCATAAAATTGGAGAATCAATTCTTCATTCCAATTGCATATATCTGTGCAAAAACCCAGAAGTCCAGCGTCGTGAAGAACACTAAGGACAGGCACAAAACACGACAGAGATTCCATATCCACGTGAGGAATATGCTGATGATCGAAGACATTGTCCTTGTTGTAAAGCACCGAGGAATAAAAAATTGCCTGACTGGCAGTCCAGAAACGCCTCTTCCTTATGCGAGCTGAGACATAAGGATTGAAATCAGTGAAGAACACATGCTCATGGAAGAAATTAGCCTTCTTGAAAGATTGCTTCCTTGAGAAAGGATTCTTTGGCTTTGGTTGAGGAGTGTCAGTCAATTGCATCACTACCTCTGGATGAGCAATCTCAGGTTCTTCAGTCTGAGGAATTTCTGGTTCCTCTTCAGTGGCAGTCTTCATCGATTCAGCAGCAGCAGCAGTTTCTTCAGCACTAGTGGCTGGAATGTCTTCATGAACAGACTGTGTGGGATGAGTTTCTTCAGAGCCCAATGGAACAGTTGGTGCTGGTGAATGAGGAATTTGTTGTAGTGGCGTGAACAAAGGGGAGTTCGGATGCTGACTATCCCAGAATTCATCGGTCATCAATGGAGTGGCATTCCCAATGTCCACGTCAGAGTCTTGTTCTTCAACGCTGGCCTCTTCAGCAGTAAACTGAGGCATAGGTGAGGAGATGATTGGGGTTGAAGGGATATCATCCACTTCAATTTCTTCATTCGTCTGCTTTGAGGAAGCAGCAGAGGGAATGTCTTCATCCGATTCACTTGGAATCACATAATCTTCACCAAAAGGAACAAGGTCCTTTGATGGCATAGATGAAATGGGAATGACATCAATTGGATTCTCAGCTGAGCTTGTCAATGGCTTCATTTTCTTCGGAGCTGAAGAATCTGAAGAAGCTGATGCCTTCCTTTTCTTCATAGCTGCACGCTCTGTAGCCTTTGTCTTCTTCACATCTAATGCAGATGGAAGGATTGGCGTTGGAGTAGGCGCAGGAGCAGCAGAGGAATTTGGTTTGTTTTCTTCAGACACAAATGATGCAGTTGTTCTGAGTTCTTCACGATCTTCAGGCACAACCTTGGGAGCTTCAGCTGGCCTGACATTTTCTTCAAGTGCAACACTAGAGGTTGCCCTGGCAATTTCTTCAGCGGCTGGGGTGGGTTCATCAGCCCTGGGATTTTCTTCAGCAGCCTGATGTTCTTCAGCGGTGCTGGCATGTCCTTCAGCACATTGAGCAGATGCTTCAGCCTAAGAAATTTCAATGTGTGTCTTACGATCAACACTTGAAGAAAAACCTTTAGTCAAATTTACAAATCTGACTTTGGCACCCAACCAGTCAGCGCGATATGCTTCAAATTCATCACTGAGGGTTTTGATTTCACCCTGAATCTTGACTACTTCTTCAGTTGTCATGTTGACAACATTTTTCTTCAGGAAGCGCTCCTTCTTGTACTGCGCTTTCTTGGTCTGCCTGACCTATTCAAACTTCCATTTTTCTTCGCCTGTGAAGGCGGTCAGCATATGACTTTGGCCAGGAGTCAGGTTGAAGTCAGGCATAGAAGTGTTTGGGTCCTTGTGCCAGAGATCATTGAAATCAAGGATCACTTTGGGATCGAACAACAGTGGTACTTCGCCTCCTTTGGCTCTAGCGGCCTTTTCTTGCTTGTCTCTGATGATTTGAACCAGTTCTTCATCATCAGCTTCGTCATCAGACGGCACTTGGAAGGCAACTTGTTTCTTATGAGGACTTGGGCGAGAGCCTCGTCCAACAGTTGTCTTCTTCTTCAGCAACGAGGGACCAGCTGAGGAACTTGGTATCACTGAGGAACTTGGGGCAGCTGAGGAGCTTGCAGAGGCTCCTGAGGCAATGGATATGCCTGCAGTCCTCTGACATGTGGCAAGATGCACTAGAGCAAATGATTTTGATGCAGCATCTGAAGACTTTTGCGGAGGTGCTGAGGACTTTGGAGGAGCAGGAGCAGTCTAAGGAATTTGCCGCGAGGGCTTTGAAGAAACTGGCCGTGAGGGCATTGCTGAGGAAGAAGCACTTGGCTTGTGAGCAGGCTTCTTAGCCATGGCCTTCTTAGGCTTGGAAGCAGAAGCCTCAATAGAGGCAGCAACAGAGTCTTCATTGGATTTCCTCACTGCTTCTTTTGCTTGTCTGGCCAACTTGGCCTGGCGCTTAGCCCATTCTTCAGGAAAGTCCTCACCACATTTAATGCTAGTGGGATCAGCAACTTGGCCATGTGCCAGTGGAGGTCTTGGGCAGGGAGGATTGAGTGCGAATTTCTTCATGTATTTGGGAGTGACATATCTGTACTCCCTCCACTCACGTGCCCATCTCCTCTCTATTCTTTGTATGCGCACTTTGCGCTGATTTTTGTCCTCTTTTCCGAATTTTGCCTCATCAGGAGTGCAATAATCAGCATAAATGTCTTCAGGTAGTTCAAAAGCAGTATTGACCTCTAGCTTCTTTCCTCCTTTCTGTGGCTTCTTTCCGTCAGCCATTTTCTTCAGATGAGGAATTTGAACAATGGAATTTTCTGAAGAAGTGTGCAACTTTTCTTCAAGGAACGCTGCAAATGAGTTAAGTTGATGAGAAGCTAGTGATTCAGATGCGGACATAAGTACCTATGAACAGAGTATAGTTGCGAGGAATTTGGAGAGGTCATATGCGTTCTCAGAAGTTTTTGTAAAAAGAACAAGTTTGAGGAATTTGACCAGTTGAGTCTTGAACAATTTGACTAAGCGTTCTTTGTCTCAGGTTCCAGAGTTGTATAGATTGAAAAATCCACACAATTGAGGAATCTTGAAGAAAATCATAGCTTAGAGAAATCAAATGAAGAACAGAGGATATGTGAGGTGTTTAGTGTGTGAAGATTTGATGAAGAAAACACCTTTTGAGAATTTTGAAGAAAACGTTTGAATCAAAGAGGGCAGTAAAAATAACTTTTAATTACCCTGGATGAAGAACACAACGAACTGTGGGATGGAGAAGTGAGGTTCGTCTGTGCCGATCTTCCACACCCTAACTTGGCAGAGGAAGACAGCTACGGCGGCGGCGGAGTGAAGAAATCCGCGGCCGGCGCGAGTACGACGGCGATGAGGTCGAGGCAGCGAAGCTCTTCCTCACCGGCGACGATGGAGTAGTGGCGGCGCTAGGGTTGGAGAAGCTCGAGCGGGAGAGTGAGAATGAGCGGAGTAAAAAGTGAAGTGAGGGAAGGGGAGGGGTATTTATAGCTAAGGTGAAAAACCGTTCGCCCGAAGAAATAGGACGAACGTGCCCCTGACCCTTCTCATTCGCACGACATGTGTCACCCACGTACTGTGTAGTGGAGATCGTGTGAGATCGTGGGTGAATAGATAAGTATTGTCATGGGATGCGGAACGATTTGAGCGGCAAAACCGAAATTTTTGGAAATGATAAGTTTTAACGTTGCGTTCGCAATTTCTTCAGCTCACAAGGACACAGTGAAGATTTTGAACAAGTTTCAAATAGAACACATATGAAGAATTTGTGAATAGAATGGGTTGAGTTTAGCATAGAGGGGGAAGGGTCCGATCACATTCACTTAGCAAAAAAAAGTGAAGAAATAGCAATAAGATATATATATATATATATATATATATATATATATATATATATATATATATATATATATATATATATATATATATATACAGCCGGTCTATTCTCATAACATTATGAGAATAATATTCTCATAACACTTCCGAACTGCATTGCAAAATTGCATTGGAGAGCTAAACGCACCGCACCACAGAGACCAGCGAACTTCATGTTGAAAAAACTGTACGTGTTGTTTTTTTGGTACCTTTTTTGCTCTAGTTTTTTAAACGTTTATCGGAATTATGCGTGTAATATACCGTTGAAAAGCTATGGAGTAGACGCATCTTCGCCATGTTGAACACTTTTCAAGATTCCACACGGTTTAAGAGCAGTTTCGAAAATCGTGCGGCTCACAACGAATGGCAGCGAGCTTTTTTGGCGTTTTTTCTAAACCGCTCGTCGGAACGAAACATATGATACACCGTTGGAAAGGTATCGTCGCCACGCATCTTTTTCATATCTATTATTTTTTCTAATTCGCTACGGTTTAAGAGCAGTTTTGAATTTACTAAATCGCGGAATTGTGTTTTTCGAATTTTTTCAAATTTTCGGTACTGTTTTCACTTCAGTTTTTAACCGTTTGTCGAAACAAGGCGTGTAATATACCATTGGAAAGCTACGAACGAGGCGCAACTTTCATATGTTGAAATGTTTTTGAGATTCCTTACGGTTTTTAGTTAAATTTGAAAATCGTGCGGCTGACTACGAACGGCAGCAGCCGTTTTTTCGTGAAATTTTTACAAAAAGTTGGCTGAAGTGATCCAAATGATACACCGTTGGAAAGATATCGTCGAGACGCTAATTTCTCATGTAGAACACGTCCTCTAATTCATTACGGTTTAAGAGCAGTTTTGAAATTACAAAATCACGAAAAGCGCACTGCTTCAAACTGAAGAACGCACTGCATCAGACAGTCAAACGAACCTCATGATTTATTTTGTTGGACGTAGATTTTTCTCAGAGGAGTTTTGTTGTCTTTTTTCCAACTTTTTTTTCCGAAGGAAAATGGACCGCAACACTCCCGAAAGTAAAGCGGAACACTACCAAAAAATGAACCTCATGATTTGCTTTTGTCTTTTTTCGTACTAATAAAATTTTTACGCGCGTTTGAGAAGTGTTTGAGAAGTGAGCTGCTTTTCTGATGTGTTTTTGTTTTTTGATCACCAAGTGAACCGCAATGGTTTTTTTATGGCCAACTTCGTGGGAGAGAAACAAAGTGAGCTTCAAAGAGTCCTTTGCAATTGACTTTTTTTAGACGAAAGTGCACTGCATTTTTACTTGTTTTTAAATGCATTTTGTTCGAAATGAACTATACTGAGGAGTCCTTCGTAGCAGACTTTTTTCTTACCCAAGTGCACTACACGTTCACTTACCTAACAAACCACCACAAAATGAACCAGACACCTTTCATAGACACCACAAAATTCGTTTTTACTTTGAGAAGTGTTGAGAAGTGAGCTGCTTTTCCGATGTGTTTTTGTTTTTGGATCACCAAGTGAACCACAACGGTTTTTTATGACCAACTTCATTTTGAGATCTTTTTTGTAGCATACATAATTTGCAATCTTCGTCAGCTGAATCGCGGTAATGAACTGCAGATTTTACAATGAAACAATAAAGTGCACTTTTCAACATCAACAAATTTGAGTAATGGGGCATCCAATAGAACTGCATCACTTCTTCATGTTTGATCCCTGGTCGCCTGGGTGCTAGCAAGCTAGACTAACCAGAATGGTGAGAGAACCATTTGAAATAAATTGCGGACAAAGTTTAACTGAACCAGTCGTTCAAGCAAACCTGACTGAACATCACATAAACAAGATGAAAAAAGAAACAGAGCAAAGCAAAAGAAATAGGGGCGCCTGGGATTTGATCCCCAGAGCCCTTGGAAGTGCGCACACACTGTTAACCAGATGGGCTACAACAAAGCTCTGATGAAAAAATGGCTTCGGAACAGGATGAACCGTCTCCCTCGCGCTGATCTGAACAAAACTGAAATCAAGAACAGCTAAGTTTCAGATTCGAGGGAAGTTACTCACAGCGGGGAAACAACGAGGCCTGCGGCCATGGCTATTTGGACGAGCACGGGGCTTGGTGCATGGGTCAACAACGGCGGCAGCTATCTCCATGGAGTTGTTCCTGTTTGAGGCAAAGAACAAAGAAACAGGGAGCTTAGAGGGAGATGGAGACAGGGAAAAATAGGAGGAAGGAGAAGGATGTGCAGAGGCACGGCAACCTGCTACTGCTGGCCGGCGCGGGGTCGTGAGAACGGAGGCAAGGCTGTGCGACGACGTTGTGTTTGGCGGTGGCAGAAGGACGGCAGTGCTTCGGCGGCTTGGTCGTCGGCGGCGCGACGGGTGGACGAGGACGGCGGGGTTCGAGCGGCGAGGTCCTCGAGACCCACTGCATCGAGTCGGAGAGCAGGCAGAGGTCATGGCGAGGCGGAGCTCCTGCTGGATGGCGCCATGGCCGGTCCAGGGTACCTGAGAGAGAGGGAGAAGAACCAGGCATGAGAGAGAGAGGGAGGCCGAGCAGAAAAGAAAAGGGCGGCCTGGCCTAGTCGACGACGGTCGTGGGTGGTGTGCTCGGGCGAGGAGATGAGCGCGGGGCCGTCACCAGGCGCAGGGCCACCACGACTTCTTCCACCACGGCGACTACTCCTCGTCCTCCTCCTGCCGCCGTGAATCTGTAGGTGAACGGGGGGAGGGGGTCCAGATGTGGTAGCGTGGGGCGCCGTGGTGGTCCCACCAGATGCGGGAGCGGTGGTGGGCGCGTGCTCCTTCCCGGATGTGATGGGGCTGTCCATGGAGTCGGGGCACGGCACGGGCGGCGCAACTTTGCAGGCTGGGATCCAACGGCGAGGCATCGCTAGGGAGCCGTGGAGGCCCGATTCTGGTGGCAGGGGGCGGCGGAGCGTGGAGGTAGCGGGGGGAGGAAGAAGAGTGGCGCTGGTGGCGGGTGGAGGTGGGGGAAGGGGAGGGGAAGGTGAAGGCAGTGGGGAAGGAAGATGGGCGGCGCTGGTGGTTGGATTTGGGCGCCGGCGTCGGGGCGCTCCCGCGCTAGAAGGTCTGTAGGGGTGGGGGAGGGGTGTTAGGAGAATAAGCCTGTTGTTAGGAGAATAAGGTCTTAAGGGGTGTTATGAGAATAGACGGAAATAGTGAAGATTTTGCAAAGTTGAAGAAAGTGAACAAGTGAGGAATTTCAAAAACTCAAATTGAAGATTTTCAACTTTTGTGGTGGCGTGACCCACCGTATATGAATGATGATTTCAGACACCGCATACAATTGTCGTAGGGTTCTGAGAATCATTTTCTTCATTAATTTCTTCACACTTAGAGCGTTATTCATCATTGATTGAAGAAAAACAAATTCTTCATGTGTTGCACATCTAAGTCATCAATTTTGCATAAGTGTTAGGATGAGTGTCCAATTCAAAGAACATTCGAAGATTCTAAGTGTAAGTGCATCTAGTGCCACCCCTAGTTGGTTTTGGAGTATTGACGACAAACCTGGTTGAGGGACTAATGTGTTTGTGAGAATTGCAGGATAACACAGGTAGTAGTCCCTCATTGATTCGGTTTACCTACCGGAGATGACCCCTAAAAATGTATGAAGACATTGAAAATAGTGGTGGTACATGAAGATAATCTTATTGAAGACTATGCCAAGAGAATACATTGTGTGAAGACTATGGAGTGCGAAGACTTAGATATTTCGTTGTTTCATTTTCTTCTTTGTTGAGTCATAGGAACCACCGTACTGTTAAGTTGGGGTCCAAGTGAACTAAGTCAGAGTGACTGAAGTGATGCTCAACCAAATCCTATGTCTTCGAGCGAAGACAATGAGAACAAATATTATCAGGAGCTGGATGATTCAGCTTTACTTGTAGCCCAAGTAAAGTTGCCGTGTGAGTGTTTGAAATCTGACCGTTGGAACACGTGTCAGTTCCTTAGTGACCCAGGGTCACTTCGGACAAATCAGGTCGGGTTGCCCAGTGGCTATAAATAGCCCACCCCTACACCATAAATTGGTGGCTGCTCAGAGTTATTACACGGCTTTTGTCGTTTGAGAGCAACCCACCTCCGAAGCATTTGAGAGAGAGATCCTTGCGAGGACAAAGCCAAAACACCCAGAGCCAAAGAGTGTTAGGCATCACTGAAGTATTTCTGTCTGTGTGACCTGAAGACTTATTACACTTGAGGACTGTGTTTCCTCCAGCCGGTTAGGCGTTGCGTTCTGAGCATCCAAGAGTCATTGTGGATCGCCGGTGAACGAAGTCTGTGAAGGTTTGGAAGTCTACCTTGAAGACTTACCAGAGTGATTGGGCGAGGACTAGGTGTCCTTAGCTCAAGGGGAATAAGGTGAAAACACGGTCTTCTGAGTTGAATCTCAGCCTCCCTAACTAGACATACAGTTGTCACAGCAACTGGAACTGGTCTAACAAATCACTGTCTTCCCCGAGCTACTGGTTCTATCCTTTCCTTCCCTTTACTTACTGTCTTACGTTGTGAAGTCATTGCCTGCCTGCCTTATCTGATTGACTTCACTGTGTGACTACTTGTTCTGATTGGCTTCATTCCTTCTTCCCTCTTGATCCTTACTGCCTAGCTGCTATTAGTCTTCATGCTTTCACTTTATTGAATACCTGACTATGGCTTGTCTAGTGTAGTTTACTTTCTGCTGCATACAAATAGGATTGGATTTACCCTTTGTCTTTGAAACTACCATGTTTTGAAGCATTTCACAAAAATAGCCTATTCACCCCCCTCTAGTCGATATACTGCACTTTCAATTGGTATCAGAGCAAGGTACTCCCTTGTTCTGTGTGATTCGGTTTAACCACCTGGAGTTTTAGTTATGTCGACCGCAGGAATGAAGACGGTGTCTTGCCCCAGGTTTGACGGTCACGAGTATCCCAAGTGTAAGGCCATGATGAAGAAACGTCTCATGGCGATTAACAGTGAGGTGTGGACCGTCACTGAGATTGGTCTTACCGATCTATGCAAGAGGGCAGAAGCTGATGACATTCGCAAGTTCACTCTTCTCAATCTCACAGCGAAGGATGTCATCTGCTTCTGTCTGTCTCAAAATCAGTTCAGGAACATCATGCATCTTGATCATGCGAAGCTTATCTGGGACCGTCTCTCTGAAGTCTATGAGGGTCATCGAACTCGTGATGATTCCGGTTTTGAGGATTTCAAAGAATCTCTCAAGACGATAACTTTCGATCCAGAACCATCATCCTCTGCACCATGTCTTATGGCAAAAGGTGCAAGGTAAATGCTATCCATCTGAGTCTAGTGATGATGAATCTGGTGATGAATTTGGACCTAGCTATGTCAAACTTGCTTCCATTGCCACTAAACAACAAATTTCTTTGGAAAAGGCTCAAAAATGCTTAATAAGAGCAATGATATGTTGGGTGAAGAAATGGATCAGTCGAAAAACTTAGCTGAAAGTCTTCAGAGACTTCAGGCTAAGTTAACCACGCTTGAAAGTCATCATAACACTCTCTTATCTGATCATGAAAAGCTAAGAGTATGTTATGAAGATCTTCAGAAGGAGCGTGATTCATTACTTGCTCAACAAATCAGTGCTTCTTAGGAAGAGTTTGAACCACCATGTTTAAAATGCATTGAGTGTGATAACGCTACATCTGTTGCTGAATGTTCTACTGCTGCCACTGTTGCAATATCTTCAACTACTGGTGTGGTAACTAACCCCTCTGCTAAGGATACCACTACTATTGCTGATGAAAATGTTAGGTTGAAGACTTTGCTTGAAACATGGATGTACAAAAGCCTCAAAGGGCATCAGACTCTATGTGATGTCCTCAAAAAGCAGATACTGAACCGAAACCCTAGAAAAGAGGGTGTTGGGTTCGACAGGAAAATGAATGTTAATGGTTCATACTGGAAGCCTGAGCAGTATCCCAAAACTACATGGGTTGCTGCAAAGGAACCGTCAGTGGATCCATCTACCCTATCTGGCTTCACTTGTGCTAATCCTATTATCATTGATGAATCCTTTGATGCAAACTATAAACTGTTTAAGAATCAAAATGGTGAAGTGTTTGCCAGGTATATTGGTACTGACTGCAGGAACGGGCCACCTATGAAGAAGATCTGTGTACCCAAAGGTTGTCTTGAGAAACTTCCAGCAAATGTTATCATGACACCACCTGGGAAGAAGACAAACCCCAGACCAAAGGCTTCATATGGTCCTAAGGCTTCATACAGACAAAGGACTCACCTGAGTCACCCTAACGCCAATGTTTTGCAGGTAAACCATACTCAGACCCATGAATATGAGCGTGTTTCTTCAAACCGCTATATTCATAAAACAAAGAATTTTTTTGCCTATTCTTATGAGTATTATTCTCCTCCTGCAAGATTATTTGCTAGGGCTCCAAAGCCAAAACTCTCAGATGCTGCTCTTAGACTCATTGCTTCTAAGCCACCCTGAAGATGTGGGTGGTTAAGAAGAACTAACTTTCTCTTACAGGGAAAGGTCTCCAGCCGAAAATCAAAGGCGTCTGATGCTATTGCTGGGGACCTAAAACACTTGTAGGGCACAAGATCAAATGCCCAAATGATTTACTGCTCATTCTGTTCATGAATCACTTGCTAATCATCTTATCAGTCCTAACTTGGATCTAAGCTTTCATAATCCACTTGTACGTCAAATGTTTATGCTTCACAATGGCTTTTGGTGAAGCCTATCCTGCTAACTGCATTGTAGGGAGTGACACCAAAGTCTTCAGAATGGATTATGGACAGCGGGTGCACAAATCATATGACTGGAGATCGAAGTCTTCTCATGGACTCAACATTATGTCCATCTAACAAGAGTCACATCACATTTGCTGATACTGGTAAAAGCAAAGTGTTGGGTCTAGGTAGAGTTGCAATCTCAAGGGATCAACACATGGATAAAGTCATGCTGGTTGAATCTCTTGGTTTCAACTTAATGTCTGTCTCAATGCTTTGTGACTTAAACATGATTGTGATATTTTGAAAATTCCGTTGCCTTGTACTAATGGAATCTGACAAGTCTCTAGTATTTGAAGGATACAAAAAAGGTGATCTGTATATGGTAGATTTCTCAGCTGGACCACAGATGGCCGTATGTCTTCTAGCAAAAGCTTCAGAGTGCTGGCTCTGGCATCGGAGGCTAGGACATGCCGACATGAGGAACTTGCACACTCTCGCAAATAAGAAGCACGTCGTAGGCATCGAGGACGTCAAGTTCAAGAAAGATCATCTATGTGGTGCCTGTGAAGCTGGGAAGATGACTAGGGCCAGGCATCCCTCGAAGACAATCATGACGACATCCAAACCCTTTGAGCTGCTTCACATGGACTTATTTGGCCCTACTCACTACTCCACGTTCTCTACCACAGCTTGTCTCTATGGCTTCGTCATTGTTGATGATTATTCAAGATACACATGGGTGCACATAATACTCTACAAGACTGAAGTGCAAGATGTCTTCAGACGCTTCGTGAATCGTGCCATGAACAACTATGGCGTCAAGATCAAGCATATAAGAAGTGACAATGGCACTGAGTTCAAGAAAACCGGCCTTGATCTTTATCTGGATACAATGGGGATCACTCATGAGTTCTCAGCCCCGTACACACCTCAGCAGAATGGCATCGTTGAGCGCAAGAACATAACTCTAATTGAGATGGCTCAAACGATGCTCGATGAATACAAGACACCAAGAAGGTTCTGGCCCGAAGCTATTGATACTGCATGCCATGTCATCAACCGTGTTTATCTTCACAAGCTTCTGAAGAAAATGTCCTATGAACTCCTCACTGGAAAGAAGCCTAACGTAATTTACTTCAGAGTATTTGGAGCTAGGTGCTGGATCAAGGATCCACATCACAAGTCAAAGTTTGCACCAAAAGCACATGAAGGCTTCATGCTTGGATATGGAAAGGACTCACACTCCTACAGAGTCTTCAACATCTTTCTCTATAAAGTAGTTGAAATTGTGGATGTGCGGTTTGATGAAACGAATGGCTCACAAAGAGAGACCCTACCAAATGTGCTAGATGAGGCTTCACCAAATGAATCTATCAAGCTAATGGGAACCGGTGAGATCATGCCTTCTGAAGCACAACCTGACGAGGAACTCATCATTTCTGCCCCAAATCAACCTGACGACAATGCTCAGCCTGAAGACAACCCTCTTGATGATGACAATGTACAACAAGAGCAAAATCTTCATCCAGCTCATCCTCGTGTTGCAAATGAAGTACAAATTGAGAAGATAATTGATAGCATAAATGCACCTGGTCCACTTACTCGTTCAAGAGCAACAAGGCTTGCAAATTTCTGTGGGCACTTTGGTTTTGTCTCAATATCTGAACCCAAGAAAGTTGCTGAAGCTTTTATGGAACCCGAATGGATTCAAGCAATGTAGGAAGAGCTTCAACAGTTTGAGCTGAACAACGTGTGGGAACTTGTCAAGCGTCCTGACCCTCGCAAGCACAACATAATAGGCACAAAATGGATTTATCGCAACAAGCAAGATGAGCATGGTCAAGTTGTCAGAAACAAAGCTCGTCTCGTTGTTCAAGGATACACTCAAGTTAAAGGGATTGACTTCGATGAAACATTTGCTCCTGTGGCTAGACTTGAAGCTATTCGTATACTGCTAGCCTATGCAAATCATCACAACATACTTCTGTATCAAATGGATGTAAAGAGTGCCTTTCTCAATGGAAGGATTGAAGAAGAGGTGTATGTCGCACAACCACCTGGCTTTGAAGATCCAAAACATCCTGATATGGTATACAAACTCAACAAGGCACTGTATGGTCTCAAACAAGCGCCTCGTGCTTGGTATGACACACTCAAAGACTTCCTGAAGAGGAAAGGCTTCAAACCTGGATCCCTAGATCCCACACTCTTCACGAAGACATATGACGATGAACTGTTTATCTGCCAAATCTATGTGGACGACATTATCTTCGGCTGCACTGACAAAAGATACAGTGATGCGTTTGGTCACATGATGCAAGAGCAATATCAGATGTCCATGATGGGTGAGCTGAAGTTCTTCCTTGGTCTTCAAATTCGTCAGCAAAGCAACAACATCTTCATATCTCAAGAGAAGTACCTTAAAGACTGCCTAAAGAAGTTTGGAATGCAAGACTGCAAAGGGTACTCGACGCCTATGCCAGCTAAACACCATCTGGGTCCCGACGCAAATGGTAAAGAGTTCGATCAAAAGGTATACTGCTCCATGATTGGTTCTTTGCTTTACTTATGTGCATCTAGGCCAGATATTATGCTTAGTGTTTGCATGTGTGCTCGATATCAAGCGGCACCAAAGGAGTCGCATCACTTAGCTGTGAAGCGAATACTTCGATATTTGGCTTACACCCCAACACTAGGATTATGGTATCCAAAGGGATCAGAGTTTGATCTAGTTGGATTCTGAGATGCTGATTATGCTGGTGACAAAGTTGATCGCAAGTCTACATCAGGCACATGTCACTTTCTAGGAGGATCTCTTGCCTGTTGGTCTTCAAAGAAGCAGAACTGTGTATCACTCTCCACTGCTGAATCTGAATACATTGCTGCTGGATCTTGCTGCGCTCAGCTTCTCTGGATGAAGCAAATGCTCAAGGACTATGATGTCCATCTGAAGCATGTGCCACTCTACTGCGATAATGAAAGCGCTATCAAGATTGCCAACAACCCAGTTCAACACTCGAAGACAAAGCACATTGAAATTCGTCATCACTTTCTCAGAGATCATGTCAAGAAGGAAGATATTGATATCATACACGTCAACAGTGAAGAGCAACTGACAGATATCTTCACAAAGCCCTTGGATGAGAAAAGGTTTTGCAAGTTGCGGTGTGAGCTAAATATCTTAGAATCCTCAAATGTCCTGTAATCAGGCACACATCCTAACACTTATGCATATTGATGACTTAGATGTGCAACACACGAAGTAAAGTATATCTTCAATCAATGAAGACTTACATTCTAAGTGTGAATACATTAACGCGGAATTTGACTTCGGAGCGCCACGATAATTGTGCGTCGTGTCTGGGTCTAATACTTCCTATACGGTGGGTAACGCCACCATCAAATCTTTGTTTGAAGTGTTTCTCGTGGCGTTACATTTGCAAAGTCTTCACACTTGGTTTATCTTCATGTAGGATATATATATATATATATATATATATATATATATATATATATATATAGAGTTGTGTTCTGTCCTCTATAGCATTCACTTATACCTATGTCTTCTTATTTGAATCTTTTGAACTAAGTGAATGTGATCGGACTCTAACCTCTCTATGCTCTCTCATCTCACACTCTGTCTGTCCAAATCATATGCATTCTGTTGGAACTGTCGAATATCTTCTCTGCGTCCTTGTCAGCAGAAGATACGGAGATAAACTTTAAATTTGATTTTAATGCTCCATCCTTTATGCCTGAAACCCGGAAAAGCCGGAACGACCACTCCGACAGTCGTGGCGTACGTGGGATCGTGGAACAACTCCCAATGTGTTACATGTCCGCCACGTGTCCCTCAGATGTGAACCGCCAGGGGCACCTGAGTAATTGCGCTGTGCCGTCTCCCATGCTTATAAATGCACGTCCCATCACGGTCAAAAATTCTTCTACCACCTCTCCACCTCGACCAACCCTAGCGCCTCCGCTAGCTCTCGACGACGCCGGCGACGAAGCGCTTCGCTGCCACGACCTCGTCGACGCCGTCTTCATGCCGGCCGCGGATATCGTCTACTCCGCCGTCGCCGTAGCTGTCCTCCGTCGCTAAGTTAGGGCACGGAAGGTCGAACTGCTCGGCATCCAATTCCTCTCCGTCTAAGCATTTCATCGTGTGGTAAATTAAACTCTCTTTTTACCATCTTCATGATCCAGAAAGATTCGTCACTTTTACCACAAGAAGTTTCTGCCTACACATATATAGATCTATCCTGTCTGCATCTCATATCTTGCCTAGTACATTCACATATGCTTCAAACATAGTTAGATTCCTCACTTGTACCTATTCATGGATTCGTACAAATCTGGAACCAACTCCCATCATATACGTGAATGTCTTCGCGCTATGAGGTCAAAGTCTTCTAAACTGATTTATCTTCTAAAGCTTCTGAGAATGCATATGACCTCTTCCCCTTCCCTCGCATCTCTAATGCTATCATAGGTACATGTCCGTGGGAGAATCCCTTGGTTCTCATAGTCTGCATTCATTTGCAGAATTCTTGCAGCGTCACATTCACTCTCCTGAAGCCAGTTCCTGTCTGACCAGCAGACCGAAGCATTTGCCAGTGTTCAAGCCATTCAGTTTGAAGCCTTTCAGATTGAAACCAATGGCAACTGACAAGTCAGTTAGGAAGGGTGGCAGACAGCGCCGTGGCAACACCTCGAAAGATCTGCCTCCTGATCTAAGTGAGATGTACAAGACTGATCCAGAGGAGGATTATAATCAGAGGAAGACACGAATCCAATGGATTCGAAGATATTGGGCTGAACAGTGGTTCAAGTACAGGTTCATGACCCAAGAGTATGCTGAAAAGAACGCCATCAAGCATCCATGGGGAGATATTACCTACAAAAATCTTCCACCCAAGACTCGAGCTGAAGCCATTGCTCAAGGCTTCTACCCTTGCATGGTCAGAGGGCCTCAACCTGCTGATGCCGATCCTTCTTCTCTGCTCTGGTGTCGCGACGAGAATTTGTTCAAGCGCAATCTTCAATATGCCAAGAACTCAGCCACAGAGAACAAGAAGAACTAGGGATGGGACTTCAATCCTGGCCCCTCTGCGTCCCATGTTGATGGCACGCGCGAAGCTGAACCAAACCTGGTTGGGCCTTTCTACAACCTAGAAGGCCTCATCTGTCACATCAGGGTTCAAGGGGCGGATGTGGATCAACCTGTAGATGACGCTGATTCTGATGAAGCGCCTGCAACTCCGAAGCCCAAGAAGAAGAAGAAATCCAAGGCTTCGAAGACCACTCCACCAATTGCTTCTAGAGTGAAGCCTTTGGCCACTGCTCCACCAATTGCTTCTAGAGTGACGCTGTTCTGAAGACTGCCAATGAAGCCTTTGATCTCTCGAGCGATGAAGATCTTGGTGACGATGCTCTGGAGCAATTGATCAAGAGCAAGCAAGACACATAAATCTTTAATGATTTGCCGCTCTTCGACGTGGAAGTGCTCAACAATTTCATTGATGAATGGTTTGACACCCCCAACCTCAGCTTCGACGATCTGCAGCTTCCAGTTGGCCTCAGCGTCTCCTTCCATGGCACCATTGCTTCTGACCTAGCTCTTGCTCAGAGAATCGTTGAGCTGAAGCAAAAGATTGATTATGAAAAGGCTCAGTTCAAGAAGCATGTGGACAAGCTCAATGTCCAAGAGATTCAGAACTTCAAAGTCATGATGCATGAGCTCAAGGAAGCCTTTCGCAAGAGGCGTGACGAAGCCAAAGGTTCTCGTGAGCGAATCAAGGCCTTGGCTGCCAAATGCGTTCAAGCATATAATGAAGCTGAAAAGCGCAAGGCCCTTGGGCGTCCTGGCATTGACCCTAGGATGGCTGCCAAGAAGAAGAAGAAGCAACCTGTGCCCGATGCTGAAGAATCCAGGCAGGAAATGCCTAGCATTGTCTTCCCTGCCAGCATGACTGGCACGAAGCCTAAGGTCACCCCAGTTGCTTCAGAGCTCAAGAAGACAAAGGTGGCTGAAGCTGAAGCTAGCAAGCGCAAGCAAGAAACTGATGATGCTCCACCCACCAAGAAGCGCAAGACAAAGAAGGACAAGGCTGCTTCCACAGAGCCCATCTTTGTCGAGCCCATATCAGTTGCTCGCCCCGCATCTACACACCAAGAACGTCGCATGACAGTCCATGAGCCTGCTCCCACAGAGGCTGAAGACATTCCAGCTGTTGAAACAACCACAGCTGAAGACATTGGTCCTCATGACAATGTTGAAGATGATATAGTTCTTCCTCAGATCGAGTACAACGTGTAATCTTCGCCTGTACTTACGAACATCGAACGCATCAGCATTGGTCATCCATTGACGCCAATTGCACATGATGACTCGTGGGCTGATCACCCACAAGATACACCAACAACTCCCCAACCAACTCAGGTCACCAGTTCGGTGCTTGAAGATGAAGACTTTGAGGCCCAACAACCTCCATCCCCTCAGGCATCGCCAGCATTTCGCAGGCTTCGCAAAGGACCAAGGCCTCAAGTCGTCACCCCAAGTGTTCCAGAAGGAGAAGAGCAACAATCAGTTCCTGAAGCTACTCCCACTGTGAACCTCTCAGAATCTGAAGCCAAAGCGGCTGAAGATATTCTGGCTGCATCAGCCGAAGAAGAACAACCCCAAGAATAAGAAGCATGTGCTGCCACACCCCCTGTTCTCGAGGAGAACGTGTCCGACCCTCCAGCTCCTGAAGTGGAGGTTACAAATTCAGAGGCTGCCACCACCAACACTGAAGCCAATGACGTGGTCATGGCTGAAGCAAATGTGGCACCTGAAGTCATAGTGGTGCCTGAAGTGATGGCGCCTAAAGCAAGTGCTGCACCTGAAGCAAATCAGTAGCCTGAAGCCACTGCCTCTGCTCCTGTTCCGCCTCCAAGGCCCCATACAATTGAGCAAGCTTACAACCAAGATGATCAGCTCATCACTGTCCGATGGCCCATTCTGACTCCACCACCTGCTGCTGGACCGCATGCTGCTGGTCCTCAATTTGACCATCATGTTGAGCACAGGCCTCAAGTCCAGAAGCCTAAGCCAAGACTGCCAAGGTTTCCAGGTATTGCCACCTCTCAAGGGTCCTTCAATGCCAATAGCTTCACTGCGCACAAAACATTCTTTGACAGCGCCAGGAACCCCTATTCCAAGCCAAGAATATCATCATATATGTTCTGGAGCCATCATCAGCGCAGTTATTACTCAAGAGTACTCTATGATCAAGGGCGCATTTCCCCTCATATGCGTCTTGACACTGAAGCCATTGCCGGACTGCCCTGTCTGGAGGAAGCTCTTGATTGCTTCCATGATGCTGGCCTGCTCAACTTTGTGACTGACAAGGAACATTGGAATGAAGAGCTGCTTATGCAATTCTATGCAACCCTCCACATTCGAGGCTACAGCAGGGATCCGAAGACATGGGTCCTTGAGTGGATGACATGCAATGTCCATCATGAAGCCAAAGCCTTTGATCGCATTGAGCTTACTGGCCTGCCCACTCCAGGAGAATTGTATGAACCTGGCTGTCAATTGCACAATGAAGCTTTGGAGAGTATCTTCCAGAAGCGCAAGCCCAACATGAGCCAAATGCTGAGCATGATGAAGCCCTTGCCCAGCGATGCTGAATATCCAAAGGAATTCTTTGTTGAAGACCTAGAGTATCTGCCACGCACCATCTATCATATCATCAGGCGTACTCTATGGCCTGTCAAAGGGCATTCTTCATCACCCAAGCTTGAAGGCACAATGAAGACATTGGTCTTCTATATCTTCAATGGCATCAGCTTGTATGCTCAAGATTTCTTCATCCGGCAGTTGGCTGTGTCTGGCTCTGATCTGTTTGGTCTGAAGTTCTATGCTCCATGGATTATGCGCCTCATCAAGCTTCATTCAGCTATCACCTATCAGCCTTCTGCTCGCAACCATCATATATTCTTGCCAGAAGTTGATATGTCAGCTGAAGCTATATACCAAGAGCCTGCCAAAGAGCCTGTTAGTCTTCACAACGCTGATCACCAGAGCTTCACTCAGCAAATTGAAGGAGTTCCAGCAGTCTGTCGCGTTTATCCTCTGGCTGGCCATACTCGTCTACCTCGACATGCTGAAACTGAAGCCACTGAGAGGACCATTGCCCAAAGGCCTCAGAAGCGGTCTCATGTTCTCAATAACCGGGAGATTCTGGTTGCCCTCCATCAGAAACAAGATAAGCATCACTACTGGCTGATGCGTCAGATGCAAAGCCTCTTGGTGGATGTCAATCGCATTTACAATCTTGCCACCAACAATGCCTTTGTTGCTCATGAAACCTGTCGGAGGTCATGGAAGAGTTTAACTCTGCTGAGTGCTGAAGCGGATCTTCAAGATGATGGCTTCACAGAAAGATTCAAGTTTGACCACACTCCTCCAAGGAATGCTGTTCTGCGTCGAACTCCGTCTCTTGACGACTCTGACTCCTCCTCCTCCGCTGCAATAATTGACACCAGGGTGATAGATGATCAAGATGATGCTACCTCACCACCTCCTACTTCTGCGCGTGTCGACACTGCACCAACTACTTCTGCACCGCCAAACACCAACGCCGACCCTGCATCCTCTCCTGCTCCAACTGGGAACGAGTAGAGGCTCTATGTCTTCAAACCTTTTTGGTCCTTACTGACAAAAGGGGGAGAAGCATATGAGTTGATAGTCTTCAAGCGGGTCCATATGGGCGGGTGCTTTGTATTTTTCCTAGTGTTTACAACTCTCGTGTTTGCTACATTTGGTTCTTTGAGTTGTAACACTTAAACTGATGGTCGTCTGCTATGTTTTCTGCTACTCTGTAATGCGATGATAAATTCCGCATGTGCTACGTTATATTCCGCACTTAGTCATTTTTGCAGACGTCCATTTCTCATTATGCATATCATTATATTCGACATATCAATTGTGCATGATGAATTGTCTTCATAAGTTGAAGGGGATCTCCACAAGTACAACCTGCCATGTGCATTTGCATTCAAAGGCAAATCAACTATATGCACATCTTCAGGGGGAGCCTTTTGCTACTTACGAAGACAATACCTTTATCTGTTAAAATTTCACATACTTTTATCCCCGTTGAAAACTTCAACCAGTTTGTCATCAATCACCAAAAAGGGGGAGATTGTAAGTGCATCTAGTGCCACCCCTAGTTGGTTTTGGAGTATTGACGACAAACCTGGTTGAGGGACTAATGTGTTTGTGAGAATTGCAGGATAACATAGGTAGTAGTCCCTCATTGATTCGGTTTACCTACCGGAGATGACCCCTAAAAATGTATGAAGACATTGACAACAGTGGTGGTACATGAAGATAATCTTATTGAAGACTATGACAAGAGAATACATTGTGTGAAGACTATGGAGCACGAAGACTTAGATGTTTCGTTGTTTCCTTTTCTTCTTTGTTGAGTCATAGGAACCACCGTACTGTTAAGTGGGGTCCAAGTGAACTAAGTCAGAGTGACTGAAGTGATGCTCAACCAAATCCTATGTCTTCGAGCAAAGACAATGAGAACAAATCTTATCCAGAGCTGGATGAGTCAGCTTTACTTGTAGCCCAAGTAAAGTTGCCGTGTGAGTGTTTGAAATCTGACCGTTGGAACACGTGTCAGTTCCTTAGTGACCGAGGGTCACTTCGAACAAACCAGGTCGGGTTGCCCAGTGGATATAAATAGCCCATCCCCTACACCATAAATTGGTGGCTGCTCAGAGTTATTACACGGCTTTTGTCGTTTGAGAGCAACCCACCTCCGAAGCATTTGAGAGAGAGATCCTTGCGAGGGCAAAGCCAAAACACCCAGAGCCAAAGAGTGTTAGGCATCACTGAGGTCTTTCTGTCTGTGTGACCTGAAGACTTATTACACTTGAGGACTGTGTTTCCTCCAGCCGGTTAGGCGTCGCATTCTGAGCATCCAAGAGTCATTATGGATCGCCGGTGAACGAAGTCTGTGAAGGTTTGGAAGTCTATCGTGAAGACTTACCAGAGTGATTGGGCGAGGACTAGGTGTCCTTAGCTCAAGGGGAATAAGGTGAAGACGCGGTCTTCTGAGTTGAATCTTAGCCTCCCTAACCAGACATATAGTTGTCACAGCAACTGGAACTGGTCTAACAAATCACTGTCTTCCCTGAGCTACTGGTTCTATCCTTTCCTTCCCTTTACTTATTGTCTTACGTTGTGAAGTCATTGCCTGCCTGCCTTATCTGATTGACTTCACTGTGTGACTACTTGTTCTGATTGGCTTCATTCCTTCTTCCCTCTTGATCCTTACTGCCTAGCTGCTATTAGTCTTCATGCTTTCACTTTATTGAATACCTGACTATGGCTTGTCTAGTGTAGTCTACTTTCCGCTGCATACAAATAGGATTGGATTTACCCTTTGTCTTCGAAACTACCATGTTTTGAAGCATTTCACAAAAATCGCCTATTCACCCCCCCTCTAGTAGACATACCGCACTTTCACTAAGATATTTAGCTCACACCGCAACTTGATAAATCTCTTCTCATCCAAGGGCTTTGTGAAGATATCAGCTAGCTGTTCTTCAGTCTTCACATGTTCAATAGAAATGTCGCCCTTCAACACATGATCACGAAGAAAACGATGATGAATCTGAATGTGCTTTGTCTTCGAGTGCTGAACTGGGTTGTGAGCAATCTTGATGGCACTCTCATTGTCACAGAGTAGAGGCACATTCTTCACGTTGACACCATAGTCCTTGAGAGTTTGCTTCATCCATAACAATTGAGCACAACAAGAGCCAGCAGCAATATACTCAGCTTCAGCAGTAGATAGTGATACACAGTTCTGTTTCTTCGAGGACCAACAGACCAAAGATCTTCCGAGGAAATGACATGTACTAGACGTTGATTTGCGGTCCACACGATCACCAGCATAGTCAGAGTCTGAATATCCAATGAGATCAAAAGCCGATCCCTTGGGGTACCATAATCCAAGTGTTGGTGTGTGAGCTAGATATCGATGAATATGTTTCACAGCCTTATGGTGTGATTCCTTCGGTGCAGCTTGAAATCGGGCACACATGCAAACACTAAGCATTATATCTGGCCTAGATGCACATAAGTACAATAGAGAACCAATCATGGAGCGGTATACCTTATGATCGAAGTCAATACCAGTTTCATCAGTGCATAGATGGCCATTTGTGGGCATAGGAATTTTGACGCCTTTGCAATCGTGCATACCGAATTTCCTCAGTACATCTTTGAGGTATTTCTCCTGAGATATGAATATACCATTGCGTTGTTGACGAATTTGAAGACCTAAGAAGAATTTGAACTCTCCCATCATAGACATTTGATATTCCTCACTCATCATATAGGCAAATTCATCACTATAGCGTTGGTCAGTATAGCCAAAGATAATATCATCAACATATATTTGGCACACAAATAATTCACCATCATAAGATTTAGTGAAAAGAGTTGGATCGAGTGAACCGGGTTTGAAGCCTTTCTTCATGAGGAATTCCTTCAAAGTATCATACCAAGCCCGAGGGGCCTGCTTGAGGCCATAGAGAGCCTTATTGAGTTTGAATACTTTGTCAGGATTCTTTGGATCTTCAAAACCTGGGGGTTGAGCAACATATACTTCTTCCTCAAGCTTACCATTGAGGAATGCACTTTTCACATCCATTTGATAGAGAATGATATCATGATGGTTAGCATAAGCAAGTAATATGCGAATAGCCTCAAGTCTAGCAACAGGTGCAAAAGTTTCATCGAAATCGATTCCTTCAACCTGTGTGTAGCCTTGAGCTACAAGCCATGCCTTATTCCTTACCACAAGGCCATTTTCATCTTGCTTGTTGCGGTAGATCCACTTTGTGCCGATGATATTATGCTTGCGAGGATCTGGATGTTTGACCAGTTCCCAGACGTTGTTGAGCTTGAACTGATGTAATTCTTCTTGCATAGCTTGAATCCATTCAGGCTCCAGAAATGCTTCATCTACCTTAGTGGGCTCTGTGATAGAGACAAAAGCAAAGTGCCCACAAAAGTTAGATAAATGTGAAGCTTATGAGCGTGTGAGAGGACCTAGTATATTGATATCACTGATGATTTTCTCAATCTGCACTTCTTTCGCGATGTGAGGATGAGCTGGTTGTCGTCGAGGAATTTGATCAGCATTTTCCTCAGCACCATTTTCTTCAGCATTTTCTTCAGGTGCATCAGCTCGACGTTCTTCAGGTTCTGGATTGAATTCTTCAGCAGATTCTTCGGTAGGAATGACATCCTCAGTAGCCTTGAATTTGGTAGCTTCCTCAGGTGCAAGTTCATCAAGATAGTCATGAAGACCAGATTTCTTGAACTCAGTTCCATTGTCACTTCTGATATGCTTGATCTTCACACCAAAGTTGGTTGAAGCCCTCGAGGAAAATCGTTTGAAGACTTCCTGCACTTCATGTTTGTAAGTAACAATGTGTACCCATGTATATCGAGAGTAATCATCAACAATAACAAAGCCATATACAGAAGCATCATTTGAAACTACAGAATAATGATTAGGACCGAAGAGATCCATGTGAAGCAATTCAAATGGTCGAGTAGTAGTCATGATAGTCTTCGCTGGATGCTTGGCCTTGGTCATCTTTCCAGCTTCACATGCACCACATAAGTGATCCTTGAGGAATTTGACATTCTCAATGCCAATGACATGCTTCTTCTTCGCAAGCGTGTGCAAATTCCTCATGCCTGCATGACTAAGTCGTCGATGCCATAGCCAGCCTTCTGAAGCTTTTGCAAGTAGACACACAACTGGTTGAGGTCCTGTAGAGAAATCAACAATATACAAGTCTCCTCTCCTAAAGCCTTCGAAGACTATGGAGTTGTCAGATTCCATGATCACAGCACAACGATGTTTGCCAAAGGCAACAACCATATCCAAATCACAAAGCATTGAGACAGACATGAGGTTGTATCCTAAGGACTCGACAAGCATGACTTTGTCCATGTGTCGATCCCTAGTGATCGCAACCTTACCTAGACCCAATACCTGACTTTTTCCTTTGTCAGCGAAGATGATATGCTTCAGATGAGATGGTGATAAGGGAGCATCCATCAAGAGATTCTTGTCACCAGTCATGTGATTTGTACATCCACTATCGAGGACCCACTCAGTGGCTTTGGGTTGATCATCCCACAGATGAATTAGTGCAGCTTACACTCATATACTTCATCAATGAAGAATATGACATCAAATCATCAGATCAATTTCATCAAGTAATGCAACAGATAAAGCAGTATGAGGACGTGAGAAATGAGAGTTCATTTCTTCGTGATTAGCCTGCGTCCTTTCAGGCACATTTCAGGTCTCCAGCAAATTCTTCAGACGTTTGAGTATGTTTGGAGACCTGACCCTACAGAAGAGATTAGTTCTTTTTCTTCACCACCCACATCTGAAGGGGTGGCAAATAGTTCATCACTCGTGAGCTCCATATGAAAAAGATGGCATAGACGCTAGCCCATTTCGTTGCACATCAGAGGAGTTAGGATAAGCATATGAATAAGCAGAATAATTCTTCAAGGACTTATGAACATAATGGTTAGAAGAATAGTGCTCATATTCATAGCCCTTAGCTCTTCCCTGCGAGATAGAGTTGTTAGCACGATGATATTCATATGAGGACTTTGATCCTTTTGAGGAATTTGATCCATATGAGGAATTTGGTCCATATGAGGATTTTACTCCATCTGAAGATTTTGATCCATATGAAGAATTGGATCTAGGGTTTCTATTCCTCACACGAGGTGTCATGAGGACATTCACTTGAAGATTTTCAAGGTGCCTCTTAGGGACCCAGATTTTCTTCATAGGGGGACCATTCCTGTAGTTAGTTCCAACATATCTAGCAAATACTTCACCATTCTGATTTTTGAACAGTTTATAGTTGGAGTCAAATGACTCATCAGACGAATGAGGAGATTCACATGTAAATCCAGATAAATTGGATGGATCAACTGGAGGTCCCTTTGCAGCAACCCATGAGGTTTTAGGATACTGCTCAGGCTTCAAATATGAACCATCAACATTAAGTTTCCTCTCAAAGGCAATTCCCTCTTTCCTAGGGTTCCTGTTGAGGATCTGTTTTTTAAGCACATCACAAAGAGTCTGATGCCCTTTGAGGCTTTTGTACATGCTTGTCATGTACAATTCCTTCAGCCCTGCATTGTCAGTAATACTAGCAATGTCCTCAGATGAGGAATTAGTGATAGCAGAGACAGTTGAAGAATTTGTAGCATTTGAAGCATTTGAACATTCAGGTGAAGAATTAGCAGTCTCACGTTCAATGCATTTCAAGCATGGAGGAATGAATTCTTCCTGAGAAGCGCTGATTTGTTGAGCAAGTAATGAATCACGCTCCTTCTGAAGATCTTCATAACTCAGTCTTAGCTTTTCAAGATCTTGCTTTCTTGGAATAAATTCATAAGAAAGCTTCTCATGATTAGACAAGAGAGTGTTATGATGACTTTGAAGGTTATCACACTTGGACTAAAGTCTCTGAAGATTTTCAATCAAGATTTTAGATCGATCCATTTCTTCACCCAACATATCATCACTTTTATCTAGCATGTTTTGAACCTTATCAAGAGCATTTTGTTGTTGCACAATTTTTTTAGCAAGTTTAGAATAGCTGGGCTTAAGGTTTTCATCAGATTCATCCTCACTAGATTCAGAGGAGGGATATTTGAGTACCTTGGCACCTTTTGCCATGAAGCAATAGGTAGGAGCATAGCCATCACTGTCTTCATCAGCCTTATTGGTGAAATCATTTTCTTCAGCGTTGAAGATAGACTTGCTGACGAATGCAGTAGCAAGAGCTAGACTTGCCACACCAGATCCGGATTCCTTAGATTCCTCCTCTTCCTCATGATCCTCAGATTCAGCTTCAGAGTTCATTTCCTTGCCAATGAATGCCCGAGTCTTTTTGGAGTTCTTCTTCTTGTGAAATGAAGACTTTGAGGATTTTGATGATGAAGATTTTGACGATTTCTTGTTCTTCTTTGCATCATCAGAACTGTAATCCTTGTATTTCTTCTTTTTGGATTCCTTTTCCCACTGAGGACAGTCTTGAATGTAGTGACCAGGCTTCTTGCATTTGCGACATAGCCGTTTGTTGTAGTCACTGGATGATGAATCATTTCTCTTAGTGAACTTTCCAAAGCGACCACGTCTTGAGAACCTTTGGAATTCTTCATGAGCAATGCTAGCTCCTGGCTCAGTTCTTCAAGATCACCAAGGCTACTACCAGAATCTTCACCTTCAGATTCAGAGACGACCTTGGCCTTTAGGGCACGTGATATGCCATAGCTCGGACCATAGAGATCTCTCTTTTCAGCAAGCTTTAACTCATGAGTGTTTAGCCTTTCGAGGATATCAGCGGGATCAAGTGACTTGTAATCACCACGCTCTTGAATCATCAAAGCCAGAGTGTCAAATGAGGAATCAAGCGATCTCAGCAATTTCTTCACCACTTCATGGTCGGTGATGTCAGTGCACCAAGTGCTTGAAGTTCATTTGAGATGTCAGTGAGACGATCGAAGGTTTGCTTAAAGTTTTCATTGTCAAGTCTTTTGAAACGGTTGAAGAGATTGCGAAGAACATCAACTCGAGAGTCACGCTGTGTTGAGACTCCTTCGTTGACTTTGGACAGCCTATCCCAGATGAGCTTCGCAGTTTCCAAAGCACTCACTCTTCCATACTGTCCTTTGCTCAGATGGCCACAAATGATATTCTTCGCTTGAGAATCGAGTTGCTTGAATCTCTTCACATCAGCAGCATTCAGAGAAGGTGATACCGAGGGAACACCATTTTCCACAACATACCAGAGATCGTTATCAATTGCCTCAAGATGCATTCGCATCTTGTTCTTCCAGTAGGGGTAGTCCGTCCCATCGAAGGTAGGACACCCATCTGAGACCTTGATCATACCTACGGTCGACATAACTAAAACTCTAGGTGGTTAAACCAAAATCACATAGAACAAGGGAGTACCTTGCAATGATACCAATTGAAAGTGCGTTATATCAACTAGAGGGGGGGGGGTGAATAGGCGATTTTTATGAATTCTTCACTAAGGAATTTGCTGTTGAGGAAATTCCTTAGCGAAGAACTACTTGCAGCGGAATAAGTACTCAGAAGTAAATATGACAGAATACAAGCATGGTCACCATGAAGAAATGAAGACAAACACAGAGTACCGAAAGAGTAATCACATGATAGCATAGGATGAAGACAAACAGACTAAAGAAATAGAACTGAGGAAATTGAGAAAGTCTTCAGTCAAAGTCTTCAAACAGATATGAACAAGCATACAACACAGATATGAGGAAATGAAAGAGTTGAGGAAATAGAACCAGTAAGCTTGGTGAAGACAATGATTTGTTAGACCAGTTCCAACTGCTGTCTCAGTTATACATCTGGTTAGGACGGCTAGGTATTTAAACCTGAGGACACACAGTCCCGGACACCCAGTCAAGGACACACAGTCCAAGATACCCAGTACTCACCGTATTCCCCTTGAGCTAAGGTCACACAGACCTCTCCCAATCACTTGTGGTAAGTCTTTAGGTGACTTCCGAACCTTCACAGACTAGGTCACTCGGCGATCCACAATTCCTCTTGTATGCTCTAGACCATGACGCCTAACCATCTAGAAGAAGCAAAGTCTTCAAAGGTTACTCACGCGGTTCGTGTATTTTATTTAGGATCCTCTGTCAAGTTTTCTACAACCGGACATTAACAAATTCAAATCTGCCACATAACCGCGGGCACGGCTTTCGAAAGTTCATAACCCTGCAGGGGTGTCCCAACTTAGCCCATAACAAGCTCTCATGATCAGCAAAGGTAAATATAATAATACCCCTTATCTTAGGGACAATCCGATCAGACTCAGAATCAAGACATTTCGACAATGGTAAAACAGGTCCAGCAAGACCTCCCGGCATGCCGACACCCTGATAGTAGCCGCGCGTATCTCGTCTCAGGCCACGTCCGGATAGGTCAGCCTACGGGAGCCAGATACCTCGAGGTTCCCCGTGGCGGCCCCTCAGTCTGCCCGTTTGGGACCAACACCATCAGCACTGGCCCCCTTGTATGTAGAAGAATCCTCGGGTAGCGCTAACTCCCTATGCAATTAATTAATTAATTAAGTTTTTATTATGTTGCAAATAAAACCAATGTTGGGCCTTGCTGGAGGAGTTTTATTCAAAGACGAACTGTCAAGGGGTCCCCATATACCCAACCGCGGTAGGAACGCAAAATCAAGGAACATAACGCCGGTTTATCGGCTCCTAAGGCGGCATGAGTGGAACAAAACACCGAGCAAAAGGCCAAGCCTTCCACCCATTGCCAAGTATATAGCTGTGTTAATATATTTAAGAGATATTGTGATATTCCAACAATCAAGATCCAACATGGAGCAATCTTCATCTTCACCTGCAACTAACAACGCTATAAGAGGGGCTGAGCGAGCGGGTAACATAGCCAAACAACGATTTGCTGGGAAGGTGTCAAAGGTTAGAGGCTTCATGGCAACAAGGAGAGGCTGACAAATAGATAGGTAGCGCGACATATAGCGATAGCATTGAGACAACTAGCATAGCAATGATAGTAAAGGTATCCAAGGGGATGGTCATCTTGCCTGAGATCCCGCAAGGAAGAAGAACGAGTCCATGAAGAAGATGAAGAAGAAGACACGAAGATGAACCAAGTGTAGTCGAACGAATCCTCACGATCGCAACGGAATATGAACTAGTGAGAAGAAGCACACAACACGGTAAACACACCACACAAGAACATGACAATATTCTCAACCAAGTATGATGCAAGACAAGTCTATATGATGCAAAACATGGCAAGGGATGATGCATATAAGAACAACACAACCTAACAAGTTTAAATGAGGCCGTAAACAACATATAACAATTCCGGTAAGTCCTCATATGCAATTTTCGAAATTGGTCCAGATCTGAACAAAAATTAAGTTAAAGTTGTTAACCAGCAAGTTAAACATGCACCATGATGATCTACTCGAAATTCTAGTCAAGTTACATATAAAGTTTATTTAATTCGGAGCTACGGCCTAGAAGATATGAGCAAAACAAGTCAAGCATGGAAAAGATACAAGATGCATTCAAACAACAAGTAAACACACCCCAAACAGGTATACAACATGTTATTATGAATCTACATGCAAAAACACACACGTTTCATATAGAGCACGCTCAAAACGGAGCAACGGTTCAACACATACACATGAAACAAGATATAACAACAAGCTATCCAAAAACAGCAACATGGCACTTAGTTGACATCAAAACAACATGATACCATAGCACTACATGGCAACAAAGGGCATGGAAAACATGTACATGTCAAGCACTACAAGCATGATCACTGAGCTACTACCAAAAACCAGTAGAACATGCTCAAAACATCATGGCAAGATTGCAAAAGATAACGGTTTCACAAACTTAGTGAAAATAAACTAGACATGGCAGCAACAACGACAAGTAGGCATGTTTGGAAGCTTGTGCAACTCATCTCAAAGCATATCATGGCAAGTGAATATAACCAACAGCAAGAAGACATGTTTCTGAAGCTACTCAGGGCAAGAACATGGTCATAGGATGCATAGAACACTAGCTATTCACATGGCAAAACTGAACTTATTGATAACAGGCTGACAGAAACATTTTATAGCAACTTGAGAGCATGAAAACAACAAGCTATAGCAGACCATTATGCAAACAAGGGCATTTATGGGTAGAGCATAACATGGACAACAAGACATGATCATTGGACCACCCAAAACATGCATGTCTTTGAGTGGGTTATCAAGCAAACATGGCATCAGGTTATAGCAGTTTCAGACTTGGCAGTTTTCAACAAGTCTTAGAAAATAACAACAGTGAGTAGGCCACTTTACAAGCTTGTTGCAAACACCACAAGTCATATCATGAAAAGTGGATTACACCACAACAAAGATGGCATGATTGCGCTTCTAAAACATATTGACATGTAGCTCAAACAAAAATCACACATAAAGATATGAAAAAGACAAATCAACATCTCATAACAAGTTTCAGCACTTATCAGCCACATACACTTTTGCAACAGAGATAAACATGGCAATATGGCACCTAACACGAATGCAACAACAACCATCATGTAGAGCACTTCACAGTGAACATTTTGACATATCATACACTCCATTTGGACGAACATGCACAAAGATGTGACCTCTCAAACATGCTAACATATTAACAGTTATCAACAATTTATAACATTTAACACTTTTGCAATGATGATTAGGGCATCAAGATGAACTCAAACAAGCATGCCACAGTACAACAATATGAAGAGCATCACAAGACGAACATCTGGACATATCATACACCCAAAATGGATCAACGAGCACAAAGTTACAGCCACTCAAAGATGCATACATAATATCACAAATAAGGGACTTAGTCATTTTTATAGATAAGGAAAAAAAACAGATGAGCGAGTGATAGCTATATTACGCACAGGGTGAGGGATAGTGAGACGTGCTCGCCAGAGGGCCCGTGGGCCGATGGGGCGGTGGCTGGACCGCAGCTTGTGGGCTAGGCCCACGAGGCAAAGGAGGCAGGCCGGAGGGAGCAGTGGCTGGAGCTGGGCCACGAGTAGGTGGGCCGGACGCGGGGCCCACCTGGCCGAAGCGCTGGGCAGGGAAGGAGGAGGCCCACGCGGGCGATCGGGGAAGGCGAGCGGCGCCGTCGACCTCCTCGTCCAGGGTCGAGGCTGACGGCACCGGTGGCCAACTGCGGCGGCGGCTGGAGGGGCTAGGAGGAGGCCGGTGCAGCGGGAAGGGGCGGATCCGGGTGGCGGCTCGCCGGATCCAGGAAGAGGAGGAGCCAGCGACAAGGAGCGGCATGCGACGACGCGAGCTCGGCGGGCGCGTGGCACGGGACGCAGGTCAGCAGCGACCGCACGGGACCTCGAAGGCGACGCAGCTCGGTGCCGGCTCGGCGAGGTTCGAGGAAGGGGTGTCGACGTCTGGACGACCGGATCCAGACCGGGGAGGTCGGATCTGACCGGAGGCTCACCGGCGATGGGGTCACGGCGATGGCAGCGCTCGGGAGGGAGAGAGAGGGCGAGGGATCTGGGCTCGGGCGAGCGTTCGAGTAGAGCGGGGAGCGGGCCGGTCGGGGCCCGGCGCGGCCCGAGTCGGGCTCCCCGTGGCCCCACAGGGCCGCGGCGGTGGGAAGGGATTCCAGGGCATGTGGCGCCTTGGGATTGGCCGCAGCCGGCGGCGCAGGTGGCGGTTGAGGAAGGAGGCGGCGACAGTTTGTGGCGGTGGAACGGCTGGCACGAAAATTTAGGAAGAGGGAGGTGGGAGGAGGCCAAAAATGGCAAGCAGAGAGGTTTATATAGGGAAGGGGGCTAGGATTAGGGTTAGGAGGGGGGTTTTTGGCCGATTCGGACCCCTCCAATCAGGATCGGACGGTCCGGGTTGAGAGAAGTGGTAGGATGAGCCAGTGGGTTGGTTTAGTGGGCTGTGTAGGAGGCCTAGTGGGCTGTGGGGAGAGGCCTCGGGCTAAGAAGAGAAGGAAGAAGAGAGGCCCGCGGGGGTTTTCGGAGACCGAAAACGTCCGACGTTTGACCGGCTATACTGCCGCTATACTTTAATGGTTGGGCTATCAAACGAGCTCCAAATGCGACGAAACTTGACAGGCGGTCTGTCTACACTATAATAAAACCACACGCCAAGTTTCACCCCATTCCGAGAACATTTTCCGGCGATTTATAAAATAAATATCCGGAGGTGCCGCGGGCGCGTGCGAGTGTGTCTAGGCTCAGAACGGACAACGGAAAGGACGGGCGGGCTCAGACGGATGCAAGTTTTGAAAACATGAGGATGCAATGCACATGATGACAAGGAAAAGTGCAACACGCAAGCAGATGACATGGCAACGACGACGAATAACTGACTGACACCTGGCGCATCGGTCTCGGGGTGTCACAACACTCCCCTACTAACAAGATGACAATGGGGTATTCTATTGATTCACTTGATGTATGTTTTGGTGATCAACTTGTAGGTTCCGTTACCTTGGGAATCTATGCATTGGGGTTGGCACACATTTTCGTCTTGACTCTCCGGTAGAAACTTTGGGGCACTCTTTGAAGTTCTTTGTGTTGGTTGAATAGATGAATCTGAGATTGTGTGATGCATATCGTATAATCATGCCCACGGATACTTGAGGTGACAATCGAGTATCTAGGTGACATTAGGGTTTTGGTTGATGTGTGTCTTAAGGTGTTATTCTAGTACGAACTCTAAGATAGATCGAACGGAAAGAATAGCATAGTGCTATTTTACTACGGACTCTTGAATAGATCGATCAGAAAGAATAACTTTGAGGTGGTTTCATACCCTACAATAATCTCTTCGTTTGTTCTCCGCTATTAGTGACTTTGGAGTGACTCTTTGTTACATGTTGAGGGATAGTTATATGATCAAGTTATGTTATTATTGTTGAGAGAACTTGCACTAGTGAAAGTATGAACCCCAGGCCTTGTTTCCTAGCATTGCAATACTGTTTACGCTCACTTTTATCGTTAGTTACCTTGCTGTTTTTATATTTTTAGATTACAAAAACCTATATCTACCATCCATATTGCACTTGTATCACCATCTCTTCGACGAACTAGTGCACCTATACAATTTGCCATTGTATTGGGTGTGTTGGGGACACAAGAGACTCTTTGTTATTTGGTTGCAGGGTTGTTTGAGAGATACCATCTTCATCCTATGCCTCCCACGGATTGATAAACCTTAGGTCATCCACTTGAGGGAAATTTGCTACTGTCCTACAAACCTCTGCACTTGGAGGCCCAACAACGTCTACAAGAAGAAGGTTGCGTAGTAGACATCAAAGGGCACCAATAGTGGAATCATGGCATCTCACATTGTGTGAGGCCGTAAGGAGAATACAGTGGCCCTAGTGGCTTTTTGGGGAGCATTCTGCCTCCACACTGCTCCAACGAAGACGTACTTCCTCTCAAAGGGAAGGAACTTCGGTAACACATCCTCGTCTCTACCGGTTCCACTCTTGGTTATCTCTTACCCTTACTTGTGCAAGCTTTATTGTGTTATTTTCCCTGCTTGCTTGTGTTCTTATTGTTGTTGCATCATATAGGTTGCTCACCTAGTTGCATATCTAGACAAACTATTTTGATGCTAAATTAATTTGGTAAAGAAAAGCTAGAAATTGTTAGTTGCCTATTCACCCCCCTCTAATCAACCATATCAATCCTTTCAATTGGTATCAGAGCCTCGTCTCTTTATTAAGGACCTTACTATCCAAAGAGTATGGGTGACACCATAGTCGAGGCGGAGGAGCACTCCGGTGTGAATCCGTCCTTGTCTATGATCGATGGGGGATCCTCGGTCTCTCGTGAGGATTTTAATGCGGCTTTGGACACATTGAAAACCTCCATGACGACCGAGGTCAAAGGCATGTTCAAAGAGTTTCTTGATGGGCTTAAATTATCGACTGCACCGTTGGAAGTGGCTGATCCCACTAACAAGGTGGCGGGTCCTCACCCCGATAAGGGGGAAGCTAGTAGTGATCAAGTTCCATTGCCTAAGAATGGGAGTGGCATCTTTTCCCATGTTGAACCTCCTCTTACCTATGGAGGACCGGTTCCCTCCACTCATATGAATAATGTTGGTGCTCCTCCTAAGTATGTAAAAAATGCGGATTTTGCCTCTTGGGTTTATCGCTTTAAACATCATTTGAATCATAGTTCTACTAATCTTTGGAGAATTATTGAGCAAGGTTTCTACCCGCACGATCCAAGCAACTTCACTCCTAGAGAAGCCGCGAATCATCAATTCAACGAGTCCGCTCTCTTTATCCTCCAAGAAGCTATTCCTCCCGAAGATATTGCTCATCTCCAACCCTTCTCCATGGCCAAGGAAGCATGGTAGCATGTTGTTTCATTGTACAAGGGAAGCGCACGCATTCAACGCTCAAACTTTGAAGTTGTTCAAGATGAAGCCGATGAGTTCGCCATGATTGAAGATGAAGAACCTCAAGATATTTATAGAAGATTAACTACTCTCACGGTCTCACTCCGAGATCATGGGAGAAAGGATACATATGGAAATTGGATCAAGCACAAGTTTCTCAAGGCTATGATGCCTTATCATAAGGCCATGTCCTCCGTCATTCGTCAAAGGCCGGACTTCCACAACTTGACATCAAGTCAAGTGTTGGATGAGTTTGTTGCTATGAGGATCTTGGACAAGACTGCCGACAATGCGGTGTTGCAGGCTCAATGATCTAAGCAGCCCAACCTTGCTTTGAAGTCCAAGGCTAGTGCGAAATAAGAGGATGAAGGGGAAGAAGAGGAGTGTTGTCCCGAAGACACCAAATATGCCTATCATGAGCACATGGATCTTGCTTCACGGAAATTTTGGGGCAACAAGAAGAACTCAAGGCCTAACTTAAACAAGAACAACTCAAGTGACTCCAAGGGCAAGCAACGTGTGAGGACGTGTTACAATTGTGGCAATGTGAGTCATTTTGTTGTGGATTGCCCTTATGAGAAGATGGAAGACAATGCTACAATTGTGACAATGTGAGTCATTTTGTTGTGGATTGGCCTTACGAGAAGAGGGAAGACAATGGTGGCAAGCTTATCCAAAAATACAAGGCCAAGTCTTTCCCAAGTAAGACCAGCTTCACCAAGAAGACTCCTCCCAAGGGGTTGGTGGCAGAAGAAGAGTACGATGAGGATGATGATGATAGTGAAGATGGTGAGTCGGTTGCCATGGCCTCCATTGCCATTGCGTCAACTCCATGGGTGTCCCTCTTCGATTCACCCAACGAGAACATCACCGCCAAGTGCCTGATGGCTAAAACCACAAACAAGGTAACCCCTAACATTAAGACTACCCTCACTACTAATCCTTCATTGATGGATTGCATTGATGAAAGTGAGGGGGCGATGGAGGAGGAGAATGAATTTGAGTCTTTTATGAGTAAGCTCAAAGGTAAATCCAAGAACCACTTCGTTGCTCTCTTGGAACAACTTGTTGAAGCCAATGACATGATCGAGGCTCACGAAGAGACCATCTCTAAAATGGAAGGACATAGTCGTGACTATGCCGATGAGATATCGGATCTCTCTAATGCGCTTGAGGAAGAGCGAGGTCATCGTTTGGCTCTTGAGGAGTCACACAACGATGATCATGCTAAATTAAAGAAAGATCTTGATCGTGCTCTTGTTGTCTCTTGTGTTATCCAATCCGAGAAGGCCAAACTTGGGGTTGACCATGCTAGACTCAAGGAAGAGTTTGACCTACTTGAAAAGGCTCACATGGTCTTGAAGAGTGTTCATGCCAGCCTCAAGGAGTCTCATGATCAACTCCAACTATCGCTAACCAAGGAGAAATCCACTTTTCCTCATATGGTTTTAATTGATAATGCAAATGCTACTAACCCGTGTTGTGAGCATGTGCATCTTGTGGAGGAGAATACCAAGGTGAAGGATCAACTTGAGAAAGGCCTTGCGTCTTGCATACAAGGTGAGAAGAACCTTAACGGCCTTTTGAGCAATCAAAAGGAAGTTGTGGCCAAGGAGGGAATTGGGTTTGCACCCAAGTCCAAGAAGAAGAAGAATGACAAGACCAAGCAACCTCTTCCTCTCAAGCAAACTTTTGGGAAGGAGGGATAGGGTACTTCTAAGGAGAAGAAGAACAATGCGAAGGGTGGTGGTGCCAAGAAGGGCAATGCCACTCCTTCCAACAAAGCCGGCAACTTTAACCCGTCTTATGTGTTATGTCGTGCTAGTGATGGGCATGTTTATGCCAAATTTGTTGGTTCTTATTATGAGTACATTGTATGGTCTATTTGGGTTCCTAAGACCCTTGTTGCTAACATCAAAGGACCCATTACAAAATGGGTACCTAAAACCAAGCATTGATCTCTTGTAGGAGTTTGCTTCCAGTGGGGGATCATGGTTGCTCGATAGTGGAGCCACAAATCATACGACCGGAAGCAACGACTTGGTGGTGGACGTGCACAAAGTCTCATCTATGCCCACCAATGTCGAATGGGGTGATGTATCATCTTCTAAGGTATCGGGTGGCAAGGTTCACTACTGGAATTAGGATCTTTGCCGTCAACCAACTCTTTGCCGGTAGTCAGCTGACGACAAATAAGGTCTTTGCCATCAGCTTATAGAAAACTAACGGCAAAGAAAGAGCTGACGGCAAAGATCATGTTTGACGTCCACTATCGGACGACATAGAAGCTTTGCCGTCTTCTTGCAGACGGAAAAGAGGGAGGGTGGCCCACTAACGAGTACCACCTAATGACCACTTTCTTTGCCGTCTGCTAGCGGATGACAAAGATTCTTTGCCGTCCGCTAGCAGACGGCAAAGAGAACGACAACTAACGGCTACGTACGGCCCACCCCACCTCCCACCCTCTATCTCTCTTTCTATCTCACTCCATC